>JAUYWH010000016.1:12915504-13027076 GCA_034779795.1 Ctenopoma multispine | reverse complement strand
CTGAAATGGTTTTCCAACAGTCTTGAAGGAGTTCCCAGAGGTGTTTAGCACTTGTTGGTCCCTTTGCCTTCACTCTGTGGTCCAGCTCACCTCAAAACGCATTGAATGAGAAGGTGTGTCCAAACTTTTGGCCTGTACTGTATGTGTGTAAGTGACAGAGAGAATGACTGTCTGCATGCACGCAGCACCAACCTTGACACTGTAAACCCTGTCCTCAGATGCACGTACGAGCTTACTTTGACTACGATCCCTCTGATGACCCCTTTGTGCCATGTCGAGAGCTGGGCCTTTCCTTTCAGAAGGGTGACATCCTCCACGTCATAAGCCAGGACGACCCTAACTGGTGGCAGGCCTACAGGGATGGAGATGAGGACAACCAGCCCCTGGCTGGACTCATTCCAGGTGGGAATGAGATCACAGCTGAATATTAATATTTAGCTTTAGCTTACAAGGGCAGATAACAACTACAAGGGCATACATATCTACCAATATAAAATCTAAAAGAATCATATGGATATATGTATAATTATACACATATTATCATCATTATCATATTATACATATATATATGTATAATTTTGTGTTCATCACTCATTTTTGTATACAGGTGAGTGGTCATATACATTTACGTTGCTCTGCATATGGCTTAGAAATGTAGGAAAATGAGCAACTCCATACTTGAAGTTGCATGCAAATGATGGCTGAGGGTTGGTTTACATTGAGGATTAAATAGGACCAGGTCTGCTTTCAGTACACAGCCACAAGGTTAATAAAGTAACAATTCCACCAGCAAATACAAATGAAATGCAAGACAGAAATGTCCAAATAAATGATAATACTGAATTATTGGAATAAATTTGTTTATTAGAGTGCACACATTAAAATCTGTCAAGGTAATTGTATCAGAATATCAGCCTGTGGGCATCACCCACAGTTTTGTAGGCTTTACAAAAGCCTTTTTCTTTAGTTAATTAAATCCCTACAGTAATCTATAATAGCCTTTCAACACACGAACTTAGTCAGGATGTGTATACATATACCTTTATTTAGTAGTGAGACTGCCACAAAAACAACAATGCCAGAGTTAATCAGTTTAGCACCCGACATGATACTGTATAAGTAATAAAGCTGGATTATAGGTCTTTTCAAACTAGCTAAGTTTAAAGATATATTTAAAGGATATTCATGAAACACACATAAATGCTATACAGTAATACTTGACACCAACATACTAACAGGACAATCCCTCATAATATTTTGCCAGGTTGGTTATTAATAACATCCTCAGCAGTACATCACAATACAGTCACAGAAAAGCACTTCACTGTCTGTGATTAATAACTAATCTGGCTACATAAACGATCTTGGCAGGTAACGCCACCCATCTGCCACATCAAGCAGATTAAAACAAACACCTTATTTGTGATTACTCTTTGACCTGGCCTGTTGTGGCTGGAAGAAAAGGAGGTTAAGCACTGGAAATGGAAAGTGGGCCATCCTTTTGCCTGTTCTTCAGCATGACTGGATTGTCTAGGAAGAGTGTGAAAAATAATTCCAGGTTCATAAAAGCTTTAGAGTTTTATTGTTTGCCATTTTAAACACTTAGTAGAGTGGTCCAGTGCTTTCAGCAGTGCCTTGTTTATGAATGTCTGAATTATGTTTATGTCTGAACTAGGTCAGACATTTTGTTAAACAGCAATTAAGTATTCAAACACATTTCTAAGTAGAAATTGACTTTGTAAATGGAAAATAAACTAGATTTATTTACAGTGTTGCATAACTGACTTGTTTTGCATTCATTTTTTTAGGAAAAAGCTTCCAGCAGCAGAGAGAGACCTTGAAGAAAACTGTACCTGACAGGAGTCGAGAACACCAAGGTGAATGGATGATGTTGAACCACTCAAACATTTAGCAGACTTTCATCAGTCTCAGTCAGACTTTTCATGCAAAAGTGTCTAGAGAGTTGTAACACAGTAAAATGACTGCCTTTAAACATTTTTTCAGGGAAGCTTTGGTATCCAAAAAAGAGCAAGAAACCGAGGAAGAAGAGCACATCAAACTTTAGCAAAAATACTGGTAAGATCGGTAACAATTCTTTTTTTTGTCAGTATGTAAATTGATTGAGAAGTGGGTTTCTGGATTGAGAATGTGCCACTGAGAAGCTAAACGAGTCATGTGGTCCACTGTCGCTCCTCATTTACCACCTGTGACTCTGGGCACGTACCAGGTGTCCACACATTGTTAGTATTAACCACAAAAGATAGCCGGAGTTAACGCAACTTGTCGTTGTCACAGCAGCTTGACCAGACTCGGTGTGTCACAGGTCAGATTAGTCTTTAGTCCCGTCTTCACAGACAGGATCAGGGAGGCACCAACAGGTGTGTTTCAGGCACATAAATGGCTTTGAGGGAACTGTGGTGTTTATGCTTCACACATTTATACACCGAAGCACAAAGTCCACAGTGCCTGATGAGCTGTGGTTGTGTGTTTTATGTGCGTATAGCTAAACATGTGAGGCAACATCTGAAAAAGACTTTGGATGTACTGAAAAAGTTTAATGTAAGCAGACCAGTTATAATATTATACCATAATACAGCGTTCTGTAGACCTTTCTCTCACCTCCACATGAAGTTCAGGGGTCAGACTTAGTTACAGAATAGCAGCTCAAGAGCTAAAAAGGATTTGGTGTGTTGTTCAAGACTATTTCATTGACCCCTGCCAAACTGTATTTTCAGACTACGATGACATCCTGACCTATGAGGAGATGTCCCTTTATCACCAGCCTGCCAATCGTAAACGTCCTGTAGCTCTAATTGGTCCTACGAACAGTGGTCACGATGAGCTACGACGGAGGCTTCTGTCCATTGAACCCGAAAGGTTTGCTGTCGCTGTTCCACGTAAGTCCACGTGTTCAAGATTTCAGGAACAAAACAAAGTTCTATCACTAAATTAATAAATAATAAAGTAGTAAGAGGGGTTTCTTGCAATAACTCAAATTTAACTATGCATTATTTCTTTCCATGGCCCAGATACAACCAGAAACTCGAGGATACATGAACGAAATGGCCGTGAATACCACTTTGTGAGTCGGCCTGCATTTGAAACCGACTTGGCAGCAGGGAAGTTCATTGAGTCAGGCGAATATGAGAAGAACTTATATGGTACCAGCACAGACTCTGTCCGACATGTTATCAACTCCGGACGCATCTGTTTGCTCTGCCTTCACACCAGGGTAGGAGTCTAAGTGCTCTTTCTCAACATTGTTTCTCTCTAACATGTTTATTACAAAGCCCATTTTGTTCCTCCGTTTGTGGCTTGGGCAGACTATAATTATACATTTTCATATCCTGTGCATAAAACTCAAATAGCTTTTGCTTTACAAAAAGTCATTACTTCTGACTGATACAGCAAACTTTTTTATTGTTACTAAAGACAACACTAGAATAGTGTTTGGTGTGGTATAGTTTTAATCCTGTTTTTCTTCTTTCTGTTTAATGTACTCATGTTTCTGTATTTTCTCTCATCAGTCACTTCGAGTGTTGAGGTCTTCCAACCTAAAGCCATATGTCATCTTCATTGCTCCTCCTTCTCAGGAAAGACTACGCACCCTACTGGCCACAGAGGGCAAAACTCCAAAGGTGTCCATTGTACAGTGTTAAAGAATTGTTTGTACAATTCAATGTATTTCACCCTTAGAAATTCATATGCATGTTAGAAATGTCATAGTTTGTACAATATGTAGCTGTTAGCATAATGAAAGCAGCATCTTTCAGTACACGTTCACACATTTCAGATTTCAGAAAAGAAAATGGCATGTTTTCAGTCTAGTTCCAACCTCACAGGGTTTTCACAGAACACACAAATAGAACAGCATTGAACGGAACAATAAAAAAAAACAAATAAGAGAACAATAGAAAAATAAAATAACAGATACAGAGAACACATCAGAAATTATGTACAATTATGTCAAAATATCATTATATAAACAAGTTTAAAGAGTATTTATAATTTATATCAAGTACTTCTAGAAGTATTGATGTTCTTTAATTGTGTCTTGTCATGTCTTGTTTTCTGTCCACAGCCGGAGGAGCTGAAGGAGGTCATCGAAAAGGCCCGTGAAATGGAGCACAATTTTGGCCACTTCTTTGACGCAACCATAGTAAACATGGATCCAGATCAAGCTTTCCACGAGCTTCGAAGGCTGATAGACAAGCTGGACACTGAGCCACAGTGGGTGCCCACCTCTTGGCTGTGCTAGAGGTCATGTGGCGTCTCATAACTTAATCTCAGGGCCGAATAAGGTAAACAATGTAAAAAACTATTTATATTTTCCTGGAGATAGAAAAATGAAGGACAGTGGTAAATTGTCACTGGTTTCTCACTTGCACATTCTCCTTGTTTGTTGAGGAGGTGATTGTTACCACATTACAGGGAGGGACTTAAGTTTCTTACATTTCTTTTTGTTGGTGTGTGTCTTTGTGGGTGATTTTTTTGTTTGTTTTATGAACTTTCTTGTTTATCTCAGAAATATGAAAAGTCATTTACCAAACAAATAGAAATTTCTATTGTATTCTTAATAGTAATTTATAATTGTAAATATATATTTTCTAGACAAATATTTTATGGTTACATTTTGTGTGATATGCAAAATGATACACTTAACTGAGAGTGTTAATGTCACATTTATTAAAAGGCTGCCTGTTTATGCAGAAATTCAATTGAAATTAAAATTCAATTGTTAAAGGGGGCTGCAATATAATGTCTTCCATTCAGAAATGTGTAAGAAAAAAGATGCTGTACTCTGCAGTTTTGTTCCTCTACACCAGTGTCAGTATTTTTTTGTGCTGTTTTATGTTTAAACAAACCTTAAATGTAAGGTTTTGTCTCTAGCTGATATCATTATAATTGATAATATTATGCCGATGAAGTAATGTTGAGATTGTTTTTTACCAGTGTTGAATGAACAAAACAAAGTATTACTTACTTTCAACACCTACAGTATTGTTTCATTGCAGGGTACTTATTAATTCATAAGCACAGTTCTGGAAAAAGTTTCAATAAAATCAGATACATATGTAAACAAATGACGCAGATACTGTACGCACTGATTCATCTTAGCAATTTTTTTGTGTTGTTATGCCAATATTTTTTTTTACACAAGTTTGCAATTCACCATGTCTCACCTAGCCTGGTTACCTGAATACTCCTTGAGAGAAAAGCTTCAAGAAAAAAGGCAGTGGTTGAGCACTGAGAACATATTTATTAGGATGAAGTGTTGGGCTTTGCTTACACACCAGTTTTACAGTGGATGGGGGTCACATTAGGGGTTCTGGTGCAACATCGTCACATGAGGTAACAGTAACCCCGTGGTATGAGGTCAGCAGCAGGACAAGCATCAAGGACTCACACACTCTTTGAAATCTACAACCACTTTAAGCTTTACAGCATGCAACAGCTCTAAAGGTTGTGAGAAAACATAAGTATTTACAAGCTGATCGCTCACTTGGAATGCTTCTTCTTAATTTTAGTCCCCAACATATTCATATTCTTATTATTTTAAATATTCTATAACACCGAAGTGACTGTCTTGTGGGTGACAATACTTCTGTACAGTGACAAATCTGGAAACACGCAGTTCCCTTCAGCACTGGGTCAACATAACGATTCATTACACACAAATAACACAAAAACAACTTTGACCATTTGCATTAGAGGACATAGATGTGGCCCGAGAGGCACAGAATAAATATGATGATTGGTGAAATCAGGGACTTTTGGCCTGAAGAAACTTGTCACTCAAACAGCAGGTCTTCATCTGTCTCCTCTGTCAGCATGTTAGCAGGCTCTGCTATGGGACCCAGCTTAGCCAGACGAGCCGCAATCTCCTTTTCGGTCCTTTCCCTGATCTGCTTCTTCTTCTCTTGGATCTTCTTCAGCCTGAAACAGCAGAAAAAGATGGCTGTAGTTGTAGATATTATTGCTTAAATTACGAGAGAGGGCATGTGAGAAGCAGTTAGCTTGAACTAACTGAAAAACTGCAGTGTAAGGCCAGACACCTCAAAGGGATTTTTTTATCTGTGCGTTTACCTGTAGAACTCTTCTCGTTCTCTCTCATCCAGTTCTGTGATGATGTAGGTGAGAGTGCGATCAATCCTGGGAATAATCACTGCGAAGTCGATAAACGATTAGTTAAGCAACAAAAACGTTTTGTTTTTTTTATCATCAAGTATAAGTGTGTTAAGTATTAATATACCATGCTCAATAGCATTCACACGGCGGTTGGTAATCTTTATGGCTTCATCTAGAGTCACAAAGGATGTCTGCAGACAAAAAAGGTCAGTTGTGTAGGTTATTAGATTAAATATACAGTAAAGATTCTAGTACATTTGAAAAGCATTTTATAAAATTCAATTTATAGTGATACATAAAAGGTTTAGAGATCATCATTAAAAGCTTTAAACTATAATTTATTAATATAAAATTTATATTAAACTATGTAACTGTACTTAGTGAATTAAAGCTAAGATAAATTAATCATGATTTAATTGTAACAGCTCCCTCTACCTGTAAGGAGGCCAACTCCACAAGCAGCTCAACAGCTCTGGCATAGTTCCTCTTCAACCTGGAGAGCTGCTCACCTCCTCTGGCCAGACCAGTCAGCTCATAACCTGACAGACACGGTGAGAAATCACTGTCACTGAACAGTCATAAAATCTATTTTGTCAAAATGAACAAGGGATGCATGACTTACTGTCCCCGCCTTCTTGGTAGTGCTCAAAAACTGGCAGGGTGACACCTAGAAGTGGAAAAAAAGTGAAAATACACATGAAGACATGAGGTCCTGACTCCTGTCACTCAACAACAATTATAACAAGGAAAAGTAGACATTAAGCTAACCTGCCACATTGTCTTTCTTGGCTCGAACCTTCACTTGGGCTTTGTTGACATTCTGGATTACAGTAGTGCTGTGGATATTGGTACAGATATTGTTTACACGTACATCTGTACTAAAGATAAACCTCATCGTGTCATCTTATTGTGATTCTCACCTGAAGTCTCCAGCTGCAAATTTGGCTTCAGCCAAAGAGAAGGCTGCCTCTCTCATCACCTCTCCCATCTTAGTCTTAGTCTGAAGGTCAGAAGTAAAAAGACAAAACCTATCTTCAGCAAAACAGTCATGACAGAAGACATAGGTGCAGCCAGCTGAAATTAATGCAGTCTGATACAACAGTCCCGCAGTGAATCCTCAGTTTTGTTCAGTTTTAGAGAGGAATTCAAATTTATGATCATTTTTGGAAGATGTAGTTTGTAGTGTCATTGAACTGATTTTTTTTAGTGAGGATACACTAGTAAACATTACACTTCTCATAAAACATGATAACCTTCATGACGGAGGTTTTATTGTTATTGTTTATGTTGTGTAAACCTAAGTAACAAGGAACTCTGTGTAAACTGCAGGAGAACAAAGTATGTTATCAGTTTATTCAAACGGACTTCAATGATTTTGCGAAGGATCTGACGGAAGCGCATGGAGAGGGCATCAGATTTCTTCTTGAGCAGGTTCCGGCCAGTCTGTGCCCCTTTCAGCCGAGCTTTCATGATGGTCTGGGCCCTGTAACACCAAACCAGACACAGTCACTTTTAGCTTTCAGCTATATTTGAATCTGCCAGTTACACTTACTACAACGGGAAGAGTGTTCCATAGGTCATAGTTTGACCACAGAGAATCCATATATGATCCATTATTTATGTTTTCAATTTTGCACATTGGTCTCCTTTTTTTTCCTTTACATTTTTCAGTAGTAGGCAAATTCATTCATTGCAGAGACCAAACTAAAGATCAGCATTAGACAAATCTGTAATGTTATTTGTGTATGGATCCCCCCCCAAGAAAACACAAATACGTTGATGTATATTATCAAATAATATTTTTTCCCCATTAAAAAAAAAAGCAAAGCTGTTCCATAATCTACATTCATATTAAGGTTCAATGTCATTTGCACACAGGTACTGGTATCAGTATGTCCCAAAACATTTTTAGTCATTGACAGGTCAAACACAACCCTTCTCTTGAATTAACTTTAAACTTCTTCTCACACACAGATAAACTTTAAAAGTGTAATATGACTTAATCGGTGCAGTGAAAGATTCGACCTTGCAGACAACACAGGAAACTCATAAACAGTACATACTCAAGTTACACCATGTTAAAGTCAAGGTTTGTAATCTTTGGAGGTCAGTATGTTTCACACACCTTCTATAAACTGACAGCTCACACTTGGATGATATTAGAAACATCACATGACAGAAGTAGTACTCTTCCTCTTTTAAACAGCAACCTGGCACTGATATAAACTCTAATTATATGTAGATCACAATGCAGCACAAAATTGTGATCCTTTCCTGGGTAATACATGAAGATAAGAACAGGAAATCGTACATTTGACAAACTGGAAAGCAATAAATCGACAAATTATATTAGATGGCTAAAAACCTACATGAAGATAGCAAATAGCTAGCAAACAAGCTGCTTACATTCTGGAAGGGAATACGTCGATCCTTTCTTTTCCAGACATCTTCTCGTCTTTTGATCGATGATTACTGTCTTCTGTTTACTTCAGTTCACTTCAAATTAAAACTGACACGTTAGCTTTTAGTGTAGCCTATTAATCTACACGTATAGTAGAAAAACTGCTATATTTCGTGTAGGATAAGTCGTACAGAAGAAGCTGATGGTCGTGATCTCGTCCGACTCCGTCCGTGATGATCAGCTGGTCCCTGGTCATGTGACTGAAGCGAACTCGTTCTGCACATGCGCGTGGCAGGAAGCGCTGACGTTCTTTTCCGGGTCGAAAAATTAGCACACCCATGAATGTGAGCTAGCGGGCCCGACGACTTTATAGAAAAAAAAAAGAAAATTCGAATCGGAAACTTATATTCTTTCACTACAGAAACCTCCGGTGTATTGTTCTGTAATCATATGACACAGGTGAGTTTTTGTTGACAAAGGGAATGTTTAAATGGGGAGTGGGGAACAGACGATGTTGCTAGCTGGCTAGCTAACATTAGCCTCCGCAGCGGTGCGTGTGCCGCATGTGAGCTGGGAACCGGGTAGTTAGCTCTTAAGCTAACGGATACAAAAGTTATTGTTGTCGTCCTCGAATTAACGTGTCGTATCTTTATATTATCTATAATAATGGTTATCGAATACAGTCATTGCTATTTTACAATGTTAAGGGATTTTGTCTCCCTACATGTTTCTGTTAGATTTCGCTGATAACATGAAACGGCAAGGGTCTTCTCGTTTATCTGCATTGCATCATCTCATTCACAGGCAAAAATGTGAAATAAATCTACCTGTGCCTTAACTGCCAGTTTACTTAATTCTGCTCTTCCGCCCAATTTTCCAGGTTATAGACGTAGTCATTTAGCCTCTTAAAATGAAGGATAAAAAACGTTGTTAACAGCGTGTATTTCTGTTGTTTTTGTGTTTGTTAATATATGAGGAGTGGTTCAAATATTTGGTTTAATCCAGTCGTATCATTTTGGTCAAACTCTGTTTCAATCCAGTCTAAAATCCCCGTATGAGTCGGCATCTCTCTAAAACAACAGAAGCAGAACATTATTTACTTGATTGTACGACAGTGATGTGGTCTACATAGAGGAAAGAGCAGTAAAATTGCCCCTTGTGTTTTCACAAGTAGAATAAAATCTCAACAAATTTGAAACTGTAAAGACTTTTAATTTTGCCTACATCTGACAAGTTTTATTTTACTAACAGACTAAAGAGCAGTACAAAATTGCTTGTATCTCTAACTGTCAAACTGCCTTTGTGTGTTAAGAGGGTTTCTCCGTGTGGGCACCTGGATTAGCTTTTTGATCTGTGATTCCCAAACTTAGTTTTCATGACATGATGTAGAAAACATTCACTTCAAGTATTTAAATCCTGTCTCTTTGTTTCTGTCCTCACAGCGATGCCGGGGCTCAGCTGTCGATTTTACCAGCACCGGTTCCCAGAGGTGGAGGACGTTGTGATGGTGAACGTGAGGTCTATTGCCGAGATGGGCGCCTACGTCAGCCTTTTGGAGTACAACAACATCGAAGGCATGATCCTCCTGAGCGAGCTCTCTCGTCGACGTATCCGCTCCATCAACAAGCTCATCCGCATCGGACGTAATGAATGCGTGGTCGTCATCCGAGTAGACAAAGAGAAGGGTGGGTACAGACAGGTGTACTGAGCATTAGAGATGAATTGGTCTGAGAAGTATTTAATGTGTTTGGTTGCAAATGTTAAAGCGGTTTCTGGAATAGCCCATAATACATCGTCCATAGTGAAGAGATGTGGAACAATTAATTTATTGTCTTTTACAGTCTCTTGAATGGAGAAAGAGAATAATCCTTTACTCTAAAGTGATAGTAATGACATGCTTATCACAAACTTCCAGAAGACAAACCTTTGTCTGTTTGCTGTAAGATATAAAATAAGATAACACTGCTTATTCGGTCACATCAACTGCACAAAGCGCCAGCATTAAACTTGTAATTGTGACAAAAAGCAGCATGTCGTGGTACATCCCTTCCTCACCGTGTGTCTTTACCATGTTCTCTCCAGGATACATTGATTTATCAAAAAGAAGAGTTTCACCAGAGGAGGCCATCAAGTGTGAAGATAAATTCACCAAATCTAAAACTGTAAGTCAAAATATTGCTGTACCTTGAATTTGCTCTGTAATCTATTCTTCATAAACACCATTCTAAACATATTATTTTGCATATCAGATTATAGAAGTGCCTGCTACCATGATTCTTTTATTCCCTTAATGTTTTCTTTTATTCATAAACTTCCCAGCAGAGTCTTGAGGACTTTGAGGAATTTGAACTGAATGAGCATGTTGTTTGCAGGTGTACAGCATCCTGCGACACGTGGCGGAGGTGTTGGAGTACACTAAAGATGAGCAGCTAGAGAGTTTGTACCAGCGCACCGCCTGGGTTTTTGATGAGAAATACAAGAGGCCAGGATATGGAGCTTATGATGTCTTCAAACAAGCCGTATCGTAAGTTATTGTTTTAAGTTTGTGATTCGGCATAAAAAGGTTCCACACCTGGATTGTCTTCTTGAAAATGTTATTTCATAATTGGTTATGTTGCCGTCTTAAGAAGTTTATAATGGTTTAAAACTTTCTTCTTTCTTTCATCCTCCAGAGATCCCGCCATTCTAGATGGTCTGGACTTAACAGAGGAAGAGAGGAGTGTGTTGATCGATAACATCAACAGGCGACTCACTCCACAGGCTGTCAAAATCAGAGCAGGTAAAAGGCCATCCAGTTTTTACCAGTTGTAGTTGTGCCTTATTGATAAGTTTGGTAGCTTCTCGTTTTGTGTTGGGAGTATGAAGTAAAATATTTAGTTTTTCCCTGGATTGCCTGCAGACATTGAGGTGGCATGCTATGGGTATGAGGGCATTGATGCAGTGAAGGAAGCTCTGAGGGCTGGGCTTGGCTGTTCCACAGAGGCCATGCCCATCAAGGTAATGATCTCCTCTTTCTCCACCTTGTCACTTTTTTATACCGTATAGACAACAGAAAATCTCCAAGTATTGTAGACTGCATTTGAAATTGTGTAGGAGCTGCTACTGTGAATGTTGGATGTATATATATATATATATATATAGTGTAAAAAAGATTGTTGGGATCTTGACAGATCAACCTGATTGCTCCCCCTCGATACGTGATGACAACCACCACTCTGGAGCGCACGGAGGGCCTGTCCGTCCTCAACCAAGCAATGGCTGCTATCAAGGAGAAGATTGAAGAGAAGAGAGGAGTTTTTAACATCCAGATGGAGGTGAGTGTCTTTTAAACATTGTCACCGCTTAATGAAAATATGGAGTTGCTATAGGCTACTACTGCTGTCATTCAAACGACAGGCTTTTATACACATATCTTAATATGGCTTCATAAACGTTACTGAGGGCATATAAGTTGCAATTTGATTTGTTTATGTTGGTGGATGAATGGATGGATAGATAAAACAAAAAGAAAATAAAAGCAAGACCCTCCCAATGTCTAATTTTGTCCTCCATGACATCTCTCAGGCTCTGTAGACATGTTTTGAGTATAATGTTTTTTAGCTTTTATTTTTGTATTTGTACATTAACCAAACTGTAAATTTGTCCTGTTCAGCCCAAGGTGGTAACAGACACAGACGAGACAGAGCTCGCCCGACAGCTGGAGAGGTTAGAGCGGGAGAATGCGGAGGTGGATGGAGATGATGACGCTGAGGAGATGGAAGCCAAAGCGGAGGACTAGAGTCGGTCCTTGAAGGAATTCTGGTGGGGAAAAAATATCAAAATGTGGACAGACCTGGCCACAGCCACTCATTCCAACAGATGTTAACTGTCATATTGTGAACATTAACTGCAGCTCATTGGCAAACATCCCAGTTTGTTTGTTAGCAGGGTTTGGCTCAGACGACATGGACACAGAAAAGGTTAAATTTCAAATTAAACATCAGTTTCTATTTTTAAGTACACCAATTTGAATAATTAACATTAAAACAGCTGTTCACAAGCAGTGGCCTTCACTTACCTCTTGCTTACGAGCCCAGTGTCTTCAGTATGCGTGGCGCTTCATCTGTGGCTGGTCACTGGATGTGATTAATAAAAGGGGAAATGCATAAGCTCGTCTGTTTCTACACCAGTCACTGGTGTCTTGTGCTGTTTCTCTTCCAGTTAAAGGATTCTTACTGGCAAGATCTGCTCCTGTTTAGCCAACATCAATAAAGTTCTGGAAGTTTTGATCTGAATGCGTCTTTTTCAGCTGCTTACCTTGATGTTACTACACGTAACATCAGGGTAAAACAATAACAATGTTATTTGGTATTAAATATAAGGAAACTTATTTTAGAGAGAAGCTAAGTTTGAAAGCTCTGCTAGTAAGACTTAAAGATGAGACAGTTTAGTTTCCAAGGTCAAATTCTTTCAATGACATTTCTTTAACTACTAATTGCAGCTAAATTAAACCTGGATTTTTTTTAAACAGGTGGTGGGGAAATCAAACAGTTCACATTGTTATAAAAACCCATTTTATTCAAATGTTCACCAATACAAAAACAAATGAAGAGCATGTTAATTTCATTTTTTTCCCCGTTCTTAGCTCATTTTCCTATAGTGGTCATATGACGTGTGTGCTTTTACAGCTGCAGGGATGTCTGAGGGTTTTTGTCACACACTTCAAATGATGACTGAGTGCTTCAGGACAAGAACATCAACACGTTTACTGGGAATGTGATAAGGAAAAATGAAGGAAAATCTGTTTCGTCAACAGAAGTAAGTTGTAGCTGAGTCCAAAACCCTGAATAAATAGCCCTGTAAAAATATCACATTCTTGTTGTAGTTGTGCATACTCTAAATTGTGTGTCCACTTAGCCAACCCACATTCAACTGGAAGCCACGTTTCTACACTTCAAATACAAGATTGTAAGACTATTGGAACTGACAGCTTTTACTGATCCTGCAGATTCACGTGGCTGTATACAAATAGAAGTATAGGACCAGGAGATCCGACAACACTGTTTCTGGGTGTCTTGTCGGTGGCTTCCTCTCAGAATTATTTCAGTCAAATAATGAATTACTGTATTTACAGAATAAGTAGACACGGTCAGCATCAGCAAACAGAGAGGACGTGAATGTAGCCTGACTGAGGGGGGGGGGACATGACCTGAACAACTGGTGCAAAATGAGAATGAGCAGAAGCTTCAGTTACAGTTTGTACTGGTATGGACTAGTCACTTTGTTTGGGGTGATATAATTGCGCTACACTATTATACAACATTGGGGTGGGGGAATTCTTCATTCAATGGTTGTACTTATTTGACCAGTCCAATCTTCTTGGCCTCTGTTTCATAAATTAGCAACCGCCACATCTTCACAATGAAGACTTCAGCTTCTTCATCAAGAACCTGCATAGACATTAAAAGAAATAAAAATACAGCAGCAAAACAAATACAGCATGATTTGATGATAAGATCAACACCCTGATTTATTTTGTTTATTATGACATTTCTAGAAAAAAATTAAATAATTTTCATCAAAATCGAATGACACATGAGGACATATGACTAATCTGCATGGCCAGAATATGGGCATTTGTATTCAGCCATTGTAATTGTCACATATTACACAATGACCAATGCTATACTGAGAAGGTTAACACCCACAGACTTGACTTTACATGATCTGATTATTTAGAGAGAACTGTCCCTAATTTTAACACAGTAACAGTGTTAAAGATTACATATCAGTTACGTAACTCACCATAGCAACATCATCCAGGATACTCTGTGGCATACTGTGAGCCATCACCTGAGAACAAAGACAAAACCATCAGTATTCCAGCTCCATAGTTTCACTTTCTCGAAATGAAAACAGTGTTAAAGTTGTGAAATGATCAGTACCTTGGAGCAGACAAAGTCCACTAATGTTGCCTCTTCCTCACCAATGTACTCAATAATCTTTTTATTGATCCATGGTCGAACACGTCGTTCCATTAACGTCTAAGTAATGAGATAAAAGCACAAGTTTTGTAAGTGGTATAAACATCATCTGCCGTTACTGAGTGACAATTACAATTTGATGAAGACCAGCAAGAAAAACCTGTAGGGGAGAAGCGAATTAATTTTGTCTTCTTACTCAATATCAAGCTACTCAGGGGACCGAAGACAAATCGTGAATACACTTAACTGTAATTGTTTTATTAAATCATGTCATCATGAAGCTACTCCTCAAGGCCTATTCTAAACAATAAAAAAACGTTTTCTCAACTAAATGCAACACTTTTTTTTTTTTATCCCCCTTACCGTATCAACCATAGACCAGTCCAGCGGGTAAGAGAACAGCTCAGGCTTTGCGGTGGGAATCTTTTCAATCAGGCTCTTTATATGTTTGCGCTTCTCCTCAGAGTTTGCTCCCTTTATGCTGGAGAGCCCGGCCCCGTCTACCCCAAGGCTCTTGTCGTCATCGTAATCCAGGGGCACCAGTTTCCTCTTGCGGGGCTGTTCGTCAGCTTCCTCATCATCAAACTTGTCAAAAACGCTGTCCACAGGCAGCTTCTTCCGTTTACCTGCATTGGGTTGACTGGGGCTTCCAGTGGCCCCTAGAGAGAACATTCGCAAATCACAGTTTCAGGATTTTGTGCAGCACAAATTGGCAGAGGCTTCTGACATATTCATGTTTCATATGTTTATAGAATAGTTTCCTAGAGCCCGGAGTGATTACCTGCTCAGTCAATCAATATTTGAAAACCTACAAGACATTTAATTAGATTTATATAAAACAGAAAAGCAGCAAATACTCACATTAAAGAAACTACAGTGAGTGATGAGAAAATTTCTTATGACTACCTGACTAATGGTTTTAGTTCCGTGAGAGCTTTTACACGTTTCTTTTAGACTCACCCAGTTTGAGGCTGAGGCCAATCTTTGGCCGGTGTTCTTCCTGTGGCAGGGCATCAGGGGGCGAGTTCTCGTGAGGGATGATGATGCCACAGGGCGACTCTTCTCCAGGTGTGTTGGGAGAGACGTTGCCACTGGCCGACGACATTGAGGGTGCTGCTGTGATTGGCCGCATTGTGGGCTTCAGGCATGGTTTTGCATCAGGATTCTCCTCATCATTTTCATAATCATCCTCCTCTCCCTCCTCCACCTCATCATCTGAGGGGGCAAGCCGTGAGTGGGCTGGTTCCCCTTGGCGGTCCCGGTGGTCTCGCGAAACCCTGTGGCGTTCCCGTTCCGTCTCGGGCTCCGGCTCTTGGATAATGGGTGGCTGTCTCAGACGCTCCTCCTCTTCCTCCTCCATCTGGACCAATAAGATAGACAGATATGCAGTAAATAAACATCCAATTGATGTGTATTACAGAAAAGAAGGTCAGTAGACAATAAAAAAAAAACTGCACATCAGGAATGTGCAGAGATGCAGAAAGACTCAGATGATAAAGTGACCTTCACAAAGACTACAGACAGCATGCTCACTCACTGCAGATATTCAGGCAGACACACACACAGACACATTATTATGTACAAGCATACCCTGCGTAGTTCTGCGTCTGGATCTGGATGTCCCTCGTCTAACAGCCTCTGTCTGATCTCCTCCAGCTCCTCCTTCTCTCTCTTCCTGTCACGCTCGTCCGCCTCCATCTCCTTCTCTCGGTCTCTGAGACGCTTCTGCAGCGCACTGCCCCTAGGGGTCACACCGAATATAACTGTTTTCAGAACAATGGCCATAGCTGCAGTAGTAGTTGCATCTGCTACACTTCAAATTATTTTCTCTGGGTCACACAGCATCTGCTGTGACTTTTTATTATGTTTTATTTTTTAATTCACATAATTTTTGACACTATATTTTATTTGACACCATAGCCGTAACACGTCAGCAAAACTGAAGCTATTTAAAGGCGGCAGATCAGATGCAGGTCTTGTTTACAGAAGTACGTGTACATAAGGGACTGACAATTTACAATTTGACCAAGTAGCGTATGCTTAATGTTGCTCACCTGTAATATTTGAGGTCATCTCTGTCATCATCATAGTCTTCAAGAAACTCTTTCAGCCGTTTGCCCTCTTTCACCTGAAGACACAAGGCCATGCTCAATTTCCTTCATGACAGACATCCTCACAAATTTCTTTCTGACTCTTAACTTTTTAATATCGCATCAATATGGAAAGACACAGGCTTCGGCGCAAGTCAAAAAAAAAAGTGCAAAAAAATAAAAATAAAAAATACCCTTTCCCAACAACAAATTCAAGTTGAAACCTTAGGTTCAAATAGCTTTTGTAGGCAAGTGAGTACAGATTAAGACATTTTGCAAAGCTAAATTAAAACTAGGTAATAATCTGGCTTATTAAACAAGGGCAATGTGTACACATTAAGTGTTCAAAATAGACAACTCAATGAACAAATGTGGTCATTCAGTGACCCCTCACCATTTCTCGGCGGCGCTCATCTTCCCTCTCACTCTCCTTGGCATTATCTCGTGCCTTCTTCCTCTCCCTGAGCTCCCAGTTTTTTAGGCGCTGTAGTAAATACAGAGTCATGTAAATCACAACCAAATACAAGCTAATCGCATAACAAACACACTATTCACTTCTGACCGTCTGGAGAATCAGGTCGAGACATTGTGCGGACTGGTGGGTTCACACAGGCACCACGCAGCAGGAGAATGCATTCTCACTCGGGTAAATACTCAGCTTAGTTACAGAGTGGAGGAACAATGAGACACAGAAAGTACACCATGGAAATCAATTGTGTTTTGTTTGCAGCAACTCAAATTAAACCCATAACATGATTAGAAACAATGTGTTATGTATATAACGCCAGTTTCCTGAAGGAGAGAAGAATGATCGAACTACAGACAGCATTGTATACATCTTCTGTAATATCTGGCATTGTGTTGAGCATATCGGCTGAAAGGGAACCCCTGCTCCTACCTCCTGATAGGCTGCTTCCTTGTCTCTGAGTTTCCTCTCCAGCTTCCTACGTTCATACGCATCCTCTTCATCCTCTTGGTCTCGCTTCTTTTCTCTGTCTCGGTCTCGACTCACCTCTCTACAAAAACAAGAGTAAAAAGTTATAACTGACACTTTTGAATAATATACAACATGATGATTTTAAGCCTTACAAATACATCAAATATAGTCAGTATATGCTCAAATGTTTCTGAGTAGAGGTTTAATTCATTGGAAATGAGTGAATACACTTATGTGGATGTTTAGACCCTTTAAACAGCAAGAAAAAACTTAAAGCAAGTAAAGTGAAATTAAGTTGGTTGCTAAAAATATTGTGAGGGTCAATTTCAATTGTGCTCCTAAATATTATTTATGCATGTTTGCATGCTGACTTGTTCTTACATTTACTTAATTCTTAGTATATTAGCAAATCCAAGACACTTTTTTGCAAATTACATACGTTTGTATTTTGTAATGCCCTTTGAGCTCTTTGCCCTTTAATAATCACTGCTGACAATCTTACCAAGACTCTGATCACGTTTCTTGGAGAAGAGAAGTGGAAAATAAAAATTTTTTGCCTTCACTTACAAAGAGGAGTCAGCGCAAGTTGTGTGTGTAGGATAAACATTTTTTCACTTCCTAATGACCATGTTAACATCCCATTTCCCATTTACTCATTTTAGTTTATCTCCCAGCTGCTCCCCGTATTTCTGTTTGAAACCTTTGACATTATGTTCTATCTGTTTACCTGGATCGGCTGCGGTTAGCGCTCCTTTCGCGGCTTCTGTCCCTCTCCCAGTCTCTGTCTCGTTCTCTTTCTCTGGTCCTACGATCACGATCTTTGTCCCTGTCCCTTTCCCGTTCGCGCTCCCTTTCCCTCTCCCGTTCCCTCTCTCGTTCCTTCTCCCTCTCACGATCGCGCCGTTCTCTTTCACGCTCTCGCTCTTTTTCCCGTTCCCTTCGTTCACGCTCAAACTCAAGCCGCTCCTTCTCCCTCTTGTCCTTCTCCTCTTCCAGTTTCTGCAGAGCAAAACACAGACAGGTTCAGCCAATGACACACAAGATCCAGCGAGATTACTGTGCACAGATCAAGTGGTTTCCAGATGGGAGAATTTTGTGGTAACATGCCCTGTACTAATCAGTTCAAAGCTTGTAAGACAATTCTATTCTGGCAAAAGGCTCTCCCTCACAGAGAGACAGCTTCGTCATACATCTACAGCAATACAGCGTACTTCGTAGCTTCAATCTTACAGTACAAACTACAGTTTAGCAAGAATGTAACTGGAAACCACTTCAGTGGTCAAAAGGATCTGTGGAACATGTTCAACTTGAGGCTTTCATAATGAGAAAAAGGCGATGCAAAAGACAATGCTTTTTCTCTCCTTAAGAGTCCTCCTCTCAGAACAAGGAAAACAAAGACAAAATAGGCGTCAGTCTTTTGTTGAACTATTTGTTTGTGACTTACAGGTGTTGAACTATGGATTCAGCCCTTCGCTGCCCCTACAAGCCTTTTAAGTTAGGCCTGGGAGGAAAGCAGGTCACACGGTATACAAGGTAAAAACGTTATGGGATTCTGTCTTGCTTAAGCATCATCATCATCATCATTATTAGCATCATAAAAAAAACAACATCCTTTACTTCAATGTCATTCTTCAGTGTTAAATCAACAATTGAACATAATTTACATTTCTGCACAGATAAATGAAATTGTAGAAGCAGTCTTACCCCTGCAGAAGTCTTCAGCTGCACTTCACGCCTCATTACTCACACACACACACATACACACACACACTGACTCAGCCTTCATCAGCATACACACAAGGCTTTGAGGGCATCTGGTAACAATTACAGTTTTTATCTGATAAGGAAAAATCCTCACGCTTAACATAATGAAATGCTGCAGTCAACAGATTGCTCTTCTATTGTGTTAGGGCATTTGTGATGTTATACTGTATAATAAGCTCAACAGACTTAAAGTTTAACTTCAGCAAAAAATAAAGACTCAAATCTAAAAGCCTTGGGTGTGCTGAAGTTCAAGAGACAGAAACTTGAGATTGGAATGAAGATGGGATGTAAATAGCATGTACTCATAAACTTATGTAGCTTAGGTAAAGTATTTTTACTTATTACTTGTGCTCCTTTACTGAAGTATAAATATTTTTTGTTACTGATTTAATGTCAGCTGTACATTTTTGCATTCGTTTTGGTTTACTTACCTCTGTGCAGTCTCTATCAGACTCAAAAAACAAATACTGAACTTACAATATGACTGCACCGTTATTTCAACACAGTTTTGCCAAATCTTAAACTGTGCAGCTTTGCTCTTTTCCTGTGCTTGTTATATCGCTGATCTAGTTTTAGCAAATTTGCAGCTTTTTTAGAAAAAAAAGAGAAAAAACTGTGTACTTTAATTTATCCTGTACAATTTTTAAACATATTCATCAATATACTGATCTATCTTAAAAAAGAATCAGGCAGGGAATGACACACTGGTGGAGAGCAAGAGATGAAAGAGAGAAATCACACAACACATACAAAGATCACGTACCTTGTCAGTCTTCAGATCAGCATGCCGCTGTGGAGAGGGCGCCCCCCCACACTAGCATAATAAAGCCTACAGCCAAAGTCACTGCAGTGGTTATTGACAAGAGTCCTTGTGCTTCAACATGAACACCATTAAGACAGACCATCATTTACAGAGAACTCACAAAGGTTCACTGACATTCCAGCTTTTGGGAGATTCACCAATGCTGTCATAAATTCAGGATAATAAAGTGGGGAAGTACCTTTGTAGTGTCAAATGGTTGGCTTAATAAAGAGCATCATATGCCCACGCCATCACAAACAAACAGTGCAGTTGCCCCTATGCGAGTCCTCAAAAGGGGGACGCCCAGTATATGTATATAGTAAATAAAGGCTGATACTTACATCCTATCCACGCAACTTTTTCCAAAGCTCTGAGATTCATCTTGCTTTAGTCACCATATGATCACTATCATAATGGTGGGGTTTAATGAATAGATTAGCTTTTAAGTAACTTTACATCGTCTCCATGCATTTTGTGTGATGAATGAAGAATGGATCTAAAATGATCACAGGTGTCAAATCAGGCCTGAGAAATTGACAATAATACTAGCCGTCTGCCTGCGTATGGTGTAGGAACACTGAACATGAAACATTTCATATAATAAGGGGCAAATTGGTGTTTGGTGGTGTAAATTTCAATAAGTGCCAATTTGTAGCGCAGTAGCCATGTTACTGAGATCAAGAAAAGCTTAGTAAATGTGTCCTCTAAATGTGTAACCTCTGGGGGTGAACTATGTGAGCAGCTGCTGTCCAAAACCTGTAATGTCAACTACAAGAACAAAAGGAGCCACTTTACCTTGTGAGTGTCACGAAATTTACTAATTTCTCTGGAAATCAGGTCTCTCTTGTCCTCCTCCATATCAATAGTGTTAATGTCATCCTTTAGAAAGAAAATAAAAAAAAATCAGTTCTTTAATTAAATTTCAATGATTGTGTTCACATTTAGGCACCAACAGTACAGCAACAGCAGTGGAAAAGTAGTAAAAAAGGTTAGTATACCTCTTCTTTTTTCTCCTTTTTTCTCTTTCGACGCTGAGAGTCTTCATCCTGTGAAGGTGCATTGAGTTCGGCAGCATATTCCCGCATCAACCCATCAATAGCACCTTTAATTATCTGATCCTTCTTCTTGGTCTCCTCATCTAGAACCTCTTCCTCATCATCTCCTCCATCTTCAGACTTCTTATTCTGTGAGTACATATAGAAAGCCCCCAATTTATCATCAAATTTAGTCACTGCAATAAATTATTACTTAATTCACTTTTAAAAAAATGTAGGCAGCAATTCAGGTGTGTAGGTCCATGATCAATCTCTGCAGCAGTTAAAAGCATATGGATCATCACAAACTCATGGTCAGTAATTCCCTACAACAGCTTCTTACCCCATTTGTAGCCTTCTTCTTTGCCTTCCACTCATCTAGCTGGGCTTTTGTCTTGGCATCCACCTTTACCAGCAGGTTTTTGTCTCCGATCTGCAGGTCATGCAGCAGCCGCAGAGCTCGCAATGTGGACTCAGGCTCCTTATACTCACAAAACCCAAAGGCTGAAACAGGTGTTGACATGAAAATTGTAGATTTTAAGGTTTGATAACTTATTAAATTGAGACATTTCTTATTGGTTTTACGTGATGTAATCTGAATTCAGAGCTGATGACTTAAGTTAGCCATATGTGAAAGTATTTCCTGACCTAACAATGCAAGATGTGTGTATTATGAATTACCTTGAAGCTTGCCAGAGGCTCCTTGGACTCTCTTCCAGCTCAGAACAATTCCACATTTCTGTACCAAGGGCATAAAGAAAATCAGTTGTGTACTAAAGGCAGTAGTTTTTATGCCACATAACAGGATACACAATTTCAACAGGCCATTTACAGTTTCTCAATCAAGTCCCATGACTCAATTATATATAGTAAAACTACATACATTGGAAACTAACCATGAATATGGTAGATTTGACAGCTTGAAAATATCAAATCTATGGCTTAAGATAAATCTTAGATGTGGTTTCCATGCTCAGAATTCATAGAATTTATATTATATTCATAAACTGATCGACACTAGTCTTTGGAAGGTTTAGACACATGGAATTGAAATGTTTGTGAAAGAAAAGCAGATTTCATGAAATCAAATTGATCAGAATGAATGTGTAGACATTGTTCATATTTTTAAATGACTATTGTAGCTGAAAACAACAGTTTTTTTTAAAGGAACATTAACATAAACTTACAGAGGCCTAAATTCTGCAAAAATTAGTACTGACTTCCAATAGCATGTTATGTTTGCTAATGCAAATGCATTAATTTAAAATGATAACTGATAATTAGAAACCCATGTGCAATGATGGTAACACAACTGAAGACATGTATCTTTTCATCTAAAACATGGTAATTCCTATGTCTGCCCAAACGTTTGACTGGTAGTGTATGTATTTATACTTCTATCTTCGCAAATCATCAGCTGTCCCTTACCGCAAGCAGCTGTCTAATCAGCATGTCTGAAGCTTTCTCTGATATGTTCCCCACAAAAACTGTAGTAGTGGGACCACTGCTCTCATCGTCTTTGGCTTGCACAAGAATGTCCTTCTTAGGAACTGCAGGTTTACTGATCACTGGCAATGAAGACACCATCACTGCAGAGGTGGGGGTCATGATGCTCATGTGAACTGGGATCATTGGAGCTCCTGCAGCCACAAAAGGAAATAACATCAACTTGGGACAAAGTCATTGAATCCTTTTATAGAAAGAAGATTACATTGTTGGTTTTTCAATAATCTGTTCACACAAACATGACACTATCAATTAACATGTTCCCTTCTTGGTCTCTAATAATAAAGGCTGTCTACAAGTATAGAAAGGCAGGTGCTTACCTGAGGGAAAGGCAGCATACTGACGGGGAATCCCAGGAGGGGGCAACAGCGGCCGGTTTAAGTGAGGGGGAAAGGACATTTTTGGGTGAATCGGACCAACCTGATGAAGACCAGTGACAATTAGCAACATGTTTAAGCCTGATACATTTACTAAACTCACATTTTGATGTAACCCTTTAAATAATATAAATACAACTACGACATATGAAAGTAAAAGTTCTAACATATGTATTAGCTTCTTTCGTTTAAAGGAGAGTAAAACACTGCCATGTTGTGTCATGGGTATGGCATACCAGTCAGATATCATTTTTAGACTTTGGTATCCAGCTGGAAGGCTGCTTGAAGTTAGCTTACCTCGTAGGCAACGTTCACTTACGTATTACCATCAACATCGCGGAGGTATACTTTATATTATCCATGATATAGTCTAATATAGCTAAATGGATAAACTAAAATCGAAGTTCCCAAAAACTAGCTTAGTTAGCTAAGCGTAGCATTAAGCACGCTACCGTACCCGGCAAAGCTAACATTAGCTACAGCTGCTATTACCTAAGAAGCAAAAGTCACATTACCAGGGCAAATATGAGTTTGGCGAAATACATATATTAAAACGTACATACCCCGAATCAGTAGGTGTGTCAAGAGACAAAAAAACAACAACCACGACCCTATAAATTAAAATAATCTTTGTAATGTTCCGTGTTGGATTAGCACGCTGGCTAGTAAGGGGCCTTCAAAAACATTGACGCAAGCGCTTTACGTACCAGACTGAAAGCGCGCTTGTTTTGTAAATCAGGATGAGGCCAAGGGACGGAGCTTGACACCATCCCAAAATTACTGCTAGTTGCAATAGTTACTCGATGTATATTAAAACCTATAACAAAAAAATCACCACCACTACTGGTATTACTAAAATGAACTTTATTGCGTTATTACTCAATAACTGTACGAATTCCTCAGTTCAAAATATTTCTTTCGGTTTTACTTTAGTCAGAAACACCAAATAGCTAATAATTTCTAAATGTGCAAACTAATTTCTCAGCTGCAGCAATTACGTACGGATCAGTGTTAATGAATTATTCCACGAATGCTTTAGTTTTCGTGGACAGGACAGTACAGTCCAAACGTTTAGTTTTGTCCAATCAATAGTCCAAACTCCACATATAACCTGTTTACTGTGTTATACGAAGATAAGCATTCAGATTTGTGGAGCTTTAACAAACGTTTACCAATTTTTACTCGACAGCAGTATTGATTTTCAAGCTGTCTTGACTTGTGTTTTTATTAAACCTAATAAATATATATATATCCAGGTAGCGTCAATACAGGGTTCGTACTTTAGTGCTGCACAGGACTCAGGGGTCGGTTACCATGGTGCTTTTTTTGTTGTAGCTAGGCACTAGCTCTCTACAGCAGCTGTGTCGCGAGGCCTGTAGCTGACACGTCCGTGACGTCACTTCAGGCGGGTTTTTTTTTTCTCTCATGGAAAGTGCTAGAAAGAACGAAGTACACCTCCGACTTTCAAGATATTCCTCCACTCGCTTAAAAAAAAGTTCCTCAGTCTTTATTAATCTGCCGTGAAATGAACAATGTATTTGTAAGTTTGATTTATTAGATTCCTTACAGTGGTACAGATATTTCTTTCTTGTTGTATATGGCAGCACCTATGTTATGGTATATACATTTGATCTCCGAATGAAGCAATCGCTTTGGTTTACACACCCACACGGTGGCAGTAATGATACGCTGTACAGACTAGGTTTGTTATGTCAGTTTTATTCTAGTACTTTCTGAGGCACAGTTTTAATGAAGTGAGGAAATGAAATGTCTTTTGTATTTCTTTTGGGTGCACTCTGCCGAGTGGTGTTTTGGTCGTTTTATGAGAAACACTTTTAGACTTCATTAACTTAACAGAGAATAGCATTTACATGGGCACATGATTGCTCTTTATTATACAGTATACTGAAGTACTTCACGCTTAAACAACTGCCTGATGCATATTCAGTGCCTCTTTATACCGTCATATAAACAACCTCTTTAATTTATGTCAGTATGTTGTTGTATTAAATAAAAACCACCATTTTTCTAACAGTCTTTTTTATCCGCAGCGTAGTTTTAATGGTAGGTGGTGCACGGCGGATGGATACGGCCGCACAGCAAAACGCGTGTGTATAAAGATTCCGGTCTATTAAAAGGAAGTCCCTTTCTATTTCCCTGCGTCAGAGTACAGAAGGGACAACGTTTTGGTTGCATATTATTCAAGATAAGTCAACGAAACAAGTAAGGTATGTACACGAGTGTTTTGAAGACATAATGTTCTGTTAGTGTTTGAGTATAGCTGAGTAATCAAATTATTATTTAGTAGATCTATCCATGTGAGAACCCGTGAGTCACGACAACAACCTTTACAGTAACGTTACAACTGTCTTTTGGACTACAGCTAGCTAGCATCTTAATTTATGTCCCCTTTTGTTACCGCACCTGTCACATCTGTACACTGTGCCGTACTGAGCATTTCTGATGCTCCTTAGCGATGTGAATGCGGCAGGATTTCGCGTGCTTGGGCTGCGCCAAGACAGATGTGGGGAACATGACAACGCTGACTTGATTTATTTGAGTGAGCGAGCTGTGATAATTCACACTCGACCCGACTGGGTGAAAAGCAAAACAAACAATAAAAAAAAAAAGTCTACATTATAAAACTGCCCTGAACGATAAGGGTGATGAGCTAACTGACACGGCCCGTTCCAGTTTGGTTTCAGTTGTCCCTTACGTTAACGGTTAGTTATCAACGGTTACGTAACCAACGTGTCTTCAGCAGTTGAGTTGCTTAATGTTAACCATCTGGTATCTTCTGATTTGAACATTATTTCAAATATAAAAGTAATCGTTATGGTTTTATCTTTGGGACACTGAATAAAGGTGTTTTACAGTATTGACTCGTCGTCTGTTTCAATATTACATTTACTAACGTTTTAACGACAAACACGTGTATGTTATAGTATTTAATTTCGCAGAGGGACGACTGTTTTCAACCGTAGCTGTTCATCAGCACGTGTTTGCGGACTCCATTGTGTCGGTCGACGCCATGTTGAATAACTGCTACTTCCGCCGATTAGTACGAACACCATGGCAGGTGTCCAACTTCATGAAAGCTGCCTGTGGACTCAATTTACTATTATGTCGTATGATCACGAATCCGAGATTGGCGTTTGTTGATGCGCGATGTCTTATGTCAACCCTTCCTTGATAATACCTGAAAATTAAACGAAGCTATTTGGTTCCATTTTAAACTCTACCCAAGCTAGGTTAAAACGTTGCATTTTTTTATTTATTTTTTTTGCAGATGCCTGAAGAAATGCACCAAGAGGAGGAGGCTGAGACCTTTGCCTTCCAGGCAGAGATTGCTCAGCTGATGTCCCTGATCATCAACACTTTCTATTCTAACAAAGAGATCTTCCTCAGGGAGCTGATCTCCAATTCCTCCGATGTAAGTCTATAAGAACAGTTATTTTTGGTTTTTTCACATTATTACAAGTAGTACTTGATTCAAATTAATCATGACTCTGATTTCATATGCCTTGGGAATATCACCTAGTCTTAATGTAAGTAATATTTATTTATTCTTACAGGCTCTGGACAAAATTCGTTACGAAAGCCTAACGGAACCCTCCAAGCTGGACAGCGGCAAGGATCTGAAAATTGATATCATCCCCAACAAAGCAGACCGCACGCTGACCCTTATTGACACTGGAATTGGCATGACCAAAGCCGACCTCATTAACAACCTGGGTACCATTGCCAAGTCTGGCACCAAGGCTTTCATGGAAGCCCTGCAGGTACTATAGCACAACTTACTTTAGATTGCAGCATGAGGAAAACTAGGGCAAATGGCTCAACACTTCATGTAACCATATACTGCCACAGAACAGTGACATACTTTTATTGAGTCATGTGTCTAAGACTTTACATACAGGGGTTGTAAGTTAATCGTGTTAATCTTTTATCTCTAGGCTGGAGCTGACATCTCTATGATTGGTCAGTTTGGTGTGGGTTTCTACTCTGCCTACCTTGTTGCTGAAAGGGTGGTTGTGATCACCAAACACAACGATGATGAGCAGTATGCCTGGGAGTCCTCTGCTGGAGGCTCTTTCACAGTCAAGGTTGACAACGGTATGTGTCTCGTGATCTGTTTTGATCAATTAGTAATTAAAGCCAAATATTTTATATCTTCATATTCTCAAAGGATACATTTTGTTTTCCTTATTTTTGACTTTATAGTTATTTATTGTCTTGGAGTTTTAAACTGATGGTTGGACACTAAGATAGAAGTAATGTTGTGGTGGGGATTTTTAATGTTTCTTAGACAAAATGATTGATTTGAGGGTCTCTCATTAAATTAGTTATCCAGTTCCAGGCTGTCTGTTTGGACAAAATGTGACAGTTCAGCTTTATTCATAGGTGAGCCAATTGGCCGTGGAACAAAGATCATCTTGTACCTGAAGGAGGACCAGACTGAGTACATTGAGGAGAAGCGGGTCAAGGAGATTGTCAAAAAGCACTCTCAGTTCATTGGCTACCCTATTACCCTGTTTGTAAGTATTCAGTTCAAATGGACCACGTTCATCCTTTCCCTTAATTCAGGCTTGGTAAACTTGTTGACTTAATAGTAACATTTAAATTGTCATTTTGATTTGTAGGTGGAGAAGGAACGTGACAAGGAGATCAGCGACGACGAGGCAGAGGAGGAAAAGGCTGAGAAGGAGGCCGAGAAAGAGGAGAAAGAAGAGGGTGAGGACAAGCCAAAGATCGAGGATGTGGGTTCTGATGACGAGGAGGACTCAAAAGACAAGGATAAGAAGAAGAAAAAGAAGATCAAGGAGAAGTACATTGACCAGGAGGAGCTAAACAAGACCAAGCCCATCTGGACCAGAAACCCAGATGACATCACAAATGAAGAATATGGAGAGTTCTACAAGAGTCTGACCAATGACTGGGAGGATCACTTGGCTGTCAAGGTAAATGCTGCAGTGGAAAATGCAGTTACATGTACATCATGCTACAGCCAGTCCTGTGGCTTTAAAATAAATTTTCTCCTTTACAGCACTTCTCTGTGGAGGGTCAGCTCGAGTTCCGGGCCCTGCTCTTTATTCCCCGTCGTGCACCTTTTGACCTTTTTGAGAACAAGAAAAAGAAGAACAACATTAAGCTGTACGTCAGGAGGGTCTTTATCATGGACAACTGTGAAGAGTTGATCCCAGAGTACCTGAGTAAGTTTGTACGAGACAGTTTGTGCTTAGGCACAGCCTTACTGTAATGATATGTTTGACTAAACCATGATCTACATTTACTCCAGACTTTGTTCGTGGTGTGGTGGATTCTGAGGACCTGCCCCTCAACATCTCCAGAGAAATGCTGCAGCAGAGCAAGATCCTCAAGGTCATCCGCAAGAACATCGTCAAGAAGTGTTTGGAGCTCTTTGCTGAACTGGCTGAAGACAAGGAGAACTACAAGAAGTTCTACGAAGGCTTTTCCAAGAACATCAAGGTATCTAATTTGTGTGGTACAATTTTAATAAGAATTTTAGTCTTAAGTGCATCTGAGGATTCATAATGTTTGCAACTAAGGCAGCATAGTTGTGGAGTTTTTTGTTAAACCAGATTCAACCATAATAGCGTAGCTAACAGCTCTACCTCTATGCTTTAGACAAACTACAAACTGTACATAAAATTAAGGATCAATTAAACTACAGAACTTTTACTAAACAAGTTAAGTGGCTTATGTGCTGTAGTTCAATCACTTAGAGCTGTAGATAGTTGGTTATATTAAAATGGTAATTAGACTGATGTCTGTTTTTAGTGTTTAGCAGTTGTTCAGCAGTTGTCCATAATTGTCTTTATAGCTCGGCATCCATGAGGATTCTCAAAACCGCAAGAAGCTCTCTGAACTGCTGCGTTACCACAGCTCTCAGTCTGGAGATGAGACAACCTCCCTCACAGAGTACCTTTCCCGCATGAAGGAAAACCAGAAGTCCATCTACTACATCACTGGTGAGTGTGTTGCATAGAAAAGATTTTGATGCCCTGTCCTCAAAACATCAAGTCGTGTGCGTACAATTTTAAGCACTGTACTGATCCTCATGTGTATCTGCAGGTGAGAGCAAGGATCAGGTGGCCAACTCTGCCTTTGTCGAACGTGTCCGCAAACGTGGTTTCGAGGTCCTTTACATGACAGAGCCCATTGACGAGTACTGTGTCCAGCAGTTAAAGGAGTTTGATGGCAAGAGCCTGGTTTCTGTCACCAAAGAGGGCCTGGAGCTGCCAGAGGATGAGGAGGAGAAGAAAAAGATGGAGGAAGACAAGGCAAAGTTTGAGAGCCTGTGCAAGATTATGAAGGAGATCCTTGACAAGAAAGTGGAGAAGGTCAGTGATCCTAATGTGGATTTTTTTTTTTTTTTTTTTTTGTTTACCTAAAATTTCTTTTCAGGATGTAGTTTAGGTTTACTTCTGTTGACGGTGTTTTGTTTGGTAACAGGTGTCCTAATTCTTCCCAGCTTGTATTGTGGTGAGTTCATGGACCCCTGAGGTGGTCCTTTAGGTCTTGTGCTATGAAGTGTGCCTTGAATGATTTCAGTTTTTTACCAAATGTTTTCTGATCAGAGGTTCCAGGTGATGATGTGAAGATGCTAGAAGTCCAGTACCCAAATCATGAATGTGTATAATACTGTGCTAACTGATGTCTGCGTTTCATAGAATGTAGCTGAAGTTTAACAAATTGGTTTAAATATTGAACTAAAATCTATATAGACTGAATGCTGGAATTGGTCAACCGTTGACTTGGCGATGCTGGAGTGTTATTTCTAACAAGACTGTCGTGCATGCTTAATTAACTTTGCAAATCTGCCACCCTACTGTTCAAACTAAGTTTTTTTTCTTTGTGGCTCCTTATGTCCAGGTGACAGTGTCCAACAGACTTGTGTCTTCACCCTGCTGCATTGTGACAAGCACTTATGGCTGGACGGCAAACATGGAGAGGATCATGAAGGCCCAGGCACTCAGGGACAATTCCACCATGGGCTACATGATGGCCAAGAAGCACCTGGAGATCAACCCTGACCATCCCATCATGGAGACTCTCAGGCAGAAGGCTGACACTGACAAGAATGACAAGGCTGTGAAGGATCTCGTCATCCTGCTGTTTGAAACTGCCCTACTCTCCTCAGGCTTCTCTCTGGATGACCCACAGACCCATTCCAACCGCATCTACAGAATGATCAAACTCGGACTGGGTAAGAATACACTGCGGAAACACTCGTAGTTGCAAAAAAATTAGCTACTTGTGTTGCTCTCTCACAAAACACATTTTATCTTTAGGTATCGATGACGAAGATGTTCCCACAGAGGAGGCCACTTCTGCATCTGTCCCAGATGAGATTCCTCCACTAGAAGGCGATGCTGACGATGATGCCTCACGCATGGAAGAGGTTGATTAAATGAACCTTCCCCACCCCATAGATTCCTAACACTTCAGCCTCACTTTTCAATTCATCCTAAAACTGCAGTAACTGCAAAACAAATAGTCATTCATGTTGTGTGGTGGACCAGTGTTGCTCTTGTGTGTAGAGCATTACTCTACAAGACCTCCTTAAAGCGGTTTTGGTTTTTGCTCTATAAGTTCATGGTGACACCACATTTTGTTTTAACAAGTACCCTGTTGCACTGAGTTTTAAATATTGGCGTGGTAAATGTGTGAACATGGGAATGGTACATTCCACGATCGGGTCCGGTGGAGGGTTTGAGGTGGTTCTGCTCATGTGCAACACTGCACTCTGCATGGAGAGAGGACTGTACTGTATGATTCCTTTGCCTGAGTTCAGGCTTGTCTGTATTCAAAGTCTCTGTTTTGCAAAAAAAATTAAAGATGTAATACCTTATTTGTTTTGTTGTATCTGTGGTTTAATCAACAGATTTTAAAGCCAACATCTGAATTTTTTTTTTTTTTTTTTAAACCTTATGCCACATCTGAATTAAGTTAAACTTGTAGGGTTAGATGTTAAGTCTCCACTAGGTGGAGATGTGGTACATACAATCTAATTGATGGGCAAGGTTGTCTCAGACATTTGTATGAAGTGCTTTAACAAATTCATACGGTCCTATGTGCACACTCCAGTAACCACCCTGCAAGGACTTTTCAGAGAAGTTTAATAATACTGCAGTGGGGAAACTATGTAGGCAATTAAGCTCAGCTCATGTTTACCCTTCATCCACAAGAGGCCATCTGCAATCCATGTGTTACATATAAGCCTTCTATTCTGATCTCTAGGTTCACCATGCTGGCTTTGGTCTTCAGGAAGTAACTGCCTGTTTCTATTGCTGCTGCTACATTAGTTTTTAGAATCCACCTGTCTCAGACTAAATGCCTCCCTGTACACCGGTTTAACTAAGTGTTCATTTCATTAAGATGATGGTAAAAATGATCCTGTTGCACCAAAGCTATAAATGTAATCTCATTCTAATGTGAATCCCCAGACATCTTAGATTAATATTTGTTTTACATAACTATCGTAAAATAAACTTCCATTAAATGTAAAATCAATGGAAATGTTGGCACCATGTGACATAGGGTTTGATAAAGGAGACAAATGCACAATAGCCAGTATTGCTGAGTTATCAATTTACATGACACTGAAAAAGCATATGGACAGTAATGCATAAAGCGGGCACGGGTTTCTTGAAAGTGTGAGGCATTATCAGCTGAACGCTTTGGGGGAAATGAAAAGCATGCAGTTTTTCCTGGAAGTCATGTGTCTTGTAGAAGCCTGAGGGGGCGGCGGCGGCAGCTTTTCTGCTCTCGTCATTAAAACGGTGAAACGTGGGTGTGTGTCCCTCCTGAACGCGCACACTCGCACATTTGCTCCAGTCAAAGTGGTAGCGGGGGAACTTGAGCTGTGTCATTCAGAAACATGAAGACTTTGCTTTTTGTGTCACCTCTGAAAGCTTAATAACTTGACCACCACTTGTATCTACATCTACACATTCTTTGAATTACATAAGACAATTTCACACTCACTATAAAATGGAAATAAATGTGTTAAAATAATGTATTTTAAATGAGTTGACACTATAATTTTGTGAATTCTCTTGATGAGCTATGACACTATGATATAAGTGTTTTTATAACATTAGTAAGTGCAAGCACATCTCTGTACTGAGAATAAACCTTAAATGTCACAACTGCAGTAACTGCTGCTTTCATGCTTTTTTTCTGTCAGAAACAGGGCATGAAGGCCGAAGTTGCATTCCAGTTAATCCCAAAAGTGCTGGGTGAGGTTGTGGTCTGTGATCTTGTTCACCTTTTACTCAAATGGAAGTACCTAGTATTGCCTGGTTTTCTTGGGAGGACATTGACATTGCCTAATAGTAGTAGTAGTAGTAGTAGTAGTAGTATTGTTTGTATTGTGCATAGAACGGCCCACACACATTCAGCCATAAATCACAAACTACTATAAACAATCCATTAGTGGCATTGGAGGGCACTAATGTGACAGGTTATTGTACAAAATGATGAACTATCTAAATTTCTATCTTATGTTCTCAATGGATGGCCATAACATTCATGATACCCAGAGGATGAATCCTATTGGTGTTGTCTCTGAATTTTGTTTGTCAGATGTTGTGCAGGCTTGTCCACATTTAGCTAATCAATGTAAGGTTAACTGGTGCAAAAGCTACTGATGGTGTAGAACAAAAAAAAAAAAAAAAAAAGAACTGAAAAAGAAATTCAGATTTGGCAGCTGAGAAACATCCTGACCGGTGACTTTAACAAGCCGTCTATGTGTGAATTAAGGGGTCTGTCTCATTCTGCTGGTGAAAATTTCCTTGGAAGGTTCACAAAGAGTTGGCGCAGGTTTCCCTCAGAAGGTTGTAAGGTTCTTCTGGTCTGGCCTTGTTGTAACAAAAGACTTCCTGTGGAAACATTTGGCACCCTTGTGTAAATCTGCTGTCAACCCACAAGTGTTGAGTACATCAACTGAGGGGGGTCATGGTGGGACAGTGGGCTGTGGTGTGTAACATTTATTTGCGGTGTCACAGTTCTGAATGTGTCTTTTGACCTTTGCGGCCTGTCATGTCTTCTTTCTTTATGTGCCTTGTTCTAGCGCAGGCCGTCAGTGCAGAAATGCCAAAGAATCAGCTTGAAGTGTGTTGACCGGTGGACTGGATGCCCTACTTAGAACAGGTTCCTGTTCTGTCACAGATTTGAATAGTTTCTTTGATTTGACTCTGATGAATCTGACAAAAATGTGTTTACACATTTATCTCTATGTGTCTCTGCATTTTTCATGATGTCTAGTGTGTCAGTGACCCATCAGTGATAACAGACCGTCATTGTTAAGTGTGGTTTTTGTATCAGTGAAGAACAAGATCAGCAGATTACTCTACAAAAGAAGACGTATTTTGTCATGGCAATCTGCAACCACACCATGCTGCAGAGATGTGTGCAAAGTAGAATTTGTGTAATTCAGTTTCCATGACATTTACAATGCTAAATGCCAGAAAAAACAGCAGCTACTCATGATCTGAACAATTTTCAGATCATCACACATCAGGCATAGTCTCACTTCTCATATTTGACAGCACTTGGTAAATACTAGAGACAGGAACAGGATTAACACCCACATGTGTAGGAAGGAAGCCAGATGTAGAGATAAAAGGCCAACCCTTCTATCATGAAGCATAAAATACAGCAACCCACGAAAACGATAATCCGATAAACCATTATGACTAGGTGTAAGAGAGTGGAGTTACACATGGTCTGTCATACTGTTTATGTTCCACAGATACAGTAAGGAGTGTGCTGGTGAACTATTGTGGTCATGATGTTGCTTGTTCACAGTAGCTTAGCTACTGGAAACTGAGAGAAAGCGCTCATCGATCAACATCAATATCTTTTCATGTAACGAACACAAAAACTAAACCTTTTTTTTTGTGTGGGATATGTGAAGCACCTATTTCTTGGTTGGAGTTGCCAGGTATACACTGCAAATAGTTTTGCCCATGACCTCTACAAAAAGAATTACTCTTAGGCTTTTTGGAGGGGTTAAACCAACATATACTATTAGAATATCAGCAAATTTTAGAGGCGCTGTTAGATCCATATTGCCCCCCGCCCAAGCTAACTGTTCTCATTGTTTCCAGTTTTATAAAACTCTCTACAAGAAAACAATCAAATTCGCCAAACTGTCAAACTTATCCTTTAAGGGGTTTGATGCTTTTCACCCTTTGAGCAGATTCTACATGTGTTCGACAAAGCCACAAGTCCACTTCCAGTTTGGCTGTTCTGTGAGGTTTCAGTCGAGACTAATATTGTTTCGGGAAGCTCCCAAATTGCCGGGCATTGTTGAAATAGTCAAATGTGCAAAGAATTTACAATAAAGCAACTCAGCCTGTATCATCGCTGCAGTCAGATCGAGAGCCTTGAGTGACTGGACCACCCCGGGCCAGAAAGTGGAGGTCTGCATGTCTGACGTCTCTTACCTATCTTGTTTGTCATTTGCCTTATTGAAAATAGGACTGGAGATGCTGCTGTTTGTGACGCACTGCTCCAAACCAGATGGGGTGTAGGACGAAATGAGAGGTGCAGGGAAATTCCCCCAATCAAGTAGCAGTGAGATTGCTAAACCAGGGGGAAATGTTTTCTCGCACTTCATAGTCAAATCCGGTCCTCAGTTTGGTGTTCAGTGAATCATAATAGTGGTCTGCTTTATGAATCAGTGTAGAGCACAAAGAGCAGCCCAGACATGTTTTTCACAAATTACATATACGGCCGTTTTTTTTTTTTTTTTTTTTTTTTTTTTTATGGGACAGGGAGACAGAGATGTAAGTACGAAAGGAAAAAAATGAAATTTGTGATTTGAACCAAAAATCTGTAGTCGTGGCTTGGATATGTGCTCCATAAGCCAGAAGGTTATTGCAGGTAAAGTTGTACATGTGCTGTTGTAGGGTTGGTGCTAATATTGAAACAATGAAGAGAAAAGCACCTGCACTCGTTTCTTAAGATAAACCTTAAGATGGATGACTCACAACGTTATATAGGTGCAGATCAGAGCCACTTTACTGCCCTGAAATCTGCATGTCTGGGCTCTGGCATCGATGTATGGATAATGTAAAATGTCCACCAAATTACTAATTGTTGGTCAAAAAGACTAAAGAGGAAAACTGCATGTACATATTTAACTTTACAGCCACATGTAAGTAACATAGCTAGAAAAACAGTCCATTAGTGAAATGGTCAAGTTGGACTACTTCAGTGCACCGCTGACAGAAAGTCGATAAATCAAACTCACACAGAGCGCTCCATTTTTAGCATAGGGGTAAGCATAGTTCACGCAACATTTTAGTGTAGTTAATTACTGAAATGACAATTCTGGGCTACAAATGCAATGATATTTTTTGTTTTTTTATTTTTACCATTGCTTCTTCCCTGTAATCAAAAGTGCTTAGACCAGCCCAGTCTCCTTGCATTCACCAGGCAGCCACCACAACACACTTAAGGACATTGTATTCAAAACCAAAGTTGACATTCTTTGCACTTTCCCATAGTGTGGTATTCTATTTGTTTGACCAAGAACAAAGGCACTTTTTGCAATAAACTCAGTTGAGTTATTTTGTTTTTAGCTGGCATGTGGTTTTTTATTTAATTTTATTTAGTTAAAACTCACATGTACATTTTTACAAAGTAGTATAAACTACTTTTCCTAAGCAGCTTTAGTTAACTAAACATCCTGTAGTTCAACGTCTTCCAGTGGGAAGAAATCAATAGCTTGCCCAACATTATGAACTTGGGGCAGATGCTCATGGTGCCCAGAGGGTGACTCCTAATTACTTTGATCCCTTTACTTAACATCCATGACATTTGTGGTTTAGAATGAAATGTGATATTACAAGGTAAGTACAATAACGTTGGAGACCTCCCGAAATTTAAATATGTAGAATACTTTTATGACTAAATTCTGCACATGCTAAACAAGTGACTCTGCCTTTACTTTCAGTACCTGCATTAGCGCATTGTCATGCTAAAACAGTAAACTAAGAACGTTTACAGTGTAAACATTCACACCTGCTGAACATCAGAACCTGTGTAATCATGCTGATGGTTTACTTTTACCGTAAAGCACTTTAGTATAGCCTCACAGATATATAAGCATGTGTTAAGTATTTTTCCCCATGTATAATATAAACATTTTTCTAGTATTGTTTTGTTTTATAAGTTTCAAAAGTTGTTTAAATTGATAGTTTGCCAATATCCATAATGTAAAGCCCTTTATATATGTACCTGTACCTCTATTTTACATACAACATGATGGTTGCTATATAAATAGGTTAGGTTACCTGCTCAGCAAATAGCACATCCTTCTGCATGTAAAAGCATACAATAAAACATCTGAGCTCCAAAGTTATGAGTTAATTTAATATGTTTTATTAATAATCCAGTTACCAGAAGAGATAGAACGAAAAAAACCAGGTACCAGTAACACTGCATTTCCTGTGTATGCATTCTGTTCAGAAACTCTCCCCTGCACATACAGTATCTTCATATCATTAACATCCATTCAGTATTCTTCCAAGCATCCACATGGAACATTGAAACACATGAAGCAAATCTTCAAATCAAAGTACACAGACAATTTGGTTGGAAATAAACACTTACTTAGATATTTATTTACACAATTCCTGGCCAGATTTTAAAAAATCTGGTTAAAATGTGTGTTGTGAAGGCAAAATAATATATAATATAATGGGCATAAAGTACCCACAAGAGCATCTGTTCCAGTGATGTGGGGGCAAAATTATACAGTTTGTAGTTAGTGTGTTCTTTACTACACAAACTGTTTCTATCAGCCTCGATTACAGATGTTACTTTGTGGGACATGTTAATATACTTTAAATTAAACATAAATGTATGGACCTTGTATACAGGCTATGTTTATAGCTTCATGAGATAAAATCACACATTAAGACACATAAAGGCCCCTAATCTCCAACATGGAGCACTGTGAGAAAAACATCTGGCTATCATGTCTGAAAGTGTGTTTACGTAAGAGGAGTGTCTTTTGGGACTTCATAAAATCTTGAAAATTAATGTGTAGCCATCTCACATACATGTTTCAATGGTCATAATGAATTTTAAGTGGCTGCAGAAGCCATATACAGTTTAAGAAACAATATTCTACTGTTCAGTTGTGAAAGACCTGAACAGGCAGTTAGCAGTGTGCAGCTTGTGACTCATTTATTAAACAATCTTACAGGTACTCAAAACTGTGACTGCTGACCCAACAAATCACATGGGCCCCTTAGGGGCGTCTTGGCGTAAGAGTCAAAACTGCACAATCCCTTTCTGTACCATTGCTAACAAAAATGAAAAACAGAACTGTAAAAAATAGACTTAACAGATAAACACAAACAGCCAAAAAAAAAAAAAAAAAAAAAACCCACCACAGAAAACGTGGTCTCAGTTCTCATTCTGGTGCAACTTCATAGTGTTACACCTTTTGTGCAAGCTGCTGCACTGCCCTTCGGCCTGACTTCATGCGGCTACGTGCATACACACGTAGGAAAAGCGCCAGAAAAACGATGGCAATGCCAAATCCCCCTACAATGGTGACAGCGTGACCATAAAGGAAACAAGAGAGAAGAATAGCAATGGCCTGCCGCAGGGTCATAATGATGGTGAAGACGGCAGCACCGAACTGGTTGATGGTGTAGAAGATGAAGAGCTGGCCGCACGCTGAACACACAGACAGCAACATGGCATGAAAGGCAAATTCTGAATGACGCGTCATGAAGGCCACCGACTCGAAGAAGGCACCCTGCTCCAGCAGCGAGCCGACAGTGAAGAGGCAGGAGAACAGGTTGACCCCAAACATCATCTGTACTGAGGACATCTTGTATTTGAATAGGTTGTCCTGCCAGTTGGAGGTGAAGCTGTCGAAGACAATATAGCCGATGAGGATGATGATCCCACTGAAGGTGGTGACGGTGGATGGGTGCTTAGTGGTCGCGCTGGACAGAAGGAACATGCTGACACCCACTGAGATCAGCACCGCGGTGAAATACTCCCAGTATTCATAGCTCTTATGGGACACAATCTTACCCATGAGCATTACAGGAATGACTTTAGAGGCTTTAGCCAGGACTTGAGTGGGGAAGCTGATGTATTTAAGGGCCTCGTACTGGCACCAGCTGCTCAAGATGTTGGAGAGCGAGGCAAAGGAGTACTTGTACATTGGTGCTCCGTGGCGAGGTTGCTTAAACATGATGCACCAGAGGCCTGACACAGTCAGAGCCAGGATACGGTTCATAAAGACCAAGAACTGAGAGTCCTTGAATCTCTCACCCTCATGTTCTGGAGCAATGGCTCCATAGGAACGAGTCATCACCCTCTCCTGCAGGACTCCCCATGTCAGGTACGATACCTAGAAAAAAGAAAACTGGCTTAAGCTTTTCAGGCCTAAACCTTATGTTATCTATTTATAACATAAGGTTTATATAATGAAGTTGAAATTGAGCATATGTTTTAGGTATATTGAGGAGTTACTGGTGCTGTGATCAATTATCCTCTCCATACTTCACCCAACCCAACTAATTCGCTTTATCCGTGTAGTCACATTCTAATACCAACACATAACATACGAAAAAACAACTAACTCATTTAATATTTTCTTGGTTGCTCAGACTGCTGAAGCCACAAATAACCTTTAGCTGACCTTTTGCATGATACAGAGCACAGGCTGCCCCCAATTTTATTACAATGTAGTCACATTAGCAAGGGACCCATATAAAGCAATGACTACAGTGAGCAGTAACCCTTTCAAAGCACATTCGGTATCATATTATTGAGCTTCAGTTCAGTTGAAACTATAAGTAGATTTAACTGGATTTACAAAGTTGTTACCAGACAGTTGCCTACACACACGCCCAGCACACACCGCAATATTGGCATCACTTTGGACATGTTCTATTAACTTTGCTAAATGCTCCACTGGGTTCATTAGCTAACTACTACTACTGCCGTTTGAGGACCTGCTGATTAGGTAGAGTTTAGGGGAACTGATGATGCTCTGTAGGTTTGTTATTACTATAGATTCCTTTCACATTATACACAGTCATTTGGTCCATTGTAAGCATGAAAACACTGAGCAGTGCAGCGTGAAGACGATGTAGAGCTTGACTTCACAGATAGTGGAAAATACTGGCCTGCACCCTCATTCAGCAATTCCCTATTATACAAACCTTTCTTCAGCATTTAAAATAATGAGTGAGCTAAAAAGAAACCACCAAACTGCAGGTGGAACCACACTAAAAACAAACATAAAACAACCTCCCTTACACTGTACAAATATAGGTGAAGGGAGGATACAAAAGTAAACATAAGACATGGGTGTTATAGGGATCTGGTCACATGTTGCTTTATATTTGTATTTCATTACTGTATTTTTTGTGAGGGCCCCAACCTGAAGTCCAGCAGCACAAAAGATTAATTTGATGGCCTGTCTGACTGACGAGCCCGAATCTCCCTCGCTCCTGGCTGCAACTGACACATCATCCAGCAAACCTGTTTTGGCCTCACTGCCAAACACACAGGTCTTTATGAAAGGGTAGCAAATCCCACTACCTGAATGAGGAGCAAACAAAAAATAGTAATTAGTGAACATAAACTTGCTGTCAGTGGTCATGAAGGAACAGTAAATTAGTGTTTCTTAACTGTCATATATTTTGAAACTACAGATCTGTGTTTGTTTTCAAAGCACAAACCTGTTTCCAAGTAATTGGTGCGCTTGAAGTAGCTAATGAGGAGGTAGCCAGGGATGATGATGGTGGAGTATCCCAGCAAATTGACGAGGAAGCGGAAGAGCCAGACATCGTGCCAGCCTTCCAGTAGTGATGATTCTTCTGCAGCCGCAGTGGAAGGAACAAGAAGCAACACAAGTGCAGGCCAAACCCTACAGAAATAATATGGTATCAAATCAGACTGTAAAATGCATAATAAACATTTCTTTAGTGTTTTTTCTAGAGTGGGGAGAGTGAGAAATAATCTGATTTCAAGTTGTGGGGTAACTAATAAATATTTGGCAGATATTTCAGACTAATTCTTTTCTATTTTATTATGTTTATTTAACTTGCTTTTGCTTAATGTTCAATTTTGTCTAAACTGAAGTCACTGAGGCACTGAGATGCATTATATACAATAACTAAAGAACTGGAAAATCGAGATCAAAAACGTTTTCACACATTTATTAAATTGTTTAAATATCCGTGAAGAAATTAAACGAGCGTCCTCATCCACCCACGAACCGTTTAAGTAACACGGGTGACTCAAATATACCTGTGTTAAAAACCTGATTTCTTATGAAAAAAAGTTTGCTCCTTGCTGTCGTGGCACTGAGTGTGTATCCTATTCGGAGCGAGGTCGAGCATCCTCCCCAGGGACCTGCGAGCCTGAGTCACACAGAGCCTCTTTGTGTGGGACTCTGCTGTAGCCTGGCCATCCAGCAGCTAACTGCACCAAGACCTGGGATCTGAACAAGCAGCTTATTACATGGAGGAATGCACTGCACTGGCTGGCCGACCAACCCACAGGCTGCTACATCACAAGCGCAGACAGAGAGAGCACTGCCAAAGTTTACCTGAGGAGAGACTGAGCTGCTTGTGTCTTGTATAAACACACGACAGCAGATAATATAATTTATAAAATAATGCAGCCAGAGACTGAAACAGTGCAGGTTTCCCTTGCTAAAAAAATGACAGAGAGACAACATGACATATTCCTTTACAACACCTATGTACAAGTCATTCCTTATCTGCTGGAGGGAGTGGTCAGGAAAAAATAATACATATAAGTAATAATATAATAAGTAAACACAAAGAGAAAATCCCTGAGCAGTGTTTGAACGTTCAACAGATCCTGATCAGTAAAAAAAAAATCAACAATGCACTCATTTGACAATCATACTTTTTTAAATCAGACATTGCATTGTGATTATAAGGTACATAGATGAGCCAGAGTGAGAGTCAAATTTAGTGACAGTAGAGAATTAAATATTAACTATATATCAAAATGAAAACGTTGATCAAAGGTTAAATTAAAATATGTGCCAGTCTATAGCTAATGTGTGACTTACATGAGTTACATGTTAGTTTACAGCTATCACAATTTGTGAATCTGGGGACACCACTTTGGAAACAGCTACTGAAACAAACTAAGTAATCAAAGCGTTTGAAAGAAATGAAAGAAAGAAACACACTAACAGTCACTATTCACAGTTTTTCTTTAGCCATCAGGTTGTTTGAGGACTTCAAAAACACAATAGCAGCGACGGTATCTGCGACAAAGGTAAATTATCGGCCGACTGAAGGAACTGTAAGGTGATGTTGTAATCAGTCAGCCGAGCCTGTCCACACCTTCAACTCATCTTTACATGACACATTTTCCAGTTAGCTTCTCTAATGTTACCTCCATGAAAAAGATGACATTTTCCCACACTCGGGTGTCCCGACACCTGGCGCAGCTCACACGCCGACACACTCAAATGTCTCCGCTGTAGCAGAGCATGAAATCGCACGGACCCAGCGGCTAAAGATATTTTATTAATCGGAGGTTGTCTTTCTTCGGACTAGCTGCATATAGCTTTGTTGTCTTCAACTTATCCTCAATAGCCGATGTGTTCACTTGAGCAGGAAAGGCCCTCTCTTCTTTTCTGAAAACTAGAGGATGCCGGAGACACAGAACCCCCCCCCCCTTTCAGCAGCACTTCCCCCTGTCGGTGTGGAGGAGCAACTGCACCGTGCTGCTGCCTCTATACACAGCACCTCACAGTATTTTAAACTCCAGGGCCTGTAAACAGTGGTAAGTCCATTGTCATTGCCATCATTAGACTCCACAACCCATGTTACCAGTCCAATCAAACTCAAATAAACCAAATAATTAGAAACTTATTTTCCTGTGAAGGCATCTGTCAGTTTAATGTTTGTTGCCTCTTACGTGACTGTTTGGCCCAGCATCTCTCGCCTCCAGTTAATCCAAAAAGCTGGAGCCAAAGTTCTGACTGGAATTAGCAAGAGAGATCATACTACATTAGCTTCTCTCCATTGGCTTACTGTAAAATCTGGAATATAATTTCAAATCTCTCTCCTTACATTCGAAGCACCTAATAATCAACATCCACCATATCTTAAAGACCACATAGTGCAGTTGAACCTAGATGGCATTCTTCTAAAAACAAAAAGCTAGTGACATAGTTGAATGTTTTCTGTTTTGGACTGTATTACTGAGTAACATGTACTGTATATAATTCTAGCATTGGACAGTTATTAAAGCTTTCTCTTTTGTGTCCCTTTAGATCTCTTTGTTCTGAATGTTTTTTATTTTTGTATATTTTGATTAGTATTTAGTATATTTAATTGAGTATTTGTGTATTAGTATTACGTACCGAGTATTTTGTGTTGGAGATGATCTTTTTGTTTCTAGTTGTGGTTCTTTTTTTTCTTTTTGAACTGAGACCGGCTGTAAATAGGCAAAACTATTTCCCTCTGGGATTAATCAAGTTTTTAAAACCTTAAATCATATTAATGGTAATTAGCTTATCTAACGTTTTTTTTAATCTACATCAACACAAGCATGACCAGCAGTGTGCTTGACATAAATAGGCTAAGAATTTCCCAGGCCATAGACACAATGAGGAAGTGGGTACAGTTTCACAGCTCACTGTTCTATCTGCTGACCACAGAGAATGGTTTATTTAATAGCTGTGCCAATAAAAAAATGCCACTGTCAAACCTTTACACCAAAACAAACGGAAAGACATTTTGTAATTTTTTGTGACAATTACTGTGGGTATTATCCTTACAGGAAAACAAAGTGAGGAATTTTTCTAGCTCATTGTTTAACCTGTCATCCTGCAGGTATGTGCTTATAAAAAGAGATACAACCAGGTGGAATTTCCAGCTGCTCTGCAGTCATTGTTACAGGAGAGACCAGGAGGAAGCCACTTAGAGGAAATCCAAATGTGCACCTTATAAAAGCAGCTGACAGGAAACCAAACTTATTATTTTCACATAATCGCTTTGTCATTTAGTCCACTTACTATAGGTTGCGACGTAAATTTACAGTAGGAAGTCTTTGGTGTAAATTCTGGACAGTCATACAAAAAAATCACCAATTATTTACAGGTATAGTCAGAGAATGATATGTAAATTTATTATTTAATTAATAGAATATATTTTTAATTTATTATTGGTAATTTTATTTGCAGTAATTGTCACCTTAAAGTTGCACATTTGTCATATTAACACTATTAAATTCAATATTATTTAAAATATATTGTACTTCTAGTGGAGTACTTTATTAACAAATTTGAAGCAGTATTTCTACTTGTATTTGCACTTTTTTTTCCTTTTGTGTACCACTTCTACTAGTTGCTTTGAAGATGCAGACTTTCAATACCAGATCAACAAATAAATGAGCATGATGTATCATTATTATTATGACACTAGATCCACTTCATTCTCTTTAGTTTGTGTATGCACAAATATAACAAAATATAAATTCCACCTTAATCAGAAAAGAGCACAATATATAATGACTTTTTTTCATTTTATTACAAAATAATTGAAATGCTTACTTTAACTACACAGGCCAGTGTAATTACACACCAAAGAGAGAACAGAAACAGCCATTTGCAGATGAAGATCAAGATGAGATAAATAGACAAACCTGCTTTATAATATGAAGCGGCAAACGTAAAACCTTGAAGCTGCACTTTGTGTTATATATTACATTTCTATGAGGACAGTTAAAGCAGGGGCGTTGCTAGTTTGTCTTTATAGGGCTGCAGGTCTCTCTTGAGACACAGTTATCATTCCTCAAAAGCTTTTAGGTTTTGAGATCAAAACGCAGGAGAAAATTCTACTTTCACTAAATTACAAAAGAAATCCTGGCACTGATAATGATATAAAAAAGAAGAAACAAAGAAGTTTGCATGTTCAATTTGGGGTCATTAAATCTAGGTTATTATGATAAAGAGGTAGAGTTTTTCTTTTGTGAAACATTTACATTTTGATAGAAAGTGAGGTGGCTTTCGCCGCTGAGCAAAAGCTCCTTCACAGGCTTGTAAAAAGAAGCAAAACAATTGGCCTGTGATTCAGAAAACAGATTTTTTTTTTAATCAGTGTTCCATTAAGCAGAATCACTCTCACTGTCAGAAGGAAGACCTATTTGGCGACCACACAGTATTTGTCTAAATAACAGATAAATACAGATCGTATTAAAATTGTACTACAAATAAAGGTCATGTTCAAGGAAAACTTTTTTTAAATCAACAATTCTAGAAGCATTGAGAATCCAAAGAATTTCAAGACTGCTGTTCAGCCTACGCTTCAGCTAAAAACTTCACGCTGACCACCGACCTCCCAGAGATCTGGATGTCATCAAAAGGAAATAGAGCCAGAATCTGAAAGATACGACAATAGCAAATTTTAATGTTGGTCATTTGTTCGTCTCACCAACTCTTGTCAATATAGCTCACAATATTTAGATTTATTTATTTATTAGTTCAAATTTATTTGGAACTATTTCAGACATCTCAGTGTAATGCTCTGGATCAGTGACATATCTTAACAGTTTCATGGATTTGGCTGCACAGACACTGTCTTTTGTTATCTTCTAGATTTACTTACGTCATTATTGCCATCAGCCAGATCCAGCGCCGTCTCATCCTCCATGTTTCGCAGCATTGTGTCAGCACCAGACTGGCAGAGGAGGTGGGCGATGGTGGCGTCCTGCCGCCCCACAGCGAGATGCAGTGGAGTGCAGCCATTAAACATGGCAGCATCTACATTGGCTCCCTTGCTGAGCAGCAGCTTCACTGATGCAATGTCATGTAGCTCAACGGCCAGGTGAAGAGCTGTTTTCCCACTGGTTCCTTCCTGTGAGGTGTGTAGATGGGCAAAAACACTGAGAAACAAACCCACAGCTACACAGATTGAATATTAAGTTAATTTTTTTATTCCACTGGTTTGTTTGTTTCCTTCTTATGAACATGCATACATTATGTTGTCATTTTGCATGAAGAAAAAGACGCAGTGAGCAACATAATGATAGTAAATAAGAATAATGCACGTGTAAGGCAGCGTGATACGTTTGGCTGGTGATTTAAACTGAGAGGAATGTCTAGGGCAGTTTCAGGACTGTTCCCTTCCATCAATAGAAAGTTAAGAGTGGCTGGCCAGCCCAAGCCTAATCATATCTCAAATCTAATTATGTCTCCATGAATCCTGCAGGAAGTCCTGAGCTCAGCTCATATCACTACCAGCATCGCACAGGTGCAGCAAATTTATAGAGGGGAACACAACATGAGACCAGGAGCAGTAAACAGAAATGAAAGGGATAAGTGTGATTATAAATACTGGCACATTACTGGATCAAGTATACTGCAGGGCAACCCTACACAGAGACTAATTAAACCTAATTACAGGCAGGCAAACAGTAATGTTTTCACATCGTCTCCTTCACTGTTTTTCTTTCAGACACGCATAACATGTCGAGATCAGTGTCGACTGGTAGGTAGGACTCTACTGTTTAAAATTTAAAACAATTAAGGTTGATTTCTTGTCAAATTACATACGACTAAATATCCTAAATATAATGCATATAGGACAGTAAAGTACAGAGTAATTTGACAGACTAACCTGGATATTTAGGTCTGCTCCTTTTTTCATCAGAAACCTCAGAATCTGATGTTGCCTGTTCAGCGCAGCCACATGAAGACAGGTGAGACCTGCAAGTACACATCTTGTTTGAGATGTGGAAGATAGAGCTACTTTCTTTTAGTCAAAAGTGGCTGAAAAATGAGTTTAACAATTTGGCTTTTTTCAATTATAAAAAATAAAACTGTGGGCATCGTAGGTAAATTAAATGCTTTGCTTTATCTGCTCCTTCAGACTTCAGACTGTATTTCTTATTTTCAAATGTGGCAGATAACCAAAGGTTTTATATCAGGCAAAATGACATGATGCATTCTTAACTTTGATACTTGAGTGACTTTTATATTGATTGAGCAATGAGCAAAGTTAATTTTTGAATGCACTACATGAGAAGGAATTCTTTGCTCAAAAGCACCAAAAGTCCATGTTACATTTAGAAAAAACTGGAGTTGCATAATCTGAGATGTTCAGCCTCAGACAAAAAAAACACACTAACACAATCACACAGACAAAAAACTACCAAAAATATTACGTATTTTATGTAGTCCTTCTTTTACCTCTCCAGTTCTGGATTTCAAGAACCGAATCCAGCTTGCTAGAAGAAACCTCTCTGGTCATCTCAGTGGCACACTCAGTCTGCCCATGCTGGCAGGCCACATGGAGAGCTGTGTTCCCATGCTGGTCCTGCAGCTCCAGGCTGGCCCCTTTCTCAACCAGGCTCTTCACTACACTTGGCAGGTTAAGGTATGTGGCCAGGTGCAAAGGGGTCTGAGAAACACACAGGAAAATTAGTGTTTATTACAATCAAATAAATCTGCAGGTCTCCTATTTAAATCAAAACCATTTATTTGTAATAGTGAAAGCATGTCTAATTACTTTAAATTAGCTGTAAAGCTGCTTAAATGTAAGGATTTTAAGTGTTTCTAAATGTTCTCTCACTGGAAGTGTACATTTCCTTTGACAATACAAAGACATTTTCCAACAATTCAAGATACTGTATCCTCTACTCTACATACAAATGAATCCAAAAATACTTAATTAATTGCATCTCTAAGAAATGTTTTGTAGGCTTTCTGTCCATGACCCTCACATCCATTTCCTGCATTTCCCAGAATGCCTTTTAGCCATCTGCAGTGAACAGGCCTCTACCTCTTGCATTCAACTGTTGGCTAAACTTTTGAATAATGAGAAAGTAAACATTTCAAGCGGAGAAAGTGAGAGTTACACCTACAGTCCAAAGCAAACATCTTGCGGTTGTACTACATTCTTATGCAAGACAAAAAAAACCCACAAAAAGCATCATCAATGGTTGTTGTTGTGTTTTTTTATCTACTATGCAAATGTCTGTGGACTTAAAAAAAAAAGAACTAGGGGTACACAGGAATCATCTTAGTAATGTCTCCAAAGGTGAGGTCTTAGACTGACTACTGAGAGGAAATTAGGCAACTAAACCTGAGTCTGTACGAGCACAGGGTGAACTGAGTCACAGCCTGAAGTGCTGAGTCTTAACTTCAGATGTTTCCTTTTGACACAATTTGTGAGTTCTGTCTTCGTTTTAGTTTTTATACTAGTAAGACTCTCGTTTGACATCTTGAATCACTGGAACAATTCCTCCACCCACATCCACACAAGGATACACTCCACAGTTCCCTGTGGGTCTATTTCTACAGGACGTAGAGGAGGGGAGTTTCCATCATAAGTCCCTTATGAGCTAACCCTGGAACCACCCACAGTGACGTCCCTGACAGAGGACGGACTGCAAATAAAGAGGAACAAGAGTTCTCTGGAAGAAGAGTTATAAATAATGCCACTGTTTCCACAATCAAGATACTGATAATGAGGAAGTCATTTGGATTGAAAAATTCCAGCAGAAGCTGCAGTATGCTTATGTAGCGGAAAGAGTCATGTTGCATTTACCTGGTATAAATTGTTTTGAATGTCCAGGACCTCTTTCGGGAAGAGCTGTATCAACTGCTCGGTGATGAAATCATCTTCATGGATGATTGCTAAGTGCAAGATTCTGCAGGTGTGGCAAAGAAAAAAAAACGTTATCCATTATGTGTGCACTTGTAGAACTGTTTTACATTGAGCAATCAACCTAAAAAAAGTTAAGTAGCAGAGAAAAAAAAATTGCATTTCAAGAAATATTGCCTCACAATTTCCCTCAGTATTCATCTCAAGAGTCTGCCTCGAAAAGTAACATTCAGCTGAATGGCAAGACTGAGTGGTTGGGATATTGAGCAATGCTTTTTTTTTTTTCTTTGAAAAGACAGCGTGGCAAGTTGTTAAACCACATAGCAGCAGGTACAGTACATCCTTATAGTGTTTAGTTCGAACGCGTCAAGTAAATGACGAAACAAAACAAAAACACACTAACCTCAAAACCTGAGTGGGAAGTTGTAGCAAACAAATGTGTGCAAAAAGCAGGAAATGGAACCAAGCATTAGTGCTTAATTTAGACCAGCCCAGAACAAAACAAAGAGGACGTCTTCTGTAAAAGGATTTGAGACGATTTAAATCAAAGTGCAGCTTCAATTTGTTGAAATTCAGCTATGTGTGCAAATTATTTCATGTCAGGTTATATAATCAAAGGCGAAAGCCGATGTCTAACCAGACAGCACGCACTAGTAAATGTACGTTACCCTGTTCTTCTCTGTGAGCTGTTCTTCTTTCAGGATAAATGTCATTTAACCAAACGCTAGAAGCCGCAGTCTTATCGAGAGACAGACAGAGTGGGATCAAAAGTTCACTGCACAGACCTTTTACTCAGCTCTGTGCTTTGAACGTGTCGTTGATAATGTCAGACATGTAGTTGAATATTATAGATATTAGTATTAATTGTAAAAGAAAACCTTTTGGCCTTTTTAGCGTGACACAGCAAAGCATTTGATTAAACTGCATCAGAGGAAAGACATTTTAACCCAACACCATCATTAAAACAGCAAAAATATTAAAACAGCACATTGTGTGATTGATTAAATGTCTGTCCATCATTGCAATTATATGTAATGGCTGACACATTACTGCTTCTTTATTAACTGGTCAATCAATAAAATAGATCTGCATCGCATTCAGTGGCTTCAGAAAGTATTCAGAACCTCCCACCTGTGACACACTTTATTGGGCTGTAAATTTTATTTGAAAGGAATAAAACTACATTTTTGCCCACCAATTTACACATAGCAATCCATAGGGACAAAGTGAAAACGTGTTTTTTGTATCTTTTTGCAAATCTATAAAAAAAAATTAAAAAGTGAAATATTTCATTCACAAAAGTAGTGACAGTACAAACTGTGGTCAAGTGCATCCTGTTTGCTTTAACAACCCCTGACATGTGTCTAGAAATAGATTCTGACTCCACCAGCGGCAAAACTAAACCGATTAGACACAGTTTAGAGGAGTACACACCTGTGAATATAGGCAGACCACTGTAGACCTCCACCCATCCATCATGATCAGAGCAAGGGTGTGAAACCATTTCTAAAGCTTTGAGTGTTCCCAGAAGAATAGTGGCCTCAATAACTGTGAAATGTAACAAGTTTGAAACCACTTTCTTCTGCTGCTGCTCAAGAGTCCCAGATGGCTAAATGGAAGACAAAAAAAACTAATGGCAGATGCTTCCCATTCAATTAGAAAAGAGTTTGAGAGGATCTGCATAGATTCTAGTTGTGCAAAAGCTCATAGAGACTTTACCCGAAGCACTCAAAACTGCAAATGCTGCAGTCTGAATACTTTCTGAAGCCACTGTATGTGAGTGCATGCAAAGTTGCAAAGTGGCAACTTTTTAAAACTCATAAATATAAATAAAGGCAGGACTAAAGCTGAATTCATCTCGTGTTTGTAACACAAAAGAAGAATTATGTAAAGATGATTCTACAATTGTATTTCACCACCAGTTCACTATAACTGGTTTGGAAATATCTCTGTGATATGACAACATATTTAGCAAAAAGAAGGAACACATGTTTGTTTGTTGCACTGCATTGCATTCTAAGGGTTGTGCTGCATTTTGTTAAAATAAATTATAATATATAGTTATATAATTTATATTTAGGTTCTATTTTTTATAAACCACTTACTGATTGTGTGAAATGAAGAGCATGTAGTTACAGCTACCTCTATCTAAATGTTAACCATCAATGAACTGGAAAATGCTGATCTAATGGAAAGAAAAACATTCTTCTGGCTAAAATATCTGTGGTACGCTGAAATTAATCTGTTGAGAAAGAATCCCAACATAAGTAGAAATGTACAGATAAGGCATCACACAATAAATATCTCAATGTGTTTGAAAAACAACTTGAGGCTATCGTCACTGACTGATTTAAATATCTGCAGAGACTAGTGAATGTGCACTACTAGAGACTAACAGCAACCCTGTGAGCAAACGTCTTAGTGTGAAAGGAACTTCCTGGTTTGAGTAAGACTTGAATGAATAAGAACTAAAAATCCCACAGGGGAAAATAAATGTTTGCACGATTCTCTCTCAGTTTAAGCAACATAGTGTGCTCCGTTTCAGGTGCTTTTTTCCCCCTCCCAGGTATCTATAGTTAGCGTATGAGAATGAAACCATATGGCCCCAACAATCAAGCAAGCGGAAATGAAAAGAGGTCAGAGACACAACAACACATCTGCAGTGCTGTAACTACATCACACTAGCGGCTGCAGGATACATCAACAAGCCCACTTTAACGACTGATGAAAAAAAAAACACAAACTGACTGATGACATAGCAATGCTGGGTGAGTGGGTCACACAAGAAGGTCTGAATGGGCTGATTAAGCTGTGTGTGGAGGCTGAGGTGTTTGGACTGTGTGCAAAAAAGCTGTGGTTTCATTGACTCAACCTGATAAATGAGCAGCAGCAAACAGCTAAATGCAGGTAACCAATTGACATTTTGATATGTCTGGTCTGGTGGAAGAGAAAAAACTAAACAAAACAAACAAAAAAAAAAGGACAAAGACAGCAGCGTGTGAATTACGGGATCCACACTACACTATCCTGATAAACAAGTTTCATGGATCAAAAGCGATCAACACTGCTGCCTCACAGCATGTGCTTTGTCTGTACTGCTTGGGGAAGTCCAGGCCTATCTGTTTCACTTCTGTTTTCTGACTCTGCCTCACAGAAGTCTATCCACATTCATGTTATAGGCAAGTTCATTAAAGCGGGCTGCAGCAGTATCGTGCCGACATGAAATCCCCTTCAAACCAGTATCGTGGGAAAACCTGGGCCTGTAAAACACCAATGCGATATACAGACTCCATAAATTGGCATTTATGGGTGTTTTAAGTTAATCGTAAGCTGCTTGAACCACTAGTTGAGCAGAAACAATTAAACTGATTACTTGATTGGTCAAATTAGTTTAATATTCAGCTGTTATAATCACTGAATCATGATTTAGGCATTTTCCCCCAAGCATAAATTGCTAATATTCAGCTTGATAAGCTTCTCTTCAGTATTTTGGGTTTGCACTATGCAGAGATGTCGCATTGGACTTTAGGAATTTGTTTTTAGTATTATTTTATTATTCTGAGTATTCCTATTCTTTTTTTAATGTTTAAACAGACCAAAAGATTAACTGAGGAAAGAAAAGGCAGATTAAATTGATGATTAGAGAGCGAAAGAGCTGCTAAACATCCCCTTGATGCTGTCAGAAAGTGTTGAAGACACACATCACACTTCTGCTCAGTCAGGAGGGGAACAACTCTAAAATAAATCTATGAGAGTTATTATAAATACCATAATCAATTCAATACTACACTTACTCAATTAGAAGCTGTTTCCATTCTGGGACTGAGACTCCACAGATTAAAATAAAATCAAAATAAAATACTTTGGGTGAAACCCCTGTGAGGAATATAGTTAATATGCAGGGCACCATGTTGGAACCTCGTTCACCACCGTGGAAATGTTTTGCTTTGCTGCATGTAAAAGATAATAAACGAAAACCTACGTGTCTCCTTCTTCAGTAATAGTTGTGAGCAAGTTCTCCTCTTGTTCTGAGAGTTCAGAGTCGTCTGTTTTCTCCTCCTGGGCGCTGGAAAACATGCAGTTATCCACCAACTCTGCCAGACTGTCCCCCGTGATGGACGAGGAACCGTAGGCTGAGTCCAGGCGCTCCTCTGTGCCGGAGAACTTCTCCCTCGGCCCGCTAAAGTCTGAGCTGGGCTCCCGGGGCTCCTCCGACTTCAGTATGGAGCGGTACGAGTCGATGCCCGAGTCTGCACGGTTCTCCTCCAGCAACGCATCTTTGCTGCAGTCGTCGCTCGCCATGGTGGTGCTGGCCTCGCTTGGGTTTCCCCCCCTCCCTCCTTCCCCGAGGATTCACGGGCTACTAGCGGGTGTTGTAGCCGCCCGATGCTCGGTGATGTGACCGGACTCCGAGGATAGCCTGCTGACACCTGAGGAAACCACCGCTCCTTTGTGAAACCAGGAGGAATGAGCCGCTGCGTCTCATGCCACTAATCGATAATACTTGACTCCCAGCGACGGGCCTTCACCTCTGACGGATCATAACATCATTAGGTTGTTTTAAAAGTCCAGAGTCGGTGAATGGGGTTAAAAACAAGCGAAATGACGTGAAACGGCTGCCAAGTCGTCTAAATATCCGGTAACAGCATGAGCTTCAGGCGGAGAGCATATGAGCGATGAAACGCGATCAGGGGAAGAGCTGACATGTGAAAGGCGAAGCTGTTTTTGTCACGCGGGGGAATCCCCGAACAGACGCACACCTACGGACACAGACACGCGCACTTCACAGGAACAATAAAAACAAGAAGTCGCTTACTTTCAAAATAAAGGTTCGCCACGCAGACTTAAACATGCCACATTTTATGTTTTAGCCCGTTTACTTAAAGGTACCTATAGTTTAAGCAAAAATATGATATCTGGGATGTATTTTTTAGCAACTATTGATCCATTAATTCCTGTCGGTGCTCACACAATGAAAATCAATTACTAAGAATTTCCTACAGAGCGATGTCCTATGTGTTTTTCTCTGTGGATTTCAGGGGACTTTGCTCTAGATTTTACAGTTCTAATTAATTCTTTGTGGATATTTCATATCCAGATTCAGATATTTTAGATGTCCACTGGAGGTTTAAAACTCCAGTGCTTATATTTGGCACACTGCTGTCACTCTTCATAGTGTGTTGTTATAAGAAAGGTCCCTTGTGCAATGATATTGACACATTTAAATCAAACTAGATATGTTTTAATAAGCTGTGAAACACGTTTTTTTGCAAAACCAAAAAAATGTACAATATAATGAGATGAAATTATGTTGGTCAAATGAGAAATTCTTCTAAAATTGAATAAACTGGTATATCATAATATCAAGAAAATATGTCATAATGGTGTGAAAGATAACTTACTATAATGTGGAAATGATCAAATGTTTCTCCCAACATGCTATGTTTAGATTCAGTGTTACCCTAAGACACTGTGTGTATCTTTGAGCATGTTGGATCCATTTTCTTCCAATAGTATTTTTGAAACTTTGTTTACATGCATGGATAAAGGCTATCAGTCTTCTCAGTCTGAAAATCAGTTCCTTATTGCTTCTTCACTTTAGTACACTGTATGCCTCAATAACACTTGTGACTTTTATTGTTAAAGTCACAACAGGAAGTCTTTTGCTACAGTAGTAGATATGTCACAGTAGCATGTATCTGCACACATATTATTAATCATGCCATTTCACTTCTTTTCTATTTTTGTCTCTCATCTTGACCAATTTAATTTGACAGTAACACTGAATAGTCATAAGCAACTGCAAGGCCCATCTACACTTTGCCATATCCTGCTCCAGTAGGCTCTTACACATCTCCACAATGCACAAAGTTGTTTTGCATAGTTGCAGCTCCAGTATCTTTCCACTTATACACTGAAACAATCTCAGTCAACAGGGGCTTAAATGCTCGTACTTGTCAAGTATTTTGTGTCTCCTGTCGAGGCATGTTAACAGCAAGTGATAGAAAGCTGGATTTAAAGTTAGAATTCTAAACCCAGAAGAGTTCGGGAACAACCCACGTATCATTTCTTGTTTCCTTCTCTGCTTTGAACATGCTTGTTGTGGTTTGGCCTTTAGAGGGCTCACTTCTACAGCTACTGTTTTCTGCTTTCTGAGAGAGACATTCATCATTAAAGCAGCCTATAAACCAGTAGTGATTGTCAGCAAGAACTGCCATCTGTTTTCATGTCATCTACTGTTATGTATACGTATTCCAGCTTATGCCACCAGTTCAGTCCAATGTCCATACTGTAGGCTGTGATAAACAGACAGAGCTTGTGTGCCAGGACTGTACAGGGAACGGTTCTTGTGTAAACAGTGGAAAGAATGTAAAATGTTTAATACGTGCTTAATCTTTTTACTATTATACGTTCTTTCTTGTTTTTCACATTCTACCTCCTCACATTCCATCTTCAAATCAATGTCAGTTGTTGCTATCTGTTCTTTTAGTGACAGTCACTCATGTCACAGAAAGTCAGACAAACATAGTTCAGCTCAAACTTGGATTCATCTCACAAATGCCAATATTTTGCGTAGACTTTCCTTAGACAAGTTTAGATAGACTGACTCATATTCAATTTAAATGATTCCACTAGCATCTTGCAGGGACATCCTACCTGGAGAACTGCAACAGTTCAAGCTGGAAATTTGCTGAGAAAATATGATGCATGAAAAGACGAGTTGGTTTCTGCTGAGAGCGCGTCATCAGAAGAAAATGCAAACTCTAATCTTTAGATTATCTAAAATGTTGATGACTGTAATCTTAATATTAATAAAAGTATAAATTGTTAAAATCATAAAATGCAATAAAAAAAATTATATCAAACTTAAATACAAAATGCTTTATAAATAAAAATTTAAGTGAAAAGCATAGATTTTATTGTAAACATGTCTTTTCATGTCTGTTTTATGTTTCACTGACAGGGAAGCTAATGACTAACAATAACTGACTGAGGTGAACTCTAGTAGCTTGAAGTATAAAATATATCACTACAATTAAAGCATTTTAAACATCCAGGACATAATTTGATTCTGATGGTGTTTTCATTAAAAACAACCAAAAAGGATCAACTGTCAGTTTCCATTTTGTTTTCTCACTGTACACACAATTATGATGCTGATACCATTCAATACAACAGTATACAAGCTGACAAAAAGCTAAATGACAACACTTTATCTGTTTAAATCACATCACTCAGGACTCACTCTCTCAAGGAAAATCACAAAGTCCCACACAGTTATGTGATGATCAATAGTGCATTTAAATGACTTAATATTTTTTATTTTCTAAAGATAATAGAAATAGTAGAGAAAGCATAGACATATTCTGTAGTATTTTAGTAACCACCTCTTTTTGATATAATAGCACATTATGGGATCACGTCCACACAGACAAGGTGGTGCAGCTGAAGGGGTGCAGGGGGTGTGCGTTGTTGTGAGTTACTTGAACGGGATGTGTGTGTGTGTGTTATTTACATTGTGGTGTCGGGATGGCTGCTCACACGTGCTGCTGCTGCTGCTGCCCTCTTTGTCCTACTTCACAGCTTCACTGGCTGCCATAAGTACTGTCTGCAGGGAGAGGAGCTCACTGCCGCCTTTGCCATTTCCTAACACTGCTTCATTTGGAGCAGTCTTCATCAGCATCCAGTCGTTTGCATCGCGGGAGGAGTCTCTCAGTCGATTTTGCGCGTCTTCCGAGGCACAATAACCGGATTCCCGTTGGCTGTACCCAGCGTCGTGTGCCCACCTGGAAGATGCTGGGATGATGCATCTTTTCAGCTTTTCTATTTGGGCACCGTGCTACCTCGCTTCTTTTGGATGACGCTCAAATGGGTTCACGGTGTGTTTATGCTTCACCCTGATTTGGAAACCCCCTGTCCCAACAGGAGATCCATGTCCCGATTTTTGTATCGTTGTCATCATCATGTCCCCAGCATCGGCTGCGACGGCCAGTGAAAGCAGCACCACCACTGTCCCCGAAGAGGGGTCGGACAGTCCCCGAGAGGAGGTAAGCAAACATGGTTTGCAACGTGTAGCCCAATTTTACTAAAAGTAAATGTATAGTGGGCAAATTCATCTTTTAATTAGTGTGACATATTTCAGTGAAATCACAGTGGGATCCCATTAATCTCACTATTATAATACGATTTGAAAGATTAGGTTTCAATTGGGGCCATTGTACACGCACCGCTTGAGGATTTAAATAGTGTTTTTTTATGTTATAATAAATTTATTAGTGGCATAATTTGCAATAATACATGAACCTGTGCGCCCAACCGCGCGCCCGAGAGTGTGAACGTGCATGGGTATACTCCTGTTTGTCTCCCCTCCAGACGAGTGGTTTACAAAATGGAGTTCGAGGACCTCTTCTGGGTCCCGAGGAGTCTCTAGGCAGGTCATCAGGAAAAGGAAAGAGTGTGATGTCAGTGTCTGTGCTACTGTGTCAGGAAATAATAGATCCATTTATTCAGAGGTATTCTCACAGGCGATAACACCTCAATGGAACGAAACCAATGTGAAATCTGATATTATAATAACCTACTAAAGTCAACTTCCGTATATTGTAGTGACATCACCAAGACAGACATCAGATGGAAATCAGTTTAATAACAAATTATGATTTTTTTCAGAGTAATAAATTTAATATTTGTTTATCAGTAGAATATTTTTCCTTTTTCTTTACTGTCGCTGTGGAGACTTCCTCAACAAACACACATGTTGGTCAAGTTACATATCCATTACACAAGAGGGTTTTTATATAACCTAGCTGGTCTTATTATGTCAAGAGACATAAGAGAATGTGACTGTGAGTGTGAGAGGCACTTTTAGTTAAAGGCAACACAGGTTGTGAAGCTTCTGACCCGAGAATCCTATTCCTAAAATACTAATCACAGAGAAGAGAAGAGAAGAGAAGAGAAGAGAAGAGAAGAGAAGAGAAGAGAAGAGAAAAGAAGAGACTGTACAATAAATACAACACAACTGCGACAAAATGTCAAGAATAATATCTGACTGATTCTTAATATTTTTCTGCACCAACAAATCCATGATAGGAATCTAAATCTAAATTTTTTCTCAGGTATCTGTGTTTTGTGTCCCTGTATAATAATATCTGAGTTACAGTACTGTGCAAAAGTCTCAGGCAACCATTACATTTTTTTGTGCTATGATGTTCATATATATTTATTTCTCAGTTTTTATATTAGAACAAACAAAAAAAGTGGTTTCTTGGCTCCTATCCCTTCACAAAAACTATTCCTGACCAAGCTTCTTCAGGCTATAGAAGGATCAGCTTGGCATCCAGATGAAGCTGCCAGATGCTGTGCCAGGTCCTTGCTGGACTTCCTCTGGTCTCTCAAAGAAGAAAATCTGTTGAGAAACTTCACAACAGATTCTGACAGGCCTTTCACTTCCATTTTTGTCTTTGACCTCTATGTATTCAGATACAGAGGTCACACTCAATATCTTTTACTTCTTTAGCCTACAGAAACTGTTTTTTTGTGTGTTTTTAATGCTGTGTACACCTTTCCTATATTTTCTAATAGTATTCTAATTAAATAACAAAGAAATGAATCACATTGCAAGAACAATTTTTGCTATCCAGCCAGGCCAGAAGAATTTCTTTGTCTAATGCATGAAAAATGTGCTCATGTGGTGAGTCACTCCCTAACAGCTTCTGAACAGCTGTGATCTTAACTTTTTAAGTGAAATATAATTTTGTTAAATAAAATAATTTTGAAATGTGTTAGGCTCCAACTCACTGTCACTGAATCATCTGTGTCTTGTTTTTTTCCTCAGATTAAAAGTTTGCATAATGGATTTTTTTTTGAGCCACACCTTAATTGCCCCGTATCTCTACATGACAGACTACACGTTTTTCTTTCATTTCACTGCACATTTCTAATGAGATACTAACACATACTGCTTAAATAGGGACTATATAGTGTAACATTAGCCACAAGCTATGTCATGTTGTGCTGATTATAGTTGTCGAGTGTGTACAGGAAACTAGTGAGGAAACATTCCTTCTGCAGTAGGCTCCTCTCAGTAGGGAGTTTCAATGTTAATCCCTTTTCCCAGTGGGGTGTAGCCTTGGGTTGGTAGGGGACTTGGGGAAGATAATTATAGAGAAACAACATTTATTATTTATGTTTGTCTGTCACTTGAAGAGCACAAAGCTAACATGTTAAACTCAATGCATTATTGCAGTGATGCTGGTTGTTTGGCTGCTAAGGTCTCTCACATGCAGAGGTTGACCAAGGGGTGCCCCGTGCTGCTGATGAGGTGAAAACCTGTTTTCCAACAGCATCACTGCTGCAAATTGTTAAACAGTAGACTTTGCCCTCGTGTATTGTCTTTAACCAAATTTTTTGAATGAATTTTGTTAGAAACCATCTTTCCAGGGGCTTTTGAATCTCTGCCAGGTTTGTGTGGCACTGTTCCCAGAAGGCATGTCTTGCTCTTGATGCAGGCACTGAGGCTTGCTGCGCCCCAAGGTGATGAACGATGACACCAGTTTCACACTGCCAGAATCAAACAGCTACTTTTTTATGGCTGGTTTAATATTAAATTTGGTTTCTAGCCTTCACACTATTTCTACTGTTTTCTCTTTTTCTATTCTCAAGTGTCATAACTCTTTAGTAACACGTTCCCACCCACACACCAGGTAATCTCACTGATACACTTAACGATAAACTTGTGCATTAATGCATTAGGTGCGATGTTTGATAATTACAAGCATAGATCAAGACACAAGCAACTGGCACTAGGCTCTAACTATGCAAAAGCACCTTCAATGTATTTCCTTAAATATTTTACAGTACATACAGGATCCACAGTTTTTTAAACTATTTATATCAAATATTTGATCATAATCTATCAAATATAATATTAAATATATTATTTAATATACTATTATTAATACTATTATATTAAAAATGTGTAATGAGTACAGCAGTTTAGTTTCAGATCGCTCTGAGGTTACTAAGTACTTCTGACAGATCTGAGGAATTATTGTGCGAATACACACAATATTTTATCTTTCTATTAACTCACTGATATTTTCTCTGCTTATAGCAGCGGCCCCAGAAACAGTCCTTGACCAAGTCCTTGTGCCAGGAAACGCACTGGAAATGCCTGCTGCTGACTCTCCTGATGTACAGCTGCGTTGGGGTGATTGCCTGGTGCCAGGTAACCAAGGTCACACGCCTCTCCTTCGACAGCGCTTACAAGGGAAAGTCTATGATGTACCACGACAGTCCTTGTTCCAATGGCTACATCTACATCCCACTGGCATTCCTGGTCATGCTCTATGTGGTCTACTTGGTGGAGTGCTGGCACTGCTACACCAGGAATGAGCTGCAATACAAAGTAGATTTGGACAGTGTCGCCGAGCGGATCCAGAGAATGCAGCAGGCCACACCCTGCATCTGGTGGAAGGCCATCAGCTACCATTATGTCAGGAGGACGCGGCAGGTGACGCGCTACCGTAACGGAGATGCATACACCACTACGCAGGTGTATCACGAGCGAGTCAACACCCACGTGGCTGAGGCAGAGTTTGACTACGGAAACTGTGGGGTTAAGGACATTTCAAAGGACCTGCTGGGCCTGGAGGGCTTCCATATCACCAGGCTGAGGTTCACTAAGTGCTTTAGCTTTGCCAATGTAGAGTCAGAGAACTCCTATCTCACCCAACGGGCCAGGTTCTTTACAGACAATGAGGGTCTGGATGACTACATGGAGGCCCGTGAAGGGATGCACCTGAAGAATGTAGACTTTAAGGAGCATATGATTGCCTTTTCCGACCCTAATCACCTCCCCTGGTATGCATCTAACTCCACTTTTTTGGTGGCAGCTGCTTTCACCTTCTCCTGGCCTCTGCGGGTCCTGACAGAGTACTGCACTGCTTGTGTACACTACCATGTAGAGAAGCTGTTCGGCTTTGACTTTGTGCCAGTTACACCATCTGAGGAGCGGCCATATTGCAGACACATCCCGCGAGTTAACACAATTGACAGCACAGAACTGGAGTGGCACATCCGCTCCAACCAGCAGCTGGTGCCCAGCTACTCAGAGGCAGTTCTAATGGACCTGGCCCAGCTTTCAGGGAGCTGTAACAGCTACTCCATATGTGGAGGCTATAGGCAGAACTGTGAACGCTGCCACCGTGCCATCAGCAGCTCCTCCATCTTCTCTCGCAGCGCTCTCAGCATCTGCAACACGGGGAGCCCCCGTATCCCTTTTAGCGCCAGCCGCTTCTCGCTGGGACGACTGTATGGCTCCAGGCGGAGCTGCCTGTGGAGGAGCAGCGGGAGCCTGAATGAGCAGTCCTGCCCCACAGAGAGCACGCGCTGTCTGTCAGACCAGCATACCAGTGAGGAGAACCCTCCAGCCTATCAGGATGCTGTGTACTTCCCAGTGCTCATTGTACACCGCAACGAAGGCTGCCTCAACCATGACCACCGCTCCCTGCACAGAAACGGCTCCTGTGTAGAGACTTCACTATGACACATGGTTTCTACAGTTGTCTGAGTTGAGTAGAATGATAGAAGAACAGAGTGAGCAAGCGTTTAACCTCTGTGGAATAACTAACTTCTGATGGGATAATATTAACTTCTGTTTCTCTCTTTTACAACAAAGGTTAGTAAGTCACCACAAGTTCCCACAAACTACTGTAAAAGATACTGTAGTCTGAAATCTCAACAGGAAGTATGTCTGGGAAAGTCCTTGAAGTACATCTAATAAGTAAGAGAAAACAGACTTTATGGTCTTGATGAGACTGCAGCTTTAAAGGAACATGCTGCCAAAGTGTTACGTACGGCCCCACAGCATCTAAGGAATACCAAGGGGAGTCACATCCTACTGTAAATGCTATATTTGTAGATCTTAGTCACAGACAATTTGCAAACACATGAGTAACACTTTCTAGTAACCTGTTTGGAGACAGTAAATGGGTCTGACTCAGCAGTAGGAATTGGCAAGTAACAAAAGGCACAAGACAATTTTTGCACACCCGAATGAGAAATTAAATATGGAGAAAATTACTCATTGTGAGTGAATTGGAAAATTCCAAGATATTAGCATTGTCATCATAGCATAATTAACAAGGCAAAATAGTTCTGTTAAAATAAAATACATGTTTTATGTCCCTTATAAAGTGAAGTTATCATAGCCCAAATATAAATATACTGAGTATGTAAAAGATTCAAACATTGGGTGATCAAATCTCATTGAAATTCATTTTTTAAAGATTACATTTCCATAGGATATAAATATAAATGTCTGATGCAGGCACTAAAATATCCAGTTTGCAGAAATCAGCTTGTTTGCAATGACATTATACTTCCTGGCTTGCTAAAAATAGCAACACAGTCAATGAATAATTGAGCACAGGAGAGCTAAAGGACACAAGAGCTTTAAAGTAAATCAACAACACTTTTTCGAGCTGTTTCTTAGTTACTATAACCTCTATGTTTTCTATAACCGTCAATTGCTTAGTAATAAACCTCAACCTAACATTGAGAGATCAGTGTCACCCCAGCTAGTTTTAAAAAAGAATCAAAGATTAATTTCATTTCACTTTTGGCAATATTTTTATTCAGCCTACCTCTTTATTTAAGTGCCTAGTGATGAACTAATATCAATAAGCATAAGATACCATACTTTCATGTTCCCATTAAAACAAAACACTGAAAATAACACCCATAAAATGTCTTTGAAGGCCCTAACAATCTGACCATAAATGCAGATGTTTTTTCTTTATAATGTAATTCAGTTCTTGCATAGCTGGCTCTGTGCTGCTGCTGATGCGTATCAGAGAGACAACCAGAGAGCTGGCCATCAAAGACGCTAGAAATAGGCAGAGACCTGGATTCACTGCAGATAGTGTCAGATTTAATAATATGACAGCATTAAAGTACTGAAAAATACATCCTCTTGTTTTAGCGTCTTAGTCATGGTGAATTTTGTTTCATAATCATGTACCATAATAAATTTTTAATGGAAATAGTGATGCCAGATGTCATGCAAAAATAAACGTTAGATAAATAGATCAAAAATGCATCATCCTCAACATTTATGAATAGTGTCTTAGTGCTGCTTTAAGGGAAGAGAAGAAGCACAGAGCCCAGTCAAGAAGACAGACGTAGGGATATTTACAAACCTGCTTTTATCTCTATCTGTAAGACCTGCAGTGAAACAGAAACCGGATCAGATTTCTGCCATTAAGACCATCCGAAACTTCCAAGAATAGTAAAAATCTTGCTTGTGGTCGGGCATTTTGTTTTACTTCCTGTAATGTAATTGTCTTCACAATAATGGGCTTGTACTGTAACTTGTGACCAGTTAGCCATACCCATTACATTCCATTTATGGTGTTAGGTTTGGAGATGTGGACAGTCTTTTTTTAGCAATAATGGAGAACACCCTGAAAATAATCAAAGGGAGCGAGACATGAATCAAACCTCACATTTCGTTCAAATATTTATAATAAAATCACTCTCACAGGTCATCTATGCAAGCCCCTTACACTCAGGATAGTATTTAGAGCAACTATTGTGTTTGTAACAACATCCCTAAACCAGGTTCATTAGTTCTTTCTGCCAACCTTAGGTTAATGCAGTTACACAAACATTTCATTTTGCTTTTTTAAGGATCTGCTGCATAATACTTTATCCGGATCGGGAGGTTTGCAAACACAGAATGCCGAACCAAACTGTTATAACTTTATTATACTATATGTTCCCATTCCACATATAAGAGGTAAAGAAACAGAAGCTATTCATAAAACATGTGAGATATCCGTTCATGTACAGGATTTTGGTTGCATCAGCCATTAGTAAATTAATCACTAAGTATGTGTTTTCCTAGCAACTACTAGCTAGTTTCAGACTATGATTTATTAAATTGATTGAACTTGATCCATGTAAACAGTTTTCCATTAAATGTGTGGTATAGTAAATCGATGGAGATGCAGTAGGTAGGTAGAGACTTATATATATGGTGCTTTCAAAAATTTTGTGTTTCTCAATATAAGCAGGTTATGGCAAATTAAAGCAGGTCATTTAGCTAAAGGTTACAGCATGAGGTACAATCCAGTTTAATTTAGCGAGCTGTACACCTTCCCTTAGTAAACACTTGCATTGTCACACAGCCAAGATTGAACTTATGAGCAGCTGATGCAACTCGCACCAGGCCCTGGCACTCATGATACTTACTGTGTTTTCAACAGTTTGGGAACAATGCTCAATCACTTTCATAGTTTGATGAAAAGATAAATATCGTTATGATGTCTATATGTTAGATTAGCTATTGGCAGCAGTTGGTTAGCATAGCGTTAGCATAAAGCATGAAACAGGTGAAACAGTTGTCTTGTCTCTCTCTGAAAGTAACAAAATGCATTTATCAGCATCTCTCAAACTCACACATACAGTGTGGCACCTGATCCTCCTGGTTGTTTCCTGTCTTTATGCCACACTAAGCTAACTGACTGACAGCTGCCTCTAGCCTCATATTTAACAGTCAGACTTGAGAATGGTGTCAATTTGACAATGCTGTCACTGAGCGCCAGATCATATCTCATGCATTGTTCGGGCAGAAGGTGGGCTTGCATGTCCTTGTTTTGGAAAATAAAAAAAAACAGAAGTCACCACATACAAGAGCATTTAAAGTCCTCAAGGGACATTTCAAATATGAAATGTCCATTTAACCATCTTGCAAGAGATGGAGGCACTGGAAGATGAGTCGTTACATTGTAGTCATTGTTTCATACTGAAGTCATCTCATCCTTTTCGCCAAAAAGGCCTCTCAGATGGCTTCACTGTGATATTCATATATAGCCATGTGTAAGAATAGAAACAATCTGTTTACCAATGCAATATTTACGTAACAACAGTGACAAAAACTATTTGGGGCATTGAAGATGGTTATAAATCTGACTGTAAGATAACTAGGCCTTTTTCCCCATAGATGACTGTTATCATAAAGGCTTTTGTCATGCAAAGCACTGAACCCTTTATCAAGTTTAGTAAGTAGATTAGATTGTTATATGTACAATTTCACTGAAAAATGCCCTGGGGTTTTTAATTCTATTTACACAGTTGTGCGGATTTTCACGACTTTGGGCAGAAAGGGTTTGCACTGTAAATAAAATACAGATGAGATGTTAGAATGTCTGTCGATGTGGATCGTACCTGAATGTGTCAAACATACTTAAGAGACATGTTTTGATGTGCAGATGTTAGAAGCTTGATAAGTTTGTTAAGTCTTTAATGACTATACAGTCTGTTTTAAAATAGTAATAACAGCATCTTCGTGCTGCTTTAATTTTTCTTGCTTGACTGATTTTTGTATACTTTTAAACACATTTTTAAAATTATATTTGATGCAACTATATTTACAAAAAATTATGATTTCATGATTTCACTCAGAATCAAGCACACATACATACACATCTTTTGGAAGAGTGGTTGATTGTTGGTAGTGATAGTGGTACTGGTTAAAAAAGACCAATTAATTTAGAGACAGATAGTAGATTCAGGTTTTTTGTTTGGGTGGTGAGGGCTTGAATCATGAACCCACAGAAATGTGCGTCTCTTCCTATGATTCTCTTAACAATTAGTGTTTTTCGTTAGAAACTGTGCAAAACACTATTTTGTTTTTTTAATACCTGGGAAGGTGTTACACTATTAGCCAGTAGATATACAGTAGATAAAACAATACAAGTCTGTATGTATTACAACACCATCACAACGTTGCCTTGTTGTTACATAAAAACTGAATACCAAATCTGTGTATCAAAATGGAAAACAGCTCCTCAATAAACTGAAATGCTCACTTAATATGTGTTAAATGCCTTCATGACAACTGTTGCCACACTGTGTAGTGCTACACTTTTTGTAAACTCAATGAATGCATGTGACAGGCAGCTGACAGTGTAATCAATGTGTTGGTGATTTCACACAGTAGTTTTTAATCACACAAAATGTAGAAAAACTTTGGGCATTTGTTGGGGACTATTTTCAGCTGCCTATTTGGTGCGTTACTATATGTACAGCAATACAAAAGTTTATGTGGGATTGACTCAAGATAAACTAAAGTGTCCATGTTCATGAGCATGTCAGCCAGGGAAAGAGTACAAGACAAGTTTGAATCAATTCAGTTTTGGTTTTAAGGTCTCTTTAAGGCCTTGGTCTGGTGTGATGACAATAAGAGAAAAAAATAGAATATCACAAAACCAAAACTACCTAATGAGAGTGCATTTTTCCTTGGAAAGAACATAAAATCTTTTGTGCTTTAGATTAAATTTGGTTGAATGCACTGTAGCTATGTTAAAACTTAATAGCTTAGACTACAGGATATACTGTAGGTGGAAATATTGGTTTGTATTACAAACAGGAGCTCTTGAGATCTATTTGGTAATCTTCTCTTGAGCTTGTTCCTTTTCTTCTAAACACTTGTTGTTCCAAATCACCTTGTTAATGAAGGAAACAATCAGCTCATCAACCTCCGTCAGGCGGATGTCACATTCTGTTACACTGGTGTTTTGAGACATCGCCTCTTCCAGAGCTTTACCTCCATCCTGCACACACAGGTATAACAAACAAGCACATATGGCAGTGATGCATGTCTATTTTTATTACATTAGGGTGTTGTTTCTAAAAGGACTGGGGACACTCATGATGATGTTGAAAAATCACCCTTCTATATCCCGTGCTGTCTGAAACAGCTCTTACTTCCTAAATAGTTTTTTGTGGGTTTTACCAGTGTTTTTTGATTGTTATGTCTGAAGCAGATATTTCTATTTTTGGTCAAAGATTCTGATGGTTTTACACACTGTGCTTCTGCTATGTGGGAGATTTTTGATGCTCCACAGTGTATTCCAGTCAGAGATCTCAAGCAGAAACAACACTTACTAAGTTTTCCATTATTGCATGTTTTCCACATGTGTCTATGAATAATTGAAAATCCTTGTACTCTGAAGCTTTTCTGTTTGTTCACTTCACTGTACTGAGTCTATACAAGTCCAACAAACTGGTCCAGAGTGACATACCGTGTCTAGCTAATAGATAAAGGGCTGCAACTAATGATTATATTTATGAGCTAGATTTTAACTAGCTCAGTATTGCTACAGTGAACAGACAAATTCATTATGGATGCCATACTCACTTCACCCAGGATGTTGCAAGAGAGATTGATGCTCTTGAGGGTGTTATTCTGAGCTAGCACTTTAGATAGAGCAATGGCAGTAGGCCCTGTCACTTTATTGGCTCCCAGGTGCAGGTGAAGCAGGGTTTTGTTCTTCAGCAAGGCCTTTCCTATGGCCTTACCCCCCTCATCTCTCAGACGGTTGAGACGAAGACTGAGGGATAAAAGAGTTGAGTTCCTGGACAAAGCATGAGCTATAGCTTTAGCCCCAGTGTCTCTGATAACATTGTCACACATATTCAGTATCTCAAGTTTACTGTTGTTGAGCAGTTTGCCAATGGCTCTGGCTCCTCTGTCCCCGATCAGGTTGTGAGAGAAGTCAAGCTCCCTCAGGCATGGGTGGTCGAGAAGGTCTTTCACCAGCAGCCTACACTTGTTATCATCAATGTGACTTTGATGAAGCCGTAAGAGCTGTGGAAACAGTATAGTATGAGGATTTGACTATTATAAGGAAGACCATGTAGTATTAATTTTCCATGTGGTACAAAATGCACAGCCACGCGCCTAGCTAAGCATTAGCCTTGAAAATGACTTTGCCATATGTGTTTACCTGCCAGCACAACAGTGACAGTGAAGAGCTATGCATATTAAATAAGAAAATAAAATGTTTAAATACAGTTTTAATAGTGAAGTAGTTAAGTCATGTATCAGTCTTTGCTGTTTCTAGCTTCTAAAAAATAAGATTAGCAAATTTTCTCTGTTTTATATAAGTTGAATATCACTGGATTTTCTGTTACTGGTTGAACAAAACAAGCAATTTGAAGATGTCATGATAGACTTTAGACTTTTGCAACTATAATGGCTTATTTTTAGAAATTGTATTAACACATTATTATAGACTAAAATATTCATAAAACAATAATGAACATATTAATCAGGTATTAGTTGCAGCCATAATATCAAATCCAATAACCTCTTGAACAGTTTCCATAGCATGCAGAAAAACTGGTATCAGATATACTCATGCAGTTGTCATGCAGTAACAAATTCATGTGACATAACTGTTGCGTGACTGCATAACTCGTGCAGCCAGAGGCTTTGCTGTCTTTGCTTTAACGTAAATAGAGTATGCATAATACTTAGGCTGCACCAACAATAATTTATGTTATTTAATGTTTAATGACATTAGGTACATTTCTGAAAATGATATTTCTTTTATGAAAGTCAAAAATGCTGACATACAACAAACAAACATGCTCCAGACAATCTGGCTCCATACACTATAAGTATGCAGAGCTAAAGGCAGCATGCTATAAACCACTGAGGAGGAATCAATATTCACCTTCAAGGTCTTACAGGTTTTAAGAGCCTTGGCAAGGAACTCACAATCTCTGTCAGTCATCTCAAACATCTTCCATTCAAAGTTCATTCCACATTGTTTGACCTTGTACACCAAATGGAGCTCTTCCAGGTTGGTCAACTTGTCAAGCAGGATACCAAAGTTAAAGTGGTCCATAGAGCTTGTATCAAAATCACTGTAACTTGCCAAGTCTGAACCATATTCCTCTTCTTCCTTCTGGGGCTCCTTTATAGGTGGAAGCAGCTGGGTGATGTCCAGTCTCTTCACATTACTTTCACAATATGGAACCATATCTAGAACTGTTCTTAGTTCTGTTACATCTGGAATAAAGAGCTCAATAATGTTCTCCATGTGCCTCTCAAAGAACATGCGTTTCCAGCTATGGCCATAATGGGAGACATCGCAAAGTTCCCACCGTTGCTCGCAGCACCTCCTCCAGTAGACACCATCACTGATCAAGTTGGCTGTCACACTCAGAGGCAAGGAAGGAGACAGTCTCTCATGAATGAAATCTTTCTGAATGGGTGAAAGTTCTTCAAATATGGGCTTTTCTGTAAAAGGTCCAAGTTTTACAGTTAAGCTATATAGTAATTGATTATATAAAACTGTGTATAATGTTAAAAAGCATACCCTTGAAGTTTGTAACGATGCTGTGTAGGCAGAGGTTTGATAAACAAGGCACTGTAGCCAGGGACCAATCTAGATCTTCAGCAATGATCCTCCTCATTTTTCTGAAGCGATGTGTTGGGTTGAGTCCGGCCTCTGGAGGATAAGAGGAATTGGTCATGGACATGGACTATTTATGCAGGCTTAGATAACTTTTCTCCTTAAAAGTAATGAATAAATGTTAAATTACACATTAAAAGTTTGACACTGTCACATTTTCCCCAGGTTTGTGTGATGATAATTGGTTTAGGTGCATGGCTCACAGCCTAGATTGCTAATGAAAACCAATCAACCGTGGATTTAGATAGCTAAAGTTCTGTTTCAGCCTAAATGCAAAACTAAAGCGCTAAACTGTTATTATAGCCATATAGTAGATATCTGGAGAAACAACTAACAAACCAAGTAACATTCAGTATGTCTTTTTTACTTTATACTAACGTAATGTTCGCCGCGGTCAAACGGTAGCATTATGCTAACCTACCTGCAGTCTGGTGTTCATCTATCACCATGGTAACAGAACGCTCACAGTGTAGTTCAGGGAAAATGGAACTTTTTTTTTTGTTGTTGTCTTACAGCAGGACCGCCGGTTTACTGAATGTGGACACAATCTGGCTAGATGTGTTATGCTTACTAGAGAATTTTAGAAAATAGGATGGATAAAACGAGGATTTCCTTGTCAAAATGTCAAGTCATTCCCGAGTCAGGTTGAAGGTTAGATTGAAAAGCGGAATTTTCGACAATCATGTAACGTAACTTCTTGAAGTAAAGTACAGTTCTTTACAGAATAGGTGAACACTAATATACTGTAAATGCGTACTGTAGGCCTATATATATTAAAACAACAACAAAAATATTCAGTCAGATTGCCTAAAATGCAATGCTATTTATTAGTTATTTAACTGAAGAATAAAATAAAGCATCATCATACAATCATAATTATTTATAGTCATAAAAATAAGCAATGACCTGTCAACTCACTCTAATTATTCAGTTACACTGAATCTGATTCTAACTTGTAAAATATTTTTCAATATCAATAGGATTTACCTGGTTAAATAAAGGTTTTAAAACACAGTTGGAAACAAAAGGAGGACCTTCTTATGAGTCCTGCACGGGGACTGTGTGACATCAGTGTTGCATTATGCTGGAGCTGCTGCAGTGTTCAGCCTGTTCATGCTGTGAAGAGCATTTGGATTCTACAAAGCTGGCAGATGGACCATGGATATGGACCAGGGCGCTTTTGGATGAGAGCATACTGGAGCGAAGCCATCTCTCTTACAAACAACACAACACAACACAACACAAAGCAGGTGCACAGATACAATGTAGGAGGGTTACAAATCAGTAAATACCACCTTTAGAGACACTGACTGCCACTGACATCTGTGCTTTACTAAGACAACACAAAATTCAAAATCTACTGTGTAACACTTAACAGCTGAATATAAATGCACATTTTCTATAGTTGTCTAGTTGCTTTGATTCTAAGTACTTCTTATAACCGAGTGATGCAAAAAGGAGAAGTTGGGTCTGGTTTCCATTAATGATGTAATAACATGAGCAAGATTTTCACATGACAACAAATGGAGGGATGTACATGATGCAGCAAAAATGACTGTTTCCATGTGGAAGCCCAGAGAGAGCGCGTGTGAGAGAGATGGCTGTTTCTGACAACATGAGGCTGCTGTAGGAGTCTGATGGAGGGTTGCATGGAGGAATAAGAGGCTCCAACTGTACCCCAGAGGCAGGCCATCACTGTCGTCCTCGTGTAATATGGCCTGACAGACACATGCTTCCCTCATACTCCAGCTTTAATGGACTGGCGTGACATCAGCCCTCCACTGCACAGGAGGAAAACTCACTCTTGTCTCGTCCTGTGTTCTGGTTAGAGGCTATGTGAGACAAATCACGGTGTTGGGTGTTCCTGAATAACTGCACAGGTTTACTGATCAGCTTAACATGTATTGTTTTGGCATGAGGCTGCATGATTCAGCTTTCAAACATTATTTAGAATTGACTTGTAAAAAGGACTTATTTTGTCTCACAGTATATGTGCAATAAAAGCAGAAACAACATTCCTTCATTTTCTATAAAGCAGTAGATAACACTATGCAACTTTCTTTTAAAGTTTTGAACTAATTATAATCACAACACAAACAATAAGGTAATGAGTAAATGTACCTACAACAGCCCACTTACAAAAATCTTTAAAAGTTTATTGTTTTTGATTTAGCATTTTTTCAGCAGCATGGCCCTGAAACTGAAGCAGCTACCTGAAATTCAGCCTCATTAATTTGACTATTACCTGTCCTACTTTTACATATCGAAATGTCTTATTCTTTGATAAGTAATATTCTTATGAATACTGCAATACTGAAAACTCTAGACAACCACAATAATTAACTCATACTGTATTAAAACTTTGTCTCACATTGGTTCCATAGTACCAACATTACACAGACATTAGGAAATAAAAGAGGGTTTGTTTGTTTAGATGCTGACACCAGAAATGTGGAACACTCCTAAGTAAAATGTCAGCAGGGCAGCTGACATTGGCTTTGTGCCGGCGCCACCTCACTCCATTTGCTTTCAACATATAATGAGCTGTTGCATTAGTTGCTAGGCAATCCAAGCATGTGTGTAATATACAAAAAGATGTAATGGTTTAGCAACATGAATAATCTGTGTACAATATGAAAAATCATTTTGGAATGTGACACCTACTTTAGCAATGTGTGATATATTTACAGAATATGTTTAATATTGCTGCAGCAGCTAAGGATCTCAAGCCTTTATTTTCAAGCAATTATATGCCAATAACATGTCATGATACTCTTCCCACTGTTTTGTTCTGAATATGATATGCAGAACAAAACAGTGAATCAACTGATGAAAAGAAACTTAATTGGAATCATTAAATATGAACTAGTAATAGTTGCACATGCTTACAACTCAGCTTTGCTTACTTATAAACTTACTGTGAACCCAACTAAGCCTTTCTCACACTAGCTTGTGAAATAAAATCATCCAGTTGTTTGTGTGAGTCTGGGCCAGTGAGAGCTGAGGCAAACTCTGGAGTAAGGCCACAGCGAGTGATTAACTATCTTCTTTTTTTTTTTTATCAGCCTCAAAACCTTTTAGGAAAGCACCACAGCTTCTCTGGAGCTGCTCAGTCACTGACATTAACAGTCTGATTGCACCAGGCAGGCAACTCCCAGGAGGGCATGTTGATGAATGGAAAGCAGAGCATCATAACATAAAAAAACTATTAAAATAAATGGGTTTGGCAGCGTTTCAGGAATCACAGTATGGTCACATTACAACTCATTTTCATGCACAGTAAGACTTTTTCACCTAAAATATTAGGTAATTAGTAGATACTGTACATGAAGAGTTTCACCTCAACAACAACAACCTTTTTTACTGCAATAACAGTTTACATTCTAAAAAAACACAAGACTGTGTTAGAGGCACTGGCCCAAAGAACAAGCTGAACCAATATGATAATTTAATTGTTAATATTGCTCTATTCAACTTAATTTATTCCAGGCTATCTGTAGATATTCTATAATAAATCTGACCAAAACCAATCACTGATTCTTATCTTCTCAAATCAATATGAAAATGAACACACCAATAAGTTGCACGTTAAGAGCTATACTGATATTGTGTTACCCACAGAGTACACGTTCATAGCAATGTCTACCTTTGCAGGTATTTAAAACATGGTTCTGCACAAATGAAAAATAAGACCTGAAGATGGCGCCAAAGTAAACATCAACAGATCATCAAGAGTTATTACAGTGCGTCCTGCAGGTTTTTGCCTGTTCAGAATTTTGTTTTAATGAACCTAATAGTTGTTGAGATAATTCAGGCTAGACAAAAGCAGCAGATCGACTTATAGAGCAGCGCTGCTGTCTACTGAGTCATACCGGAAGGGTGACTGAAAACACTGGTTTGATCATTTCAATCTCTGCAGAGATTTGTTTTCTACCTCCTCTGTCTCAAAGGTACGACGTTTATGTCTTCAACTACCACAACATCTGAAGTCAGAGATAAAAGAACACTTTTACTATTTTCTAGTTTCGACAGATTTATAATTACAATGATTTACTGGTTCCTTAGAACCATAAACATGAAAAGTCAAAGAGTGCATCATACAAACTGAAGTGACTACAAAAGTGCATAGGAAACTTTATTCCTTTTGTTGAAAATAAAGAGAATAAGACAACAGTTTTCAGAAAGAAAAATATAAGCCTTAGCTGAATCCGTTTACTGGACCTGATCAAACTGAGTATCTTCAAGGCCCCGGGAAGATTGGAGGGAAAAAAAACAAACACCAGAAAGTTCAATTTACATTACAGCCCACAAGAAAACAGGGCTAATCATCAAAGTCTTCGAAACTTTCGTCCGAGTAACCACTGTAGGGTGAACTGGAATCCAAGTGGATACTACTGTCTGTGTCCACAGAGACCACAGAGCTCAGGCTGCTATCTATGGACACCATGCTGCTGCTGCTGCTGCTGCTGCTACTACTGCTGCTGTCACTGTCACTATTACTGCTCCTGCTGCTGTCATCATCGTGGATCACCATCACCTCTGCAGAAGCTGCTGCTGGAAAACAGGAAAGAAAAAGAGTAGGTCTGACACTGAGAGGAGATGCTTGAAATTATCAGGAAGACCCCAGCACCACCCAGCCCCCAGTGAACACTGCGGAGTTCAACCTGCCAAAGTCGATGATGTTGCACTTCTACCCTGCTATCACGGAGTCCTGACCTGCTCCATCACTTTGTGGTATACTGCCAGGGGTAAGAGCAGACTACAGCAGACCCAGCTGAGAGGATGACCTGCATGCCACCTTTCATCCATTATCCATTATCAAAATCAAGCCACTCTTCTACCAGGTTTGTTCAGGTTTTCACTCTGCTCTGCATCCCGGACCACCAACAGAGCGGGTATAAATGTTGTCCTCCAACATCTTGAAAAAAAGAACTAAGCAGCCTCATCTCACGAGCTGAGGATCAAGCACTTTGCTCAGGGACAATTAAGTGGATACAGTGTTTCAAGGCCCTTCAGTCATTTACATTTAGCAATTATACTGTCAGTCAGATATTAAAACTGTATGGGTCGTCCACGTTTCATGACTTTATCACTGCCACATACTGTATTTTAATGTGTGTTCTGTAACTGAAGAGGGGAATAACTGTGACGTTCATCACAGAGAAGAATGAAAGGCAGGAAATCCCACGCAGGAAATGTGGGACATATAAGGAATGCAGGAACCTATGTTCTGAAATATAAACTACACTAAAGAATGATGTATTACTGTATTTGTCCCTGTTTATTAATTAAACTAAATCTTAAAACAGTCTCAAGACATTTGAAGGTTCTCCACTGACCTGATCTGATGACTTCTTGGTCACAAGCTTTCTTATCTGAAGAAAAAAAAAGCAAACTTACTATAAATTGTGACCATTATCCAAATTATTTCAGCAGATAATCTCTAAATTACAGTAATCTGACTCATTATTTTTACAGTATATATACTGTTTATGTTGGTCTTTAAAACAACAAATATAAACTGTCTAGCTCTCTGATTACATGAACTCTTGGATACCAATGACACAGCTGATAACGCACCTCTCACCTTTCCTCTCAGTGATGAGTGTCTGACGCCTCGCCTTCATGTCCAGGCTCAGGTTTTCCACCATGCGGTCTATGCAGTTGTCCAGCGCCAGACAGCGGGTCTGTGACTGGATAGCCTGTCTGCAGATGGGACACTCATCCTTCTTTTTGCGCCACTGCTGGATGCAGTGACAACAGAAGCTATGAGCACAGTTCAGGATGACTGCCTGAGGATGAGAAAACAGTACAACAGTGAACTTTTTAGTGGTACTTACTTTTCCTGTCTATGTCCTGAAGCACTACAAAGAGAAACGTTTTGATCTGTTTTGTGGGTTTTTTATATTCAGTCTATGTACTCGTGTAGTAGGCTAATTGCTGTTTAATCAGAACCAAAGATTTGGGAAGATGTGGGAAGGAAACGCAGCAGAAGACGCTAACAGGGATGATATCATTTCAAGCACCACCTCAAACAGACTATTGGTCCTACCTCAATGAAGAGCTCAGAGCAGATGATGCACTGAAGCTCGTTCTCCAGAACTTCAGTCACTTGTGTCACTACCTCCTCTTTTTGAGCTCTCTCCTTTTCTTTCTCCTCCTGCAAATATTGGAAGGAAAAACAATCTGTAATCTGATACAATAAACAAAGGTTAAAATATGCAAAAATCTAAAATCACTCTAAATATACCTTTGTCATTTCCAACTCTTTGTTTTTGGCCAAAAGAATCTCTTCAAAGCCTTGCCGAGAAAGGGCAAGTTCGTCTATTACTTTCTTTTGCTATGGACAGTTAAAAACAAATTCACATATTAGAATAGATAACAAATTATGTGAATTTATCATAACACATTAGGATACTGTAATATGTGGTTAGTTGTTTGGATTTGTGTTTCAATAACAACAAAGATCTGGTTTTCTTACTTCTTGTAAAGCGTCTTCCAGCTGTTTCTTCAGAAGCTCCTCTTGTTGCTGTGTTTTCTCTGCCTAAACACATAAAAGGTCACACTTTAATTGATTGGGGAACATTTTGTATTTAATAGTTATTCATACAAAAATTGCTTGTCATAACATGCTGTGCTGTAGCATTGTTTTATATCCAGACAAAGACCTGGATCACACGTAATCACAACTGTAGTTAAAAGCCTTTGGTATGGAGGAAAAGACAGTTGATGATGTTATTGTCCCTTTCCTCACACAGCTTTCTTTGTAAAGGTTAAACAACCTTACAAAAGGGTAATGTTCAAAAGATCCTCAATGTCTGCACATTTTATGCCAAAAAACATTTAATTTTAAGTTATTTACTTAAAATGGGTTTTGACCCTTCAAATTGACAATGCATTCCTTTACTCAAACCAGCAAAAACACATTTTTTCAGTTCTCTCGAGTGCTCACTAAGTTTCAGTTTCACGTATCATGGTTTGAATATATCTACATCTCTCTAAAATGTCACCACCCCAAAGCTACTGTATGTTTCCTCTAAGTGAAATGAAAAATGACATGATCACAGAAACCTCAGAAACTCAACCCAAACTATATGCATGGCTAGACACAGCTGGAGTCAAGTGGAAAATATATTTTCTATTATTTGAATGTACTGATTATTTTAATGATCATTTCGGCTTTTCTATTTTTTGTTTAGTTATATGAATATCTATACTGCTCAAAACAATAAGGCAACACTTTAAATCAGCCATCTGATCTTGATGAACAAAATTCTTCACATTGAAATCATTTTGTGACTTGTTCAGAACAGAATTACATAACAGTGGTGCATATATGGACTTGCAACATCTGGGCATGCTCCCAATGAGTCAGTGGATGGGGAAATGCGGATGGTGCCAATGCAAGAACCACCAATTCTGGCGTACTTTGTCAAATGCAAATCTAGTGGCACAGGTCATACTAGAAGATATCGGGGGACATGAGGTAGCCACCCTTACGAAATCTGAGAGTTTGGTCAAAAACATGCACACCTGTAGCCTGCTGGAGGTCATTCTGTTAGACTCTCTGGGTCCTTCTACGGCCCTGTCCAGCTCTCCTGGTGTCTCTTTCATGCTCTTGAGACTATATCGGCAAACACAGCAATGGCATATACATATGTGTATTTGCAGCCTGACTACCTGTGCAACCTGACTGAGCTCCAGGTACTGCTTCATGCTACCAGTAGTGACAAGGACACTAGCAAAACACAAAGCTTGAAAAGAATCAGTCAGGAAGACAAAGAGAGAGAGCATTTTGGGGGGGCAGTAGCTGAGTAGAGCAGCTGTCTATGAACCCCAGGGTGATCGGTTCAATTTCCGGTTTCTCCTGGCTACATGTTGAGGTGGACACTGAAACCCTGTACTAACACCAACATGTCCTTTCCAGCAGCTGTCCAACAACAATTTCCCCAATGAGATCAATACAATATGTTATTATTGTGGCCACAACATGCTTTTTTTGAGGGTTGCATTTCTTTTGCCTCTCCGTGCAATGGAGCAGTGTTGTCACTTCCACTTGCTCCAAAGTGGCTGAAACTAATAGAATCACTCATGTTTCCTAAATGAGCAGATTAATATCCCTGAACTGACAGTTGTTATACTGCGATTGACTGTTCCCCTAATGGTTTTTAGCAGTGTATATACTGTATATTCAATATATTCTTGTACACTGGGCACAAATAAAAAAACTCTCACCTCTAGCTGTCTCTTAGTTTCACTGAATGACCTCTCTAACGTCTCCATCCTGTGCATTTTGGCTCTGAGTGTCTCCAGCTGACTCTGCAGCTCCCTGACCTGCTCCTCTCTGAGCAGGTCAGCGTTTCGGGGCTCTCCCTCCAGAGAGGCTACCTGCCTTTGGGTGTGATCCACCTGTTCCCTCAAAAGCAGAATATTCTGGCTATACCTGCAGGTAAAAGTAGAGAAAGTTCGTGGTCAATTTACATAAAAATCACATGGATTGACATCATTTGCTGCATTCATGTTTTTCAGATTAAGTTTTAAAACCGCAACTTCTGGAATAACCTTCACAAATGCAGCACTTGCTAAATATGTACCCTTTGGGAAGACCTGAAATTACTTGGGCTATGTAAGCAATTTTTGTAATCAATCCATTGTTTATATGCCAAAGTTTGGTTAGTTCCAGTCACTAAAATGTAAGTGGTTCTTGCTTGTTTTGTTATATATAAAATTGTCTGAAGTCTCTGGGTTTAGAACTGTTGTTAAGCTAAAACAAGCAACTTTATTAAATTTATATTTGTCTCTGGAAACTTGTGATTTCACTATTTCTGAGATTTTACAGACCAAATGATTAACTGACAAAGGATACAGCATATTAATCAGTGATGTAAATAACATTCATTCATGTCATTTTCAGTCCTACATACCTCTGCAAATTGTCCACATCAAAGGGAGTACAGGAGCCATCGGAGGACCGCTTTACTTCCTGAGCTTGTCCGCTGTATCCAGTTTCTGCCAGCTGGTTGTGGCTGCGCCTCTGCTGGCGTTTCACAGGAGGCAAAGGGCATGGCTTTGCAAATGACTTGTCTGCTGAAGAGCAGCGGTAGAGCTTAGACTTTGAGGTAGATGGCTCAACTTCTTCCACAGCCAACTTCCTCTTGGGCTTCTTGGAAGCATGGGCTGCTTTAACACCCTCTCTGTGTCCCTTTGCCAGATAGTGTCTAATGTCTTTGAGGGGCCGCTGAACGAGGATGTAGTCAAACTCCACTTTGGTTCCCATTACTGGAACCCCAAGTTGTATGGAGTCTCCAAGCCTGAGTTGGTGACCTTCTTCAGCAGGAATGCGGTTTCCATTCACCCACACACCATTAAGACTCTAGGAGAGAAGACAACAGTGTCTTTATCAGCTTCTGTTGAATCTATTAATAATATAATATGAATTTCAGGAATATGTCTCCGGATTTAAAGTGTCTATCATTTAATACATACTGTTTGTTAGCTGTAAAACTAAATACAACATAAAGAAATTAGCTGATTATTGTTGTGTCTAGTCTTTCATTTGCTGTATTTATTGTAACCAAAATTTAAAACATCACTTAAAGAGGCAGCTCAGGGAATCAGAAAGCTGCTTACCTTCTTGTCTGTGACTGTCCACTGGCCATCTTCCCTTTGCTTGAAAGTACAGTGCAGTCTGGAGATCATCAGGGGACAACTTGGGGACAGCAGCTGGTAGGTTACATCCATACCACGTCCAATGGTGATCTGACCAGTCAAAAACAAACAGCCTGTTAGCTCTTTACTGTGCATCTCTTTTATCTCATAAACACATAAAGATACACTTCAAGAATAACTACTGAAGGAAACTAAAACGAATAATTGGAAATTATGAATACATTGTACGTGAAAATCTGAATATACCGTGAACTTGAGTGAACTTAAAATATGTTAAATTAGACAAATTTAGTTAGCTAGTTAGCTAGCGTTAGCAAACTGCACCTCAGTGTTTTCGAACAAGCGAAGCCAGTCTGTATTTTCTCCGACTCTCATCAAACATAAAACCTCCGAATCTGAACACTCATCCTCATCAGCCGCAGCAGAGTCCGTCGTTACATTATCCATCTTATCTCATTCTGTCAGCGGCTAACGGGACCTAGAACACATCGTTAGCTGTGTCGTCCCGGACCTCAGTCCCATGGCTAACAAGGAACGTCAGCAGAGACCGGAAAACGTTTGGTTTGGTTTCAAAATAAAAAGCGCTACATCGATTCGCCTGGGTAACAATCTTCTGCTGTGTTCAGATGGAAATATAACTGAATATTTATTCAATTTCCATTCAATTATTTTAAAAATTATATAAGAAGTGTAAAAATGTGACACCTATTTGAAAACAAACGCAAATGTACCCAAATAAATACAGTGTCATTTGTAGACTAAGCGACTATAATAATATTAATAATAACAACTGATAAGGTTTTTCCTAATTGAACCCATTTTGGGTTTAAATGAAGAAAAAAATGGAAATCAGACCCCAATTACAAACTCCTATCTATACTTCACAATACAAACATTTACAATTTCATTTTACTGTGTTAAAGCATTGCATTAGCCACATCTGCAAAACGTGAACAAAACTAATGGGCATTAAATATTACTTTCATCAGTGGCGGAACTGCTGTGCAACAAGCCATTGTCATTTATGTAAAATTACTAATCATACCATTAAGTAAATTACAGTAGTATTGATAATTATTTCTTAGAACAGGAATAATTATACACCGAGTTCTACTTTTTGAGAAATTGCATTACAATAGCTTAGAACTACGTTTTTTAACTAAGTCTTTAGTTAGTTTATTTTGTGCAAACAATAGTCAAAAACATATTCAATTTACTGTCATATAGGTATCTAGTATGGAAAATGGAAACTAGCAAATCCTCACATTTGAGAAGCTGAAAGTTGAATTATTAGAATTCCCTGTTTAAAATTATTTAAATTAGCTGAGGTGGTTTTTTTAGTACTATATTCCCTCTTTTTTGTTACTATCCCTTCACTGCAGCCCAACACAGAAACACCATGGAGCCAATTTTATACAAAAAATATGCCTTATTTGGTTATTTAGTTTTAAGTTTTAGGTTTTGTGGTATTCTTGTCTCATTTTGCAAGTTACAACTCATTTTGCACCACATCACTAAAATAATTTAATAATTTAATTTAAAATAACTGCTATTTGTGATTTTGGAGGCTGTCCATTTGATTTCATTGAAGAACCATATTCACTTTTGATAAACTATAATAACTATAGCAACCCTTCTATATGATCAGAATGAAAAATTATGAAGCTCTCCTGCTATAGAGTTTATGCCTATTACTGCATGTGGTGGGGGAAAATAAGCTGACTGCACCTTTAATTTAAATACCACTTTTGATTCTGCAGCAGTGTTTTACAACCATCTAAACATTCGTAGTACTGCAGACATCCTGTTGCCGTTCACTCGGACCACCCCGTGTCCCAAAACGTGCGCACCCCCAGTACCAGGCGGGACTTCCTTTCTCTTGCGGATGCGAAATCTGGGTGAGCAGACAGAAAAGGCTTGGTCGGGGTGTCACCGGTCTATCTGTGCGCCTCTGGACAGCAGACAACCTGTTTGACGACGCTGCTGCTGCTGCGCGAAGCCCCCGTCCATGAATCTCCTCCTCGGCTATGCTGCCCTGAGAGCGCAACGAGTACGCGTCCCGCGACAATGTCTGATGTTAACAAGACTATTCAGAAATGGCACGCCAGTTTTAAGAAAGGCACAGACTTTGACTCGTGGGGACAATTAGTGGAGGCTATAGATGAGTACCAAATGTAAGTTGCATTCAACATGTGTATCCTGGCTCTCCACACAGCTGGTTTATCCGGAGGGGAGTGCGGGTGGCATGCGCTTTTCCCTCTTTTGGTTGTTGTTTTAATCCATCTGTCCTCAAATGTGCAGGGAGATAACAGCACGTAGGACACATTTGATGCATGGTGCTTCACGAGAAGTTGTCAGTCAGCTCTCACAGCTGTAAATAAACCCTAACCATCCATGACGTGATGTGGCAGTAGCAGAGGGAGCCGAGTCGCTTTGTGCATGCTCGCATCCCAGCTTCCATTCACCGCCAGGCTGACTTGAGGGAGAGTCCTTTCATAAGCCTGTCCTAGCAAATCTTCCCGAGCTGCAGTGGGTTTCGTTATGTGTCATGCAGTGCAGAAATGAGCCAGTATTCCTCAGAGTATTGAGAAATAGTCAGCCACACCCTCTCATTGTTGTGGGTGGGTTTTACATTGCTGTTCGGTGAGGACAGACAAAATCAGCCTTTTCTACAATTGTTTCAAGCTGGTATCTGTTTGGACACATAATTAATGTTTTTAATTTGAAATTACACTAATAACAGAAACTACATCTTAATGACCTTTTGCTTTGACCGCAAGAGGGCGCAGGTAAACATAATGCAGCCACCTTGCATTACACGCATCTTAAAAGAGTTAGATTTGAAAAGCATGAACGCACTTCTGTTTTCTTACTGGTTTATTTAGACTAGCGAGACAACTGCAAAAAGAGGCCCAGTCAACAAACTCATCAGACTTCACAGAGGAGCAGAAGGTAATCATTACTCCTCTCTTCCAACTTCTGGGAGCAAAAGTTAGGTATTTTTCTTAACTAACATGCGTTTTTATTATGTTTTTAGAAAACTTTAGGAAAGATTGCAACATGCCTGGAGATGAGAAGCGCCAGTTTGCAGGTTTGCGTCATTTTCCACACACCAGCGTCATGTTGAGGATTTTACATATGTCAAGTTCATTGTTTTGTATGTTAAAACAAAATGGAACATGGCTCCAATAGCACATGGTCCTTTTGGTCAGGTACAGTAGACAGCCACACAAGTTGTAAGAACGTATACAATTACAGAGCAACATTGATTTAAAATGTACAAGAAGTACAAGTTCTGAATTTAAAACCGATTGTACAACTCTTTATCACACTGGTGTTTATTTTCTTACCTCAAAGTCAGCTATTGCTGTAAAAGTAATTTTTATTTTCAGACATGGACAGGCTTTTCTACTGATGCAAGGTGTTAAATGTGTCCTTTGCCTAATTTTTTTTGTAGTGCACACAGTCAAAAGAAGAATTCAAGTTAGAGGACCTGAAGAAACTGGAAACCAGTAAGTGCATGACAGAATTCCCTTGTTGATTCTCCTGTTATCATTGAGACCATTTTTCTTACACAATGTTCTCCATTTTTAATCATCAGTTATTAAAAACATACTGACCTACAACAAAGAATTTCCTTTTGATGTCCAGCCGGTGCCCTTAAGGTAAATATCCATCCCCAACTGGGATGCATCAGTGTCTAATGCTATTGCTCCTTTTGACATTTGTATTCTAATCTGTTCAAGTGCTTAAACTTTGTATTCTTTGTCAGGAAAATCCTTGCTCCAGGTGAAGAGGAGAACCTCGAGCTGGAGGAAGAGGAAGATGCAGCAGCAGGAGCAGGTGTTACTGAGGCTTTTCCCCCGCGAGCTCCCGGTATTGTCCGTTTGCCGATAACAGATTCATAAAAACATCCAGTGCCTGAGTTGCACCATATTTGTCCTGTTTTTGTGGCTGTTTGACTGTGTGTCTGTTTGTTCTTTCTGTCGGTGCTGTGCATGGCTTCATCGCTCATTCCTGCCTGCTTCGTTTGCAGCTTTGCAAGGTACGGCTTTATAAGCAAACAACATCTGAATTTGTTCTCAACTGCATGACAGACGATGTTCTTATCACCGATTTTCTGTGGAATCATACATTTCACTAAAACAGTGTCATTCAGAGTTAATCTTAGAATGATATGCTTCTTTGGACTGAATAATAAAGTATAGTAGACCTTTTGGTGTGATATCATGCAATAAGATACAATTTTAAATTAAAACTGAACTAATTCATATTTTATATTATCAGTGGCTTTGAAAAGTAGCCTTAAAATGAGCTGTGTGTAGTGATAAATACAGAAAAATCCCCCAACTATGCAGTTTCCTCCAGCTCTATTGAACAGACACTGGATACTACCTGCTCAGCATCAAACTGCAAGCAGACACAGTTAGCAACTAGCGATCCTTAGGAGTTGGTAGCGACCAAAAACGGAGCTAAAAGACAGTGAATATTGGACCTACATTCATCAGGTGAACACAATTGCAAATGATTTATAATGTTGATTCATGTCTGCCAGATGGGTAAATAAGTAGCTGTTCTCAAACTTAACAAGCTACTCAGATTGCAATTTTATACTGTGTTTGTACAAAAAAAATCAATGAATGCAGCATAACATATGGTCAGAAAACGACAGCATCATATTTTCAGAAAGAAGAGTGAAGCAAACTATACAGTAATAACTGAAAGCATGTAGAACTGCAGCTAATGTGGCAGTGTACTGTGAATATGTAATATTATATAGCCACTTAACACTAGAGCTTATTGTCGAATGGTGAAAAGCATGAAACCTGAAAATGCTGTCTATCAGTTATCGTTCACTCTTTGGTGCAAGATGACATCATTACCTGATGTTATGCTACTGGTAAAGTCTTTAACCTTTGTCCTGTACAGGTACCTTGTTGCCACGGTTACCATCAGAGCCTGGGATGACGCTACTTACAATAAAGATTGAAAAAATTGGATTGAAGGATGCCGGACAGTGTATTGATCCTTACATAACGATCAGTGTCAAAGGTATTGACCCATTCCCAAATTTGTAATGTTGGAGTTAAAGTGAACAGTTTGAGTTTGGTGAAGCGATGAAGACCACCTCGGCTGCTAGTTTCAAATTACAGGCACAGCCTTGTTTGTGCTGCGGTTCTTCCACTCTCACATTGTCTTGTGAGAAAATTATAGTCAATGTCTGTTTCTATCGAGTTTGAAAATATCCCCAAATTTTTTTTTAAAACTTCTGCGAAAACCTGCGAAAGACTATGTTCTCTGCTTTTGCCCTTGAAGATTTGAATGGTGTCGATTTGAACCCAGCGCAGGACACCCCTGTGGCCACCAGGAAGGAAGACACCTACATTCATTTCAGTGTGGACATAGAGATCCAGAGACATTTGGAGAAACTACCAAAAGGTAATGCTTGAGACTTGAGTGAAAGAAATGCTACATTACCAACAGCTCTGGGGCCCCAGCCTCCAGGGGCCGCCAAGATCCACTGTAATATTTAGTGAATATTAAACATATTATTCTTATGTTTTTGGCACCATTAAAGTACACTACCTACTTAGTAAGTTTACTAATTGCTAAGTTTTACTAATTTAATTGTATTGTACAATATGCTTCATCAATGCATCTTCCAAATTAAAGTTGTGTTTAATGTAACATTTTTACATGAGTGAGTTGAGTTGCTCTGGAGTAGAGACAAGACTGGGAAGTTAGTGGCCTTACAATGATAATGAACAATGATCATAAACTTGACTCTGTTACAACTTGTTTCCAGGAGCAGCTATCTTCTTTGAATTCAAACACTACAAACCCAAAAAGCGGTTCACCAGCACAAAATGTTTTGCCTTTATGGAAATGGATGAGATCAAACCTGGGCCCATCGTAATTGAACTGTGAGTAAAATGATATGTTTTTTTTTATTAGTGAAAACATTTTGTACGATTCCTTTCGTGTCTTTTGGACATTTATGTACAAATTGTACCTTTTTTTGGATTTTAGCTACAAGAAGCCCACAGACTTTAAGAGGAAGAAACTGCAGCTTCTAACAAAGAAACCACTTTATCTCCATCTTCATCAGACATTACACAAGGACAGCTAAGTCTGAGCACCCCCTTAAACTTCAAACTTATTCTTTTGATGTCTATTTTACATCCACGTCCAGCAAAGTATGGGGTTCCACCTCGTCTGATGCAGCAGTACTAAATCAAGCCCATTGTCATTTTCTGAGTATATGAAGAAACTAAAGGAACTGAGGAAATCTCCTCAGGCCACGACATTAGTTTTTAATTTTCTATTCTTTTGTGTATCACTTCTGTTGCTGGAAACCCTTTTCTATAAATGGAAAATGCCTAAATGTAATGTTTTGGCTGTTTGGAAATCTGTATGACAGCAGTGAAACATTTTCAGTCTTCCATAGCTCACTGATTTTGGGAAATGGGACACAACACGAGATATCGCAGGTGCTTAGTTTCTGTGTAAAACTTTATGGAGTTTGACTCGTTACGTTTGAGTTGTTGCACATTGAACTTTAGGCTGAAGGCAAATTCAGCCAAACATGAAACACAACTGTAGCTGCCAAAGAAAGTAGACTTACTGGGGAAGTCATCGCTGAGGCTGTGAAGCCGTTCCCTTAATAAATAACATGCAGCAGCATCAGGTTGTTTGCTCCATCAGGTCACTTAATGTTCATTCTTGAATTGTGACATTTGTGAAACATTTATGGAGTCTTGAGTGTGTCAAAAGTTTAAAATAATGTAGTGGTAAATTATGATCACATAATTAATTGAAAAGAAATTACAAATGAATTTATTGTATTTTGAATTTATAAAATGATTTACAAAAATATAAAATTACAAAGGTTATCAAATTGACCACCTAATATTTCAGTATATGTGAACACTTTTAGTGATTAATATTACGTCTCAGAATTTGCTTTCTAATTGAAGATTTAGTTTCTATTTTTGTGCTTTCTTCAATATTAATCTACATTAAGTTTTATGTTGTTGTTTTGTTTCCCACTTTGAAAGCAGGTCCAAGGTGTAAACACAACACTGACATGTTTTTAGGCTGATAATGAGTAAAGATGAGTCACATTTCTGGCCATCTGATAAATACAACTTTCTCTGTCTGCTGTGTGGTTGCTGTTTGAGTAGGTAATGTGCTGTAGGTTTTTAAAGATTTTTACTGCAAGCAGCTACCTGCTTCAACTGGAAACAAGTCGAGGAGAGTGTGGCAAAACTAAACCATTAAAGCTGTAAACGATAAGCAAAACAATACGACACTAAAACACTTTGCAAAACTGAGCTGCAGAGTTTGATGAGAATTCTTTATCTCTGTGAGCGACACCTTTCAAACAGAAGTGTACAATGATGATAATTAGGCACTAAAAAGTCACATTGGCAAACTCCAGACTCTATATTAGTATAGGTTTAGCAGTATTGGATATTTCATTGACATTCATGGTGTGAAATGGTTCAGGTTTTTTTTACTATACAGTAGATGTTGACCAGATGCTTCTACATTCTGTTCTGGCAGCTGGCGATTTAGAGTAATTATTTTTAAAGGTTATGTTGGTCAGAATGTCACAAAATGAAAATGTTATTTAAATGCTAGATTCACAAACTATTTTACACTTATAACCCAGAAGGAATTAAAGGTCTATACATTTCAGTGTTTATTCTTAATTATCTATTAGGTATGTTTCAGTGTTGCAGAAACTCTGGTAAATGCATCAAGAGTAAAATGGATAAAGCATGGTTTGCATGTATATGGATATATTCAGATTAAAGACTTAACATGGAACTACAGTATGTCTACAGGATGCATCTTTACGTGTAGTTAAAAGACAGATATGTACTCTTGGACTGACTTTTTAAGATTTGTTTTACTCAGAAAAGCCCACTACTTTATCAACTTGTTGTAAAGGACTTTCTTTTTTTAAATTGAAGTTGCATATAGCTTTATTTCCATTCTGACTCCTCTTTACTAAAACATCTACATTGTGTTATTTGATTTTAGATTTTATTTTTGTAATGTCTCAATATTTAGGACTGTAAATTAATAAACTGATGAATATACAGTTAACTGTATGTATGTACAGTAGGAAGCGCGATGATGTGGTAGAACTGAATGTTTTTAGTTTTGTTGACAGACAGGAATTGTATCAAACATTTACAATAGTTTTTTTCATTTCTAATAAACTATAAATGAGGCAGTGTGATTTTATTTGTAAACTGTTTTTGCATGTTGACCTGTAATCTCATCCTTATCAACCAATCCTGGTTAAAAGATGAAAATAAATAAATCAAAGATTAAAAACATTAAACTACAATATATTGACAGAATACAAACTTTTTATCTATGGCTTTATTTCATATATTTTTTTACTAGGATTTGTAATCAGCTTTGGTTGATAAGCATGACGATTGCTATATGTATAACCTGGAATGGATATAGATGAATAAATTAAATATTAGGGAGGTTCTGAATATCCACCTCTGAGGTAATTCCCTCCACCCCTACCCCATAGAGATGAACAGAATCTAATTTATGTTGCTTAGATACCTCTTTGTCATATCAGTGTCCGTGTTACTCGGGATAACACACTGAGGCACAGTGAGCAGGCACTAAGAGCAGAAACTTCTGATTTTGGAAACAGGTGCTGGGAGAGTCTTTAAATTCAATTTAAAAATATCGAAACAACGTTCATGACTAGAAACAGCAAAGGGAGGTAATTAAAATGTATTTGTTAAATCATCATTAGTGTCTCTTTGTTTGGACATAAATTCGTCACCAGACTATTCAAGCGCCCCAAACCACACACCCAGTACTACAATACTACGACAACGTAAAGGTAATGTGTCCCAGTGGACTGGGTGTCAGGTAATTATCCACAAAGCAACACAGGGAAATGTTTGCGTCCCTGACTTTTGAGAACAGTGAGAACTCGGTCTTATTGAAGACACAGTTACATATGTTTTGAACACAATTAGGTATTTTGTTTATATGGAAACATGACAGTAGAATGTGTAAAGTGTCAGAAAGGGTCTTAAGATTCGTTACCAAAAAGCACCTGCAACCTCTGCCCACTCCCAACAGCACATGAAGCAGCAGAAGCTTAATGTCATACATGCAGTTTTTGGACAAAAGTCACAAGACTAGTTCTCTCTCATTAACAGCACAGATGTATGCCTTATTTTTGGCCTCAAAACGAAGGCCTTATACACACGCATATGGTGCAAAAGTACATAAAGTATATAATATGCATTTGTAAGTGTATACAACAGTTGATAAAAATAACAGACTGCTTTTACATTCTTTATTATTAAAAGTTCTACCAACATAGTAAAATAAGTTATACATCTGGCCATCAAATTACACATTTCCTTTGCAGTTCATTCTAAAGCGACAGCTTTGGGAAAACTGTGGTATTCCTGAAATGCTACAAACTAAACCTCTCTCCTTTTTTTAAAATAATTTCCACAGGAAATGACATTAAAAAAATTCTTGCCCCCTTAAAAATCACTGCTATATCTGTTTTAAAAGATTAACACAAATGAAGATTCTATGGCATATAATGAAGTGTTATTGCACAATAAGCTGTTTAAAAAAGTGGCAACCCTTCCAACATAATATCAATTTCAGACACATAATTAATGATGCTTTAATTTTAGGACCATGTTTTTTTAAATAATTGAAATAAACATTTCTATTCTTTATTTTAGAACTGAAATATGAAAATAATCATGACCTATATTTGGACTGAATCTGCTTTGTTAACATGACGGGGTTCAGTGTTACGAGTTCAAGTCCTCTACTGTAGCTGGTGGTATTTTCAAGGCTTGACCATCGCGGGCCTCACTGAGTCCTGAGGGGTCTCCTGTTTCGTATGCGGATCCTGCCCGGGGCCACTGTGACCTCCAGCTGAGTTGTGGAGAGCATTAGGTGGAGTCTGACCATACGCATCAACAGGATGGGGTGGAACACCCGGGGGCATGTCCATTGGTGGGCGAGTGTGGTTATGGGGTCCTAGGAATCTCATGTCAGGAGGGATAAGAGGGCGTGGTCCAATAGGTCCACGGACACCTGAACGAGACAAATGAAAAGGAAAATATTAGTTAATATTAATATTTCTGTGTATAAACTACTGACTATTAGTTTATGTATAAAGAACATTTTACTCATTATTGATAATCCTGTAACTTTGGCCACAGCAGCTGTTCAAAATTTAGTGCTGACGAGTGAACTAACTTTCAACTTGAGAACGCACACAGACAAAACAAATTAAATCTCCACCTTCAGATCTGACTTTATGTAAATATGCAACACGCATTTTCTCACCGTTTACGCAAACATGAAAACTTTTAGTAGGCGGAAATCCTGACTCAAAACAAAGCACTTGAACCTTCCAGCATGACTCCATATGAATACAAAGTGATAGTGATGGTATAAACACAGAAGGCATGAAGACTGTACCGGTTGGCAGAGGCATCGGGCCCAAGTTATGCGGCAAGGGGGGACGGAAGTGTGGTGGTAGTGGACCCCGAGGATCAATGATAGGGCCAGGGCCTGGTCTGGGGAGGAATGTTTGTCCATTGGCAGGTCGAGGACCAAATTCTCCTCCCATTGGTCCAGGCAATGGCATACCTGGGTGTCCGTTGGCCGGTAGTGGAGGCCCATGAAGAGGTGGAGGTACATTTGGAGGAGGACCATGGGGTCCAGGTGGGAGGTTGTACAGCCCAGGTCGTGGAGGTCTGTAAAGTCCTGGTGGTGGTAGACGACCATGGGGTCCAGGAGGCAGAAGCGGTTCATGAGGTCCAGGGCCATGTGGAGGTCCTTGGATCATAGGTCCAGGTGAGTCCCTAATCGGAGACACCATGAAGGATCCAGGACCCTAAAAAACAGTGTGAAGGCAGATAATGAGAAAAGGAGTGTGCTGTTTTTAAAGTGCAGTAACTAGAATTTTCCTGTGAGTAGATGCAATAAAATGTAAGTCATGCACTAAAGACATCCACAAACCACACAACTTATTCCCAACAAAAAGTGCATCTAGCCAGGACTCAAATCACATGACCAGTGACCACACACCATGATTATTAGTGAAAGCAGTTTGAGTCACTTGACCTCTGACACACATACTTTACGTTTTTCAGTTCAGTTAGGCTGAAGCTTAGACATGATGAACACAACTGCTGCTTCCATCAGTGCTGTGACAGCAGGTGAAACCACACACTCAGCCCATAAAGTTAAGTCAGCCCCAACAAAGCAAAACTGCTTTAAATATCTTCCCAAAATCTGGATTTGGGAAGATATTTAAAGCAGTTTTGCTTTGTTGGGACGGGGTGTAATGTTTGCTTAGACCTTCACACCAAGCCCCTGGACCGGACAACCTTGGTACTCACTGGCTCTGGACTCTCTGTGGAGGTCTCAATCTGAGTCTCTGCTTTAACCTGTGGATCTAGTGCTTGTGTCTGTTTTAGAGCAAGGACATACATAATGGACATGAAGGTAGGAGCTTGTGGCCCTCCGACAGTAGAAGAAAGGTATGAAAAAAAAACTTCCTGAATAAATAAAGAACTTACAGATCCATCCATGTTGGCGGGTGAAGAGCTGCGGGGGCCCATCATGTCTGAAAGAAGGGAAACACCAGAGTATTAGAAAAGCAAAACAAAGTCCAAGCTGAACTATTTTTTTAAAAAGAGACCGCATGAGACATACCCATCCCAGAGATGTGTTTGTTTTCAGCGTAACGACCATGAGGATCTGATGGAGGCCGTGGACCTGAAGAGACAAAAACGAGACAATGTGAATAATTAAAGAAGCCTAAAGACCCAGGCTATTGCACTTTTCCAGGAAAACACAGTTTTAAGAAACAGAGAAAGAAGATACAAACCAATGTGAGGACAAAAACTGGTCATCTGTACTCCCTGAGGAGAAATGTAATCACTCTGGACAAGTTTAAAGTCTCAGAAGACTTTAACACTAAAATCTAATTCATTCATGACTAATAAACAAAACACAGACATTTTTCCAGAACAGTTCAAATGCAAAAATGGTGAATTTCACTTTTCACTCCTCCTCAAAAGAACATTTTTTAAATGCAAACAGGAGCAGGAAAAACAATGTTGGAGACGTAAGTACAAGGAAGATGCGGGAGGAAAACTATACTGAGAAGAAATAAAAGGAAGAATCCAAGGAGATGAAAGAGTTAAAAAGAATAAAGTCAGACGAGCAAGAGGTGATAGATTTAAGGACATGAGGTTCCAGAAGAGGATGATGTCCAACTGTGGTGAAAAGTAAAGAGGAAGAAGAAATCCACTTGGACTCACCATACGGGTCAATTCGTCGCCCCACTGGGGCAGAAGGAGGGCGCCTGGGGCCCTCTATCATTAGTGGAGGGGATGGTGCGCCTCCACTCACAGGAGAGGGCCCATATGAATCACCTGTTACAATCAAACCATCTATTTACCAAAGGAAGAGATATGGGCAACCAAACAATTCCAGGTTCTCCAGTAGGAAGTCACATGACAAAAACGACAAAATCGCAATCATCTTGCTCATGTAGCAAAAAACTTAATCTGGACTTTCTTAAACACATCATGAACATAATACTCTTTCAGATGGGAACTGTTCTGGCAGCGAAACGGATGTGGTGGACTGACCTTGGCGAGGGCCTGCAGGTTGTCCGGAGTTGGGTCTGAAGAGAGGAGCACGGCGCTCATTTAGCTGGGAGGTAAGCACAGCCAGTCTGTGAAAAAGCAACACAGGTAAGGCACGTTTTAGTTGTGTTCAACAAAACAAAAACTCAAACACGTGAAATCAAGTCTGGTGATTCTAGTCACACTTACTTCTCACGGAGCTTAGATGTTTCAAGCTTCTCTTGATTCAGAGCTCTCTCTGCATTACGAGCATTCACCTGGAAACACACGAATTACAAATTACTGCACATTCAGAATCAGTTTATTAGTAATTAAAATATCCATTTAGAGCATATTGGCATTCATGAATAAATTGTGTGCAACATACCCAGTTTGAGTGTGTTTTATTTTCTTGTTCTTTTATCTAAAAACAAAACAAAAAAGACATTCACCCAGCATTCAGACTTTTCAATATTTGCTTATTTAAAAATATTGAACTGAAAATTAAACCTATTTACCTGCTCCTTGTAAACTTCCTCAGTTTTCTTCATCTGCTCCTCCATTTCATTGATGCGTTGCCTTAAGACTTTCACCTGCTCCTCTGCCTCAAGAGCTTTTCCTCCCACCTCAGACAGCATATTTTCTTTGCTGCGTCGCTCCAGCTCCTCCTTTGTTAACCTCCTGTGTAGCCACAGAAACACAATCCTTTGAAGAGCAGTGGTTCACTCACGTCTTTACCATTTCAAAGACAGGATTTTATTCATGAGATTTTTCTCTGGATTTTACTTAAACAGTGGTCACCATAGTGAAATGATAGCGGTCAAAGGTTATAGATGTCAGGACACTGGGACTCAAAACATTTTGCTGCTTCACTTACTGCTGTAGCGCATTTTCCTTCTGTTGATACATTTCAACCATGATTTCATTTTTCTGCTGCAGGATCTTAAACTGGTTTTCAACATGGCTCTTCTCGCTTTTTAGGGTTGCAATGGCGTGCTCCAGCTCCTGATGTTGTTCTGTTGCAGAACAACAACGTGTTTAGTAAGAGGCAGGGAGATAGTCAAGACAAACAACATAAAACTGAATAGAATTTTGTCTTTAAAAAAGAAATATGAGCAAGGCACCTTCCAGTGTTTTTCGAGCCTTTTCTTCATTCAGTAGTTTGGACATGAAGCGGTCACGCTCTTCTTCAACTACAGTGAGAGTTGTCTGAACCTGGAACGAATAAATATTAAAACAAAAGGCTGAAAACAACAAAAGCATCTTAACACAAATAGTAATGATGTCGCTTTCATGCATTAACTGAAGCGAGTTTAATCATTTCTTATCATCTTACCCGGGAAACATCCATCATCTGTTTGATCCTGTTCTTTATGACTGTCTTCTTATCTACAAACACACACAAAAAAATGCTTAACACAACTTCAACTTCTGACGAGTGAATCTACTTGCATGTACTGTATATTCATACTACAGAGATGAACATACCAGGTGCAACTTCTCCATTGGCTAAAACTTTGGTGTCACCTTTTTGTAAATCACAAGCATCAAGGTCTGCTAGAAGGTCAGACAGCACCTGTCAGGAGATATTTTTGTGTGGGGTGAGTCAACTTAATAATAAATAACTAATATGTGCAGTGTATTACCAAGACAAATTATTACAGCAGTGAAAACCAACCAACCTCCACATTGTGATCTTTAAGAACCAAAGAGTCTTCAAGCTCTTTCTGGGTTTTGTGATAGACTTTAATCTGTTCGCTCAGCTCCATGTGTTTGTCCTCCCAGTCCTTAATAGTAGCCTTAAGCTGTAATAATTGAAAAGAAATCCAGAAGGTGCCTCGGGAAAACAGCTTGTTTCTCAATTATCTAGTGTCAGTTAACTTTGTTGTCGAAATATTCTGACTTAATTTATTCACAAAATATTCCCAAAAGATCATCTTACCATTTTGTTTTCTTCTTTTAGTACTGCATAATCTTTCTCAACACATTTCTGTTGAACATTTCGGGCATCTTCACGAATCTTGGCCTCGTCCAGAAGAACATTGGTCTGTGACAAATGCATGAGCTTAATTAGAAAGCAAAAGCTTAAAATAATTAATAGAGCTTGTAATGTGTAAAGATTGTGCAAAATGTTGTACCTTAGCAAGCGCTTCCTGAATCTTCTTCCGACTGAGCTGTAGTTTCTCATTTGCCTTCTCTAATTTCTCAATCTGTTAACAAAACCATTAAATATCATGAATCTAAAAAAACAGTTAAAATAACAGGAAGTGAGGAAAATAATATATACATATAAATATATATATAAAATGTACCCTGGTTTGATTCTGAAGGGACTTTGTCCTCTCTTTTTCAAGCATATTTGCATATGTGTTCTTTTCTTCAATAATCTGTTCATTCCATTTTTCTGCCTCCAAAACTTTACTCTACAAAAAGGTAACAAGACAAACTTCACTTGCCACACAAGTAACACAAGATCTACAACCCATTATACAGCAGGTATACATAACCACTTTTCAAAAATGGTACTTTAGTACTTACCTCCAGGTCTTGCACCTTTTTCACTTTAGAACTAACAGCTTCCTTTGACTGCTTTTGATTTTCTTTCAGTTTTTCAGTCTTAAAAAAAAGGAAGAAAACAATAATTAAAACTTCCCCCTCCCAAAAAAAACTAGATATTTGATCACATTATTCACATTTCTCACCTGTTTCTGGAGCGCAGACATTTTCTCCAGAACATCATTCTTCTCTTTTTTGAGGGTCTGGATTTGTTCTGTAAGTTTTCTTTCATCCACTTTTTTACAAGTGCAATGAAAACAGATAGGATTAGATTTTACATGTCTGTAACTTTTGCATACACAAAATGTGGGTGGGGCGAAAGTAACAACTTACCAAGATATTCTCTCTTCTTTATCTAAAACGTTCAAGAACACAATGGTTAAACATAATTATGATGCACTGTGACAGCACAATCACCATGTATATGTAGTAATGTAGCTTTATCATGTCAAGAATAGCCTATAAAATGTATCAGTCACCACATAAAAAAAATACTGTGTCACTCTAAATTCATGCGTTTCAATGTTTCAATACAGCATGCTTATTCAGAGTCAAAATCTAATTACATCTAAACATATTTATCATACACATCTGGAAAAAAATAAGAGACCACTGCAATTTATTGTTAAATGAGCATCTCTATGAGTATGACAACCACTCCCTGCTAGTGTCTGTTAAATTACAAGCACATCTCTTTCGGCTTCACCTACTGATTAAGTGATCATCCAAATCAAATCTTTTTTAATGAGGAAAAGAGTGCTATAAATTTACCCAACAGCTTTAGTCTTCAGCTTTTGTTTTCCTTTAATTATTCAAGGTATGCAATCTTATTTTGATGTATTGTCATTTGCTTTAAAGTTCTGCTCTAAGCAACAATAGCTCAATTTAGAAATTAGGGGAAATAGAAGATAAAGATAAAAACTGAGAAACTGAATATTTTGCAGTGATCACCTATTTTTCTCATATAACATTTTTTATGTGTTGTCAATACATAGCCAATTATTTAAGCAGAGATGAGAGCATCAATATCACAACACCTACTGCTAACACAGTCCTCCAGAAGAAGAGGGTGAAGCTCACTACTCCAACCAAAGTGGTGATGACAACTGTTTGCCAAGGACAACCAAAAAAGGTTTCCCCTGGCTTCCACTCTTCTGGCAGAAGTGAAATCATCTGAAGACATATAAACACAACTATGATTTTAGGTATATAATCAGGAGAGATGAAAAATGATGGTTAAAATGAATTAATGCAAAACAGTTTGAATGTATAAACTTATTAGCATTCTTCTCAGGATTAAAATGTTAATATTGCAAAAATACGGACACAGAACGCAAATCAGTGTTTGTCAGGTATCATAAGGCACTGCAGCTCAAGCCTCAAACTGATTTGCAATGTGAACATTTACCCCTAGAGTGAGGTACTGTGTATTTATTAACCAAAATCCCAGTGATGAGTGATTTGTTATTCCATTTACAGCACTGAGATGAAAGGTTAAAGAGCACTGGCATACAATAACAACATAATCAAGTACTAAGCCACAAGAAGAATGCTGAACGAACAGTCCAAGAGCAACGGAACGGCAAAGTTGCCAAAAGAACCAGCTCTTTTGTAAGTTTCCTTTCACTATCACTGTGTTGCTCCTAAAATGATTACTAAATACTGCACTGCTCAAAGGTACCATAAAAAGGTTGCTGCTACACTGCTTCAGTGGGGCAGAAAACCAAATTCTGCAATCATCTGATACTCTCAAATTCAAGCAAACATAACTTAAAAAACTACGAGACCGGTGGGGATTACTGTATAGTGAAATCAATCATCATACAATTACTCTGCGTATCACTCCAACCACAAACAAACCTTTGAACTGAGCATGTGGCAGTCCAGACAGGAACACGCTCTATGGCTCAAATGAAATACTGGGATAATGAATAAATCTACAAATCACATTGCCAAGAAGGACTAATAGGACTAATAGGTCGTCTTCAGTCTATTCAAACAATTGGTATTTAAAAGAAACGATACTTGTTGATATGTACACAAATGTAAAGTAAGCGTTATGGTATTCATATCACAAAAGAAATGATGAACTTCTTTTGGAAATAGGAGACCACCTGTCAACAGTCAACTGCATCCATTACCAAAGACAAGATTGGTGATTGGTTTAACATTTAAATAGAAGTACATAAACCAAATGCTAACTAACACGTCAGCAAACCACGATAGCATCATTAATACTAGAATGACATTAGAAAATACTAGACTCACTGACTCTCCCCCCCCACACTTACATGTTGCAGCAACTTTAGAAAAAGCGTGTATACATGATCCGGTTCCATTACAGGTCGGGTTAAAGTATCACTGTCCATGACAGTGTTAGAAACAAAAACGGAACTAGCGTTAGCACAAGTGTCGTTATCTTGACAGATATTAGCCAGCTTGCTAGCAGGTTAGCTGCTCGTTAGCGCTCAGGCTAGTATACAACACCGTTAACGTTAAGCTAACATTAGCTAGCCATTAAAATCCTGCGACGTCTGAAAAATATAAAAGCGTCGTTATAAACACTGATAACGTTTAATAGTCGAAGCAGGTGTAGGCAGGGTTTGGCGACAACAGCTGGCTCACGGTGATTACGGACGAGTCGTCGAATCTAATTCACTAAAACAACCGAAGCCTGGCTCATATATGGGTAACAGCTTTACGGTTAACGTTAGTACAAAAAGCGACTAAAACGTTGCATTAACCACGCAGTAGCTTACGGCTGTGTCTTATTATAATTATCTGTCAAAACGAGGCCCGCCGGTTGTACTAGCAGCCACCTCAACACCGGCTGTGCTGAACTTTAGCCTTTCACCGCAACAATCAACAAGACGGAGCGACGTTCACGGACAACGGGAAATTCGATGTTTTCTCTCATACAGAAACAGTTTGCCGCCTGTCTCGACAGGTGAAACTCAAATCTGTACTCGTTCTGTAGTCATACTGTAAAAGATAAAGGAGGAGACCATAGTGCTGTATACAACGCTACATAGTGGTGCGCTACTGTGATTGCCTAATGCTCATCCATGATCTCCATGACAGAAGAGCAGGTATGCTCACAGCGGCAGTAATCTGTTATCAGAAATTCTACAAGAAGTCAAACAAACAAAAAATATACACTTTAATGCAGCAATCACTGCACACCATAAGCTAATCATGGCACCTGTGATTCAATTCATCTTTATTTGTATAGCGCCAAATCATAACAAAGGTCATCTCAAGGCACTTTACATAGCAAGGTTTAGGACCTTGCAAAATATAAGTCTATATATACAGAACTATGTAGAAAATTTAACAGTTCCATGTGATGTTAATTATGAAGTTGATACCATGTGTTCTTGAGTTATCATGTTTGAAGGGTTCCTCCTAATTCAGGTAATTAACTCCTTAATGTCCAACGATTCATTGATATGAACATGTCTTCGCATATTTCATATCTCAAATCAATTTGAACTAGTTGACTTAAAGTGTTAAGGGATAAACCCAGTGATTTTTCTATATTTTTGTTACTCCCAATAAATCATAAACTCCATCTACTCACCGCAACATCTGTGAATCCAGAATCAGATTTTATTTGATTCATCTGTACCACTGAGCTCCATTGTTATTCAAAAACAATTTCATTTTATACTTATTTTGCTCTATAGTCTTATTGATTTTTTGGCTTGAACTGCATCAAATATAACAAGGAGACAAGAACTAAAAAGCTGACAAAGCTTGTATATGTATGCAGTGTATTGTGAATACTGTAGCTTACAAATCTTAGACTTACCTCAATGGTCCAGTCTTCAGTTTTGCTCTTGCTCATTGAAAGGATGCCACTAACAAAAGCAGCTGCGGTTGAGAATGATCCCACTTCTTCCTCATGAAACTCAGACACTGGTTCCATTGATTCCAAAGATCCTGGAAGAATAAAAACCTATTAGTCAGTCTGTGCATGTTGGACAAAAGGAAAATGCTCCTTTGATGTTTGTGGTCTCATGTATTAGAAATGGTTAAGTGCATATTACAGGAAATGATCATTTAAAAAGCAAATGCATTTTTTTTATGTTTTACATGACATAGACGCAGAAATTTAGAACAGAAGGTGACCACTCTGGGAACTTTTACCCCGCAAATGTGAATATGAAACAATTCCCAAAAATCATAAAAGGTCAAATGTTCAGTGAAGTGATTTGATGAATTCCTGTATCAAATTACTTTCTTTTTATTGTAAGCCAAGTCTGAAGTGCTCAAAACAGGCTGATATCTTCTCATTACGTCATAATTAGCGAGGATTTTTTTTAGCAGAAATATATTTAACGTCAGGGCTTGGCTGAAGTAATCTAAACATGAAAACCTCCTCAATAGATGCTAACTGAGCAGGTCTTGTATCTAGATTAAAGAAGAAACGTAATTAAATTATTCCACTTAGACTACACACCTGGTGGTGAGTTATCCACCTCAATACCAAGACCCATGTCTAAAGGATTTTCCAAAGTAGCTTGTGGGACCTTCTGCATTTCATCTGATTCACTGAAGCCTGGCTGATTGTCTTTGTTTTTATTGAAGTGGCCACCATCCTCTTCAACACTGATGTCTGGTTGAGTGTGCACTTCATCTGAAGCTATCTGCTCCTCTTCAGTATTAGGTGGTCTTTCTTCATCATCAGTTAGTGTGAGATTGTCATCGCTCTCAGTGTCAGGGATATTGGCAATGTTGTCTTCTTCAATTATGTGGGGGTGATCTCCTTGAACATTTAATTCGTGTTCATCTAAGGTGAAAAAAAAATGCAATAAAATGTTACTCATGAAAGTGACTTTGTAGGTACTAGAGGTAGATTTTTTTTTTGAAGAAGAGGTGTGCTCCTGTTTGCATTCACACCCAATCTGAGGTGTGGTCTATTGTTTGTGATAAGCATAGTATTTGCCAAGAAGGAGGTTAATGTGATTCAGCTTGAGATAAAAGAAACACTGAAATCTTTCTAGATATGTTATCCAGTACCCCAACTCAGTTTACATGCTGGTACTAAGTCCCGAAGCTCAATTTTCCATAACTTTAACAACTATAAAGCTCACTGTGCAAAGCTCATCTGGATGATGTTAATGTAAAAAAATCAAGGCCTGTGAAGAAGCCACTGGCCTTGGTTTCCAATTGTTGGATTAGCTAGCCATAGATTATTGAAAAAATATATAATATATATATTATATATATATATATATATATATATATATATATATAATAGAAATTATAGCAGAATATTATAATGCCATTTCAGGAAGCTCCATTTAAGCATGAATTGTCATGCCTGTCCAGTACTAGAGAATAAGGTCAATATTAACTTAAAACCAATTTAGTGGATTAAATCAGTGCATCCCTTTGTATATTGCAAATTAAGGCCTGTTCACGCTCGGTGTGCTGAAATCTATCTTAGATTATCCAATCACAGTTGCAAGTGACATACCAGTTGAACCACACGAGGATACAATTGTAACATAAAGCTGAAGCTAATTATTAGCTGCTAAACTAAGACTCCAGTCAGGTTTGCACAAGCTGAAGCTAATTATTAGCTGCTAAACTAAGACTCCAGTCAGGTTTGCACAGTGCACCTGAAAAAAAAAATCACAAAGCTAAGTACTGTGTAATTGATTATGCTAAACAAGGAAAGCAATATTTTTAAAGTTAAAAAGATTATTCTCTGGCTGTAGCAGGTAAGTGAACAGTATCACAAATGGTCACTGATGACATGTTTTTCTGTCACGTGTTAAGTGTGTTGTCTTTTAACTCAATAAAGACACACCTGGGATATATTGAGAAATAAGATACAGGTCTTAATGGGGCCTGAACAATTCAGGGCCGCATTCTGCTGTACAACAGTATCAAATCCTGCAACACTATTCTGTGGATACAAAAGCTAATGAAATTAGAGTACATGCCTGTGAAAGGCTCACAAAAGCTGTTAAAATATAATATGCAATCGTACGTCAGTCTGACTCTGTACTAATCACAGAACAGTTCATCTTTAGCCCTTATATATACAAGATGTTCAAATTAAAATATTTAAAATCAAACCTACCCTGGTGAATATCTGATGCTTTTTCTGTTGCCAAAGGGGTGCTGTCACTGACCGTTGAATATTTATGTCGTAAGCTGAATGCAAGCTCTTGAAAATCATCCAGTATTTCAGTTTCTTCATCCACACTACTTATGTCCATCTGGTTATCATAGTTGTGTTTCGAGTGCCAGCTATCCAGCATCTTCTCAATCTCATCCAAGATAGTATTTTCAGAGGATTCCAAGATCCTCTCAAGTGCATTTTCGATATCTTGTGTAGTGCCTGTTTGTGACAGACGAGTAGCCTGCAACTCTGTGTCCAAGTCAGAAAACATTGCCTCTACCTTGACGAGATTCTTGAGACCTAGAAGCTTTTGGAAGCGTTGAATGTACTCCTCTGTGAAGTGTTCTCGTAGCAGGGTGAGTCTCATTACACTATCGCTGTACTCTGGCTCTGGGGTTGACGCAGAGGGAAGAGTTTCCGTTTCAGGTGATGGTTTGTCAGAGTCTGTGTTATCTGATTGTGAGAATGAAAGTGCATTTTCATCTTCAAGTAATTCTTCTATCACTTCACTCTTGTGTTCCTCCAACTCTGTATCATCATTCTCATCTTTCCTCTCCTCTGTATATAGTTCTCCATTAATGTCTGGTTCCTCGACATATAAATCTGGTTGAGTGTTATTACTCTCTAAATCTGTCTTTGAAGAGTGGTTTATCTGACCAGGAAGACTGTCGTCTACTATCTTTTCTTCATCAATGACTAAGGGGTCGTGTATCTGACCAGGGAAGCTGTCGTCTACTTTATTTTCGACTAAGGGGTCCTGTATCTGACCAGGGAAGCTGTCGTCTACTATCTTTTCTTCACCAATGACTAAGGGGTCGTGTATCTGACCAGGGAAGCTGTCATCTACTATATTTTCTTTATCTTTGACTAAGGGGTCGTGTATCTGACCAGGGAAGCTGTCATCTACTATATTTCCTTTATCTTTGACTAAGGGATCATGTATCTCACCAGGAAGACTGGCATCTACTATATTTTCTTCATTTAAATCATGTGACTGCATCCTCTCAGAGGCCTGAAGTGTTTCACGCTCTGTAATCACAGATTCTTGATTGGTCTCCAGTTTGTGTTCATCAAATGCTTTATCAAATTCCTCTCTGTGGTCAACTGCAACACCACTGTCCTGTGTGTCTACAGTTTTCTCAATGATCTCTGAATTGCTGGTTGCCTCCTCTTCTTCGTTGTCCTCAGAGGGTGGTTCATGTGTTTTTTTAATATCTGACTTTTCAGCCTCGGGGTTATCAAAAATATGATCTTGTGATAGTGGGTTTGATTCTGTCAACTGATTTGTTTGATTTATGTCTGATTTTGCTGCATCATCAATAGATAGAAATGTTTCATCCAAATCTTTTTCATGATTTATTACCTCTCCATCACTTTCATCCTTACTATGCAACAAAAGTTCATTAGAATCACTGACTGTTTCTTTATTATCTGACTGCACAGAGCTGGACTCAGGAGGATCTTGAAGACCTTGATCTATGTTTTCTGGCTCTTTAGGTGAATCTGTGATAAGAGGTTCCTCTACATCTTTCCTTGCTTCCTCAAAAATTGAATAGGTTCTTGCAACAGCTTCTTCTTCTTCCTCCTCTTCCTCCTCCTCATCATCACCATCATCTTCCTCTGAACTCAAATCATGTGCTGTTGTCTCTTCCTCAGTTCCAACGGAAAAAGCTGCATCTCCATGTAAAGTCTGCACGTTCTTTTCATCTTCTACATCATGTATACCGTCATGTGCTATTGGAGGAATTGCTTGCTGTATGATGGTATCAGATTCCAGAGTTTTTGCAGATTCTTTTGAGAAAGATAACAATGGCGTTTCTTCCTTAACATTTACGTCATTTTCAGTATGACTTCTCACATCTTTGGTTTCTTCCTCTTCATATGGGGTAACCTTTTTGGTGATTTCTTCATCTGTAGTGACAGCATCAAAGGTTGTTCCAAATGTAGTTTTCAACACAGGGATTTGCACTCCTTCAGAAACTGTGACAGTTTTATATTCTTCTTCTTTTTTCTGCTCATCTTCAGGCACAGACTCCACTTCAGATTTTGAGAGTGTATCTTTGGTTTCACTGCTTTCTGAAATAACATTTAGTAAAACAGAATCTACTGTGTTTTCTTGTTCAATTTCTGTGTCTTCAGCAGCTTTTTCAGCGGTATCAGGTGTAGCTGCTGTATGAGACTCTACTACTTTTGTTGCAGGGTGTTCAGTTGTCACTTCAAGTTTGGGTAAAGAAGAATTTGGATCGTCTGGGACTTTATCAAGATCCTCTGGTTCATCATCAAGCTCAGCTGGTTTTTCACTGTCACTTGCCACTTCTGCTGATGACTCTTTTTGAGTGTCCTCTGGCACTTGGATTTGATCAGATGTTCCCTTATTTTCACTCTCATCATTCTCCTCCACGGAAGAGCCTAAGAGTAAATCTATGTCGTAATTGTCAAACTTATCAAATCCAGTGTCAAAACAGACAAAATCTGTTTCCTGAAAAGAAGGCAGATGAATAAAGTTACAAAAATATGCATGGGAAATCTCATGTTAAGTGTTTTTATGTTGACAGTAATTTACACAGCATTTTGACTTGTCTGATTAATTCAGTTTGTGAGCAACATTACGCATACCTCTGCTGGAACTTCAAGCTCTTGGTCAGTATAAACATGGTTAACTGCAAGAAGATCCTTTGGAAAATAGCCAAAGTGACTTCCAACCTATTGATAATTACAACAAGACAATACAAGGAATATTATTGAGGAATATAATTAGGTAAAATGAGGTGTTATCAAATACCAAAAAAATATGAATACTAGGCAACTTACACTCCCAGCCCAGAGGTCTGCCCTTCTTCCTGACAGTTTGTAATATACATAGATAGTTTCAGATTTTTTAAAAGAAAGGAATCGACAATCTGGTCCTGAGAAATCTTTAACTGCTTTTCCCCGACACAGAAGCACTGGGAAAGTAAAATATGAGGAGTTAGAATCAAAGTCAAAAATGTAAGCTTTAATATATTATTTTCACACAATGCTAATTTAAAACATGTCTAATACAAAAACTGTTATTCTCTTTTTCAATTACTGTCAGTTATTTTCATGATTAATCACTTATGACTGTAGTCAGTGTGCTGTTAGAAAATAGTTCAATAAAACTTTTCAAACCAAAAGCTGACCTGCCGTTCAAATTTGCTGCTTTGTCCAACTAAGAGTTCAAAACCTACAGATATTAAATTTATTCACATTTGAAAAGCTTTAACTAACGCATTTCTGTCTACCAATTACTTAAATGATTCATTGTTGTTTAGCTAAATAACTGCTTTTTGTCAGTGGACTAACATTAACTAGACTTTTATTGACAAAGATGTCAAAAAAAAGGTCAACTATACGCATTGTCTGTGTGGAATGATGGTATTTGTATTTAAACCAAGATATCAGTTTTAGTCCTGTCTTTACTCTCATATTTTGGATATTGGTTTACTTCCTTATTAGAAGAGGAGCTATTATCTAACCGCCCCTGTCTCTCAGCCTGTGTTTCTGCTGTCTATTTGTTTTTAATGACATACTTTTGTGTTAAAGTGTCATTTTCTTATATCTGTTTCCCTGGTGATACTTTGAATACATAATAATTTCATTTTTCCTACACCAGTTGTATGTAAAATTGTCAGGTAAATACTGTCTATAACAACTCTAACAGTCCCCTCTAGGTTGGGACCTGGGTTTGCTTAAATCTAGCAATGCAAACTGATCTCTAAGGACAACCTCGGCTAACAGTACGTTAATTTGAGAAAGTTGGGGTTGTATTTCATAGCTTGCTAAGCTAGTAACACAATATACAGTCATCTGTGTTAACTAACGTTGTCAACAAAAAGATATATAATAACAGAAGATAAAGTTAATGTACAGTGAAGTTAGCGACGCTTTTTAAGCTAATGTTACTACTGTTTGTCCAGTTACTAACAAAACATTAACATTAGGAGACCTTTTGTCCGAGCCGGCTAATTAGCTAGCTGCTAAAATTAGCTTCCACTATCCAACTAGCAAAGCAGGCCAGAGCTTCCAGGCAACCGGCCAACACAAGCTGCGTCTGAACGAATAACCTCCCCAAGCTAGTTACTAATGTTAACACTAGGTTGCCGTGTTTTAAATTAGCAGTACGAAGCTAAAACAGCATCAGAGCAAGTGCAAGAGGTTATCCAGGTCGCGAATATCAACTGGCAACAGGTCAAAAGATAAGGCGCAGTTTATGGCTAGCTGGGATGGGGGAAGATGCATCCTTGAAGTCCTGATGAGCTAACTAGTTAGCTAATAGTTAGAATCCAGCACACTTACTGCTGCACTCCTGATCGGTGCATCTTTTAAAGTCGGAGAACCTTTTGTCCAAGGCTGTAGCTGAAATAAAATTAAATAAAAGTAATAAAAAGCCTTGTCGGTAATAGTGTTTTGCTGCCATGCTGGCAGTTCTGTTGACTGGCTTGATTCTGCTGCTGGAGCATGAGCACTGGGCTGCAGGAGCCGACACGTCAGCACATCAGATCCGGCTGGGTGTAGGCAGGGATAGGTTTTCAGAGCATGTTAGGTTTGTATTTGGCTGCTTCAAGTCTCTGTGGGAAACAACATCACATAGATAAGACAGAAACAAGAGACAGCGGAAGAACGTTCTCATATTTTTGTATGTGCACTTTCTTGTGCAATTAGCCATTACACCAGCAAAGACATGCACAAAATAATTAAGTTGAAATGAGATCTGCCTTATACATTCACGCCTGGTGCATGGACATATATTCCATTTTTTTTATCCGCAGGGCCTGTCTCCATTCAAACATGCAGAATCAGTTGCTGCAGTGGCAAGAAAAAGTAAGTGATCTGAAATTCACCTAGTAACTAGTATAGACAAACACAACGTGCTTAAGCCCAAAACACACAAGCAATCATAATCATTAATGTCCATACCCTTGGATTTGATAACTGGTTGAACCTCCTTTGAACCCTATGTGGAAAAAAACACAGGTTATTATTCATTTCTCATGTCTTAATGAATGTCTGGGGGGACCTTTAATAAAAGAAAGAACAGATAATATTATTTAGAAATCCACCTTTAATGACTGTAAAGAATGATAAATATGCATGTTGCAAAAACGGCACAAAACAGCAACTTTATAGAGTAACGTCCACATGAATGATGTGCTGAAGTTAGTGGACCAATATATTTACCCAACTAACAGACTAAATGTCAAAGTAGTTACTATACTGCAGCTTGAGAAAATCACAGATAACAGACATATCATTAACAACCAACATCTGATCCATAAAATGTTTGCATACATAATTACTCCCACAGCCTATGCAGTATCCCCCATCTCATACTCAACTGTTTGAGTAAAGGATTGAGACTGTGTATTGGAACGGATTTGAGGGTTCGGGGTCAGTGTGTTGTCCAGGGACACTTCGACATGTAGCCATGAATCGAGGGTTACCGGGAATCGAACCACCAACCCTGGGGTTCGTAAACTGGAAAACTGTTTCTACACAGAACTCTTTTACGCTGGTTGCCAACCGCCACTAAAAGGCAAGAAGAAGAAGAAACTTTCCCCGCCCCTTTCGATTGCAACAGCCAATACCTGTGCAGCGTTCCCCTCTACTTCCTTAGCTACGATACTCAGAGTGCGCTAAGTTTTAAGGAAAACATGTGGAAGGTATATGGCTGTGACAGAATATATATAACTTCATAATACTACAAGTCTAGTCGCTAGCAGACTATTTATCTGCTGGGATTTAGGGAGGAAGTCCGAATAACAGTCGCCGATAACGTTTAGCACCGTCTCACAGGCTAATCAAACATCTGCTCACTAGGTAACTTGGGATCTCAGCTAACAACTTGTTAGTTACATACATTAACGTGCCTCTACTCTTCTTCTTTAAAAAATATATAACTGCAATATCACCGTTTAGCATTAATATAGGTTAAGATTTGTAAGCGGTTGCCTGGTGTTATATTTTAAATTATGCTAAGTTAGCTTGAAATACTAATTCACTAATACTCGTAAAGAATTCAGTAATTGATGGTTAATGTTATTTGCATTGGTGGTAAGTCATTAAGAATCTTTACTCAACTACGGTACTTCAGAACAGTTTTAAGGTACTTATACCTTTCTGGAGTACTGTATTTCAATTTCATGTTAATATTACCTTCACTTCGTTACAATTTAGAAGGGAATATTGTACTTCACTACAGTTATTTGGTAGCTTTAGTTAGTAGTTATTTTGCAGGTACAGATTAATACTAAATAAAATTAAGATTATAATAAATTATGATGCATTATTATGGATTAACCATCTGTCAGTACATAAATTAGGTTCACTTTTGCCAGCTACTGTTTTTGTTCCACCCCAAGACAATAATAACAGATCTTTGGTCCTATTGTGTAATTACTAGACATGTTTCTTTGCTGTGTTTGCTGTGGCTTCATGTAATTTCAAACTGGTGGTGTGTTGCGATGGATAAAAATGTAAACATCTTAATAGTCTATTACCTTTGTTTTTGTGTAAACATTTGACACGTTAAGTTGTCCTGAGAGTCGCTGTGCTCGTTCAGTCTTTATCTGCAGCAGGCATAATGTTTTGTGAGTAAGAACGGTTTTGTTCCTCCAGGTTGAAGGGATGCACCAACCAATTTAACCAAGTGATTAAAAAGCAGCTGAGCTGAACTACTATGGATCACTTAGACATAGAGGCGGGATCTCTGGAAGACTTAGAGTATGACGACTTTTCAGATGACAACTCGTCAAAAGCAAGAAGAAAATCTAATCTCCCTCTGGCTAATCTAATGTGTACAGGTGGGAGTCATATTTTATATGCAGTATTTTATTGCACTTGCTGTATGTCATTATCTGTGTATATGTCTCTGCTCATAAATAACAAACATTTTCATTTCAGGCGAGTTAAGAAGCTGTCTCTATTACACAGATTCATACCAGAAGCCCTAAGAAATTTATTTTTCAACTTCAAATTGTTTCTGTTAATATTGTAATGTGATAATGTAATGTGACTTTGTCAAAAGTTATTTTCTAAAAAAGTTATATGATCCTTATCAAATACTTAAGCTTCTATTGTGAAATGTTGTGTCACATGAAAACTGACGATTTGACAGTATACCATTATTGAATTTTTATATTTAATCCAAAGTGGTGTCAGTCAGGAAGAACACTTTAGCTGTAGAACCTAAAATAGTTAGTGTTGTTCATGACAAATGTATTGCTGTCATCAATAAATAACTTTTATCTTTTATCTTCTTTTATCTACAGAGACACCGAAGGAATCTGGCTTTCACCAGAGTACACGGATCTGCCTGGAGAAGATCAGAGAAGCCATGCTGCACCAGAGATGGCAGGAGGCAGCTGAATATATGGCATGTTATCCTCAAATGTTAGAAGACACAGCCAGAGGCACTGCACAGCAACATAAAGAGGTGGGTGTGTTTTGTTGTTTATTTCGTGTCATAGTTACATTAACCAGCTCATGCAGACAAATACACAAAACACTTAAATTACTACACATAATTCTACATTGCCGCATGCCTAACTTAAAATTAGTTTTACCTTTTTGTCTGTAAAAGAAAAGTAGCCTGAAAATTACAGAAAGTTCCAAAACCCAAATGAATTACTTTACTGTAACTAAGCCCTAATACATTTTGGGGGATTTGACAACTTTCACTAAACATATATTCATTAGTTTGGTTGAAGCACTGCAAACATGTTCATATCTTTGATTAAGACTCTGTTACTCATCTCAGCTTATTTGGAGAATCAGCACGGAGATCCTTCACCATCACCCCAACTCAAAGCTGGAGGACTACAACAACATCTACGAACGAATGAAACATTCAGGAGTTAAGCATTACCTAATGGTATGTTCGCTAAGAAAGCTGACTAAACAGTGCACACTTTTCACTTTACTGATACACATGTAAGACCCGTTTTGTTTTTGTCTGTAGATCAGTCTGGAACATTCTTTCCACCTCCTGCTTCAGGGTCACATTGAGGATGCAAAGCGTCAGCTGTCTGTCGCTGAAAGTTGGAGGCATGGGAAGGAGTCAGTAGCTCAGTATCAGAAGACTAAACTGATCCAGGCCTACAGGAGCCTGCTGGATTACATCATCTGGTGTGACAAAAAGATTGCACACTCCAACACTGGTAAGACAACTGAACACCTCTAAGCATCTATTATTTACTTGCATCAGTTACATTGGAAAACTGTAAGCTCTTGCGTGATGTCACACTGCCATCTACAGGTCAGATGCAGTAACTGTAGTAGGTCAGAAGAGTTGGTTATTTGATGTTTGGGCTGTTTATTTTCAGATTATCCCGAATCTGGTGACAACCAAGAGATGCATAACTATTTCAGACAAGCCTCTGTGAATCTAAAGGAGATTCTAAAAAATCCTGGGGTCTGGGATCCCTTTATACTGAGTTATGTTGAGGTAAGTTCAAAGAATGGTTGCAATATTTAGTTGATTGAAAGAAAACATATCTGCAATAATAACCCAGGCTCACACACGCTCACAATTTGTCATTATTAAGAATTAAGAAAGTACCCTCGTATTAAGAAATAAACTATTTGTCTTTCATGTAGGGAAAGTGTCTGCACTTACTGTATTAACCACTGTGTCATTTTGGCAGATGCTGGAGTTCTATGAGGATCACGAGGAGGCTTTAAAAGTCCTAAATGACTATGCATATGACAACAGTTTCCCACCTAATCCAAATGCACATGTCTATTTGTACCAGTACTTAAAGCAGCATGATACATCAGAGAGGAAACTGATGAAAGTGTTGAAGGTAACTTCATATTGAAAGTATTATAGCACTGTATTCAATTACATATTTCTTCACTCGAAAGTACTGAATATATCTATGTTTTTGTTTGTGTCACTTGAATATTATAAAGATATATGAAAATGTAATGATTCTTGTGAAATTGTGTAAACTAGAAAAATTTCAAATACTCTAGGTCCTCCAAGGATTAGTTCCAAGCCATGAATTGATGTTTGAGTACAGCTCTTTTCTCCTTAAATCAGGTAATATCCTTATCCTAATTCAAATGTCATATCTTAGATAATAAATGATGATGATACTCAAAGTTATGTAAGAAAAGTTCAGTTTTACTCATTGTCGTCTTTGTGTCTGTGTCTCTGTTTTGATAGGGTTTTAAGAAATATAATTAAATTTGTTTACTAAATAGGCTCTCCATTATTATTATATTATATTATTGAATCCATGCCTTCAAATAGCATTGTCTGTGTCCTATATCATCCAACAATAATGGGCTTCTGTTGTTGTTTTTTTTTGTTTTTTTAGAGAAAAAAAGTGACACTCAGAAATCATTAGGAGTCATTCTGGAAATGCTGGACTTCACCTGCTGGCGGAGCAACCTAGACGTGTGGAAATGTTTGAAAGCCATCATTCAAAAATTGCAGTTACAGTATGTATAAAAGCAGATTGCAGACATTTGCATGTCCCTAATAGCTATTGAACCATATTGTTAATTTTTGCATATTACAACAGAAAAGACTGGAGGAATATTGTTCATGGAGAAATGGCTGGAAGAAAGGACTGGTGGCCAGTGCTGCACTTCACAAGCTTCCATGCAAGGAAAGATTTGGAGGAAAATCCAGAGCTGATGGAAGTGAAGGCATCACTGACAAAAATCCTCTGCCCAGGTAAACTAGTATCAAGTGCATGTGCATTAAATCACTTATTTGCATCGAAGGTACCTGGTTTTCACAAGAACAGTGCAACAATATACCTATGTAGTTATTGTACATCCGTTTTGAATCTGTTGTGGGTTACGCCCAATCAAATAGGATGTAGCTCTTGTAGGAAATATGATTTGTATTGGGGGGGTTTTAGGAAACAAAATAAAAAATTCCACATCTCGTTCCTGTGCACTGAAAACTGGATGTTTGACTTCATCATTATGTTTCTTCTTGCAGACCTAATGCTTAAGTACACTGCTGTTGGCGTAACCAGTGGACAGTGAACCTGAGAGAAGAGCTCCAGGAAAATATCAAATCAATAACAGGACTGAGATGCTGTCAGGAAACAACTGAAAAACATGGCAAAGGCAGTTTTATGAAGAGCAAGAGGCTTCATTCATACACTTTCAACTGAAGTTTATTTTAAAAAAATATATTTTGTTTTGGATAAATATTTTCTAAAGCTTTACTGACACACAGACAAATGTTCCTTAGGTCAGACATTTGAGGTTGACATTTGATTTTAACTTTCTGTTTAAAATATTGTTTCTTCGTGTGTGGTTAATTTTGCCATGAGCTACATTATGAAACTACATTGTCCACTATGTGGAGCTCATGTTCTGTATTTTTTACAGTGAGTGTCTGGTGGGTATGACTACCTAAAACTGAGCATAGGTCTTAATGTCAGTAATCTTTTAACAATTTAATGAGAGCAGGGTCTCATTCTGACCTTTGATCACTGTGTCTCTTGTGCAGCCTGACGAGTTTTCTGTCTGTCAAATCTACTATCATATTGGAATATTCAATACAGACCTTTAAGCAATGTTCGGCAGAAGTCAGTGGGACAGAGCACTGATAGGTTACCGCTAAACCATTTAAATATTATCTAGCATTAGCCATTTTCTCTTGAATATGAGAGAATAATTGACCTGTGTTCAGCTTGTACATGTGCTAGTGTTTGCACAGATACAGTATGTCCATCACTGACAATCGTTTATTTCACAAAGCTCTGACAGTGCAGTGTCTTTTGTAGTAAATAGGCTCATAAGTTTTTGATGCCACCTATTCAAAAAGGAGGTAAATGACTCAGCCTTTAGATGTGCCTACCCCTGAGTCTTTTTCACCAAACCATGAAATACAGGCTTGCAGCCAGCAGCATGCCAATTTAATAAGTGAAAGTGTTTGTAATGATTCTGTTTCGGTTTACCACGGCTCTGGCCATGCAGCTACTCAGTCAGCCGTACTGTATGTGTGTGTGTTGCTTTGCAGTCATTACATAAACCAAAGCCCAAAGCACTTGCCCAACCACAGGAGCAGCTGCAGAAGGGATCTGGGAATATATAACACATGTTTGAAAATTCAAAACTCAGAGAGCTGCGCAGAGGAGAGAATCAGAGGAGCTGATCACTGCTTTGGATTGTGTCCTGATCGTGACCTTTTTGAAGGGTTTGTATTTTTAATCGCTTTACACAGATGTTAGGTTGAGGTAGACACTGTACTGCCCTTATGGTAACAGAGTGTCTCTGTTGGAAGTTTGGTTCCTCAAGGGCACCACAACAGTTCAGAGCTAATTGTTTTACCCAAGGTTTTAAATGGAGAGCCTTGTCTCAGGCCTTTTTGTACTTTAACCCACTCATTTCTCCACAAAAGAAGGGTTTTGGGCAATTGTAGTTTGCTGTTCTTCGCCAGATCACGAGAGAAATTAAGTTTGAACAATTTGAATCTTTATTTTCTCACCACACCTTAAGGACCATTGAATTTCTCCCTGATAGATGAGAACACTCTGATTGCAGAGGTAGATTCAAATGCCTCTCAGGTACCATGAAGGGTTAAAAAGACAAAAAAAAATCTCTATTACAACCATGAGCTCATTTTGCCTCTTGAAGGAGTAGCAGGACTTTGGAGCAGAGTGTCCTGGGTAATAGTATGACAGTCTGTAACTAGAAATTTGCAGCATTGTCCATGTGTGCTTGGTGAAAACAGAGCTAGGAATGAGTAATATGGATGAAATATTGTATAAATATAATATAAAAATGAAATACTGTATATACTGTGCACATAACTATCAAAAATCATTACTGAGATTGCAGTTCTGACTATTCATTTGCAACTTTACCTACATTGGTCTAATACAACTAGAGTTACTAAACAACACAATGTGTCCACAAGAGGGCACTAACTGGTTATTGTTTAATTTATGATTAGTTTAAGATCTCTAAATCCATTATTGAAATGTATTTAAATTTTACATAATCAACATGAAAACATCATCCCACTAGCAAAGCATGGTGGAGTCAGCATCATGCTTTGGGGCTCCTTTGCTGCTTCTAGACCTGGACAGCTTGCCATTAAGGTCTCCAGTAGGAGTACAGGATGGCTGTCCACCAGCTGAAACTGAGAGGGTCAGAGCCCAGACCTAAATCCTTGTTGATATTCGTGACTTTGGTAAAAATCAGATCACACCTCATGACCAGTTTATGCAGAAAACAAGGCAATTGCAAATAATACCATTACCTTTTTTTTCCCACTGCATGTCCATCTGGCAGTGCACCCCAACGTTGTTGGGACATACTGTACTCTATCAGGTTAGAAAAAATCCTGCCTCTGTCAACCTGATGACTCTAACAGGCCCTTTAAAACCTCATCTCGTCAAGGAGAAATTTACTGATGTCTTCAGCCTAACACTACTGTGAACTGACAGGCATAATAATTGTGTAACTAGAAAGTTCCTGGGGAAACTTTGAAGGTGCCTGCCACCTTGCGCCCGTGAACCTTAAACGCATCACGCCAATGAGAAAGCAGGATTTATTGAGCAGAGTCTTTTTGATGTAATTTCTGTCTGATAGGAATCCCCAGT
>JAUYWH010000016.1:12890488-12915404 GCA_034779795.1 Ctenopoma multispine | reverse complement strand
TGAATGGAGGCAATGCTTTGCATGGCTTCGCCATGCATTGCATTGCCTCCTATTCATTTTCAATGGCAGGCACCAATTAACCATCAGTGCAAGTTGGATAATAAATCAATATGTTGCATTGAAAAAAACCCCTTCATGTAGGGTGAGATGTTTTAATTTTATGCCGGGCATATAAAGACACTGGATCTTGCTTTGTTGTGTGAGGTTGACATTAATTGAGTTTTCCCTTCTCTTACAGTTCCACACCCTTCTCTCTGAACACAAGTACACACAGAGACACACTCTGCAGTTGGTGACTCAGGGTCTCGCTTGGTTGGTCTGCAGGGCTCTGAGGATTTGTAACTTAAAAAACCAGACTTGTGACAGTGTAACATCTCAGTAACTCTGCAAGACATTTGAAGTCTGGTATGGTTTGAGAGTGGAGGGGAAAAAAAAGCATGATAGTTCAGCCATGCAATTTGGACTTAACATACTGATGTGTTTGTCAGCGCTGCTCGCTACAAGCGAGGAGGGAGATAAAACAGGACAACATGAGTCTGAATCTTCTTAAAAATATGACTGACGATCAAACAAACAAATGAAAGGGAAATAAAAATGAAACTCATAAATGAAAATCCTACATAAGTCAGCTTCAAGTCTCATCATGATTACGTTTGCTTTGGTGCAGAAAGACCACTGTATAATGGATGTATACCAAACCTACAATGGCCATACTGAACAGTATGATAACAAAAGGCTCTCACCCCGCACATGATGCTGGCAGATACTAAGAAAAAAATTGCTTGAGGAGAGTCAGGTCTTGTGAAACTTCAGGAAAAAAAAAAAGTTTCCCAAAATATCCTCTGTGTCGTGTCTGTGAAGTTGAAAGTGACGACTGCAATACCTTTGTTCTCACAGTGCAGCTGCAAAAATAGCTTTCAATAATGTATTAGGAGAATAAAGACTGTGAGCTGATTTCTGGGGAGACGCTCAGCTTCAGTGTATGCACCAAGACCGGGAGCTTTCTCTGCTGTGCATTGACTGTGCAAAAAAAAAATCAGGCTGGAGAACACAAACGGATCCTCTTGACTTCTAAGATTGCTCTACTTATCCAGCACAGAATACATTTTGGCCTTGGAATAAAGGCTAATCCTTCTATTTATATTTATGTCTGATCTCATGTCTTCACTAGAGACTGGACAATTACTGAAACAGGATAATTTCACAGGACCTGATAAACTGCTGTACAGCTCTATAATGACATCTGAAATGCAAAGTGTCTTGACCAGCAGAGCGTTGACCTGAAGCTGGAGTTATTTCTTGCGTGTATGCATGTAATAAGTGGCAATCCAAATGTTGTGACATGCTCTATGGGGGGGTCAGCTAACAGAAGCACAAGTGGAAAAAGAAGACCTGAATGATCTGAGATTTGAAGAAACTGGCACAACAGAACAGGCCGGCATCAATTATTAACACAAGCAAGACAGATGTGACACAATCTACAGATGATGCCTTCGGAATGCTTTTTCTTTTTCTTTTGTTCACTTGACACTTTGCTTTGTCTCAGAATGAAATATTTCGAATATTAGAACAAAAGTGAAGAGGTATTACCACCGGTGCTAAAAATTCATAGTGACCAGTGGTGGAAAATACTTAAAATGCTTTTCAGATGTTGATTCTCAAAACTAAATCTAATCAACTCAGAAATGACTATTATTATTTAACAACCACCTGGCAGTAGGTGAAGTTGCTGGAATCAGCTCCACCTGTAACAACTGCAACATTGGTGACACATTATTTCAGTTGAGCATGATGAGTACATTAGGTGCAAATCACTGCATTCTGTTTATATGTAGATTTTAGAGTGTATCTCAACTTTTTTGGAATTGGAGTAGTATATCGTGATGCTAATACTGCAGAAATGTTATTTATAATGCATGTGGAATAAATCAGAATTAGACCTGCACATTCATGTTATTTGCATCAAGTTTAGTAGTGTTTAAAATATTTTTATCAGTAAGATTGATTCCCAGAATAGTCAATTTCTTACTGGAGTACCTGTACTTGTGTACTTTAAGTACATTTTAGAGCATGTGCTTAGAACTTTAACTTGCGTAAAGCATTTGAAGTGGCACCTCTACCTGTACTGGATTACTTTTTAGGCAAGCACTTGTGCTTATACTCAAGTAATGTCTTTGTGTACTTCTGCCACCTCTGATAGTGACCATCTTCGTGCTGTGCTGGTTTCCAGGTTGTTGAACAGTCTCCATCTCGGGTTTTTTTAGGGAGATCTTCAAGCTAGTCTTGTAGTTCTATAAGAAAAAAAAAAGAGAATCAAAGAAAAAAAATCAAAGCAGTAGCAGCTGAAATATAATGAGTGACATACTTTATTGATCCCCTTGGGGAAATTGTCCAGTCTCTTAGTCTGAATCATTTTCCTGCTGCAGCTTTCATCAGACCACATGCCTTTTGAATGTCCACCTCTTTCAAAACATACACCTCCAGTTTGTAATGGAGGCTTCTGAGAAGCATTAGAACATGATACTGCACTCATGGAAAGTGGTAGGGAAGGGAAGGTTTCTCCGTGCTTAGTATTTTAAATGGGAACTCATAATTAATGTCAATTAACTGCACATGTACAAACCAAATACATATTTGATCCATTTATGACAAATGAGGAAGAGTTAAAGAGTCATCACAGTTATTCCAATTCATTGTAAGGGAGATATGAATGCCTGAGGCATATTTAAAGGTGGTATGATGACGTACTTAAATCTGGATCAAAGCAGTGAACTGACAGAATGACATTACCAGCCAAGCTGCTAACTTGGGAAAAGAATTTAAGTCTCTAGCCTGAGTCATGATATATTTTTTTAAACTCGATAAAGCTCCACTTATACCCACAGAAGACCTTACACAGTATCACATTCTGAATAGTACTTTCCATGACACGTAAACCAAACTTTAAAAATCAGCTTTAATGATTGTACCATTCATTGGCATTTTATTGATACGTCTTAGGTTTTTTTCTCATAGGTATAATCAAGTATGACTAATAAAATGAATGATGACTGAACCCTATTCAACTGCTTTAGTTTCAGGGTTTTGTTATTACCCAGGCTGAGTCATGACTCACTGGGACTCTTGAATAGAACGAGAGAGACACTTTATTGGCCATTTCAAGAAAAGTGCTCTATAAGTATATAGCGCACTTATGTGCGTAAGCATGGTGTGTCACAGTTAGAAAAGAGACAGAGATACCATAAAACACAAAGAAAAATAAAGAAACAAATGATAAAGTTTTTCTTACTTAAGTTATTATAGCCCCTTCCTGCAGGGGGCACTCCAGCTACCTGCAACATACTTGGTGTAATTCATCTGTCAAGAACTTTGTTTTGAAGTCCTCACTCTTAATCTAAACCTTAAAGTGTTGAGAGTCTGAATATGTGAATAGAGCATGTGGAAGATTGAATTTGCTTTTATTCAACGTGGGCATCTATTTTGTGCATTCACATGATGTAATATATTAATTCTTGTCCACCTGGTGAGTGTTATGACTGTAAAGAGGAGGATAATGACTCCAATTTTCAGTAAACATGTAATTTTAGATGTTCACTTCCCATTTTGTTTCCCCTTTTTTTAATATGATGAAAACATAATGGATATTTATATTATATGAAAGACGTCATTCAGAATCACACCCACACACTCACTTATAAAATTTTCAGCCTGTAAATGTGACACACTGAAGTCCCCTGTAACCCTACAGGTATAATACCAGGTAAGCTGAATCATTCTTTGAAACAAACTAACCTCTTAACTACTACATCATGCTGAATCATGCGTATGTGCTGACTGACTCATGTTGTCCCCACTGATCTGTAATTCTGTGTACAATGAGCAAAGAACAAACAACAAGCTTGACCAGTCCTAAAGAAACCTTGTTTGTCAGTGTACTGGGGCTGCATAATGGGGGATTGTGTGGTTGGAAAATATAACAAAGCCTTGTGTATTTTGAATGTATGTGGGAGCTGGAGAAGGCCTGCCTGTCTGTCTGTCTGTCTGTCTGTCTGCCTCTACACTTCCGCCTTTACTCATCCTCCCCTCAATTAGTACTTACTCTCACCCCTCGTATATTTGGATGGCTGTTAGGGGAGGTAATGTAGTTGAACGTCTCCATATTGTGTAACTTTGACATCAGGGAAAAATTTGTCATTTTGAATTAAGGGTGAAAAGGTTATTAGATGCATTAGTGGAAATGCTTTTAACTGTTTAGAAATAAGCTGTTGAAATACTAAATTAAAGCTGTAGAGCATTTGTTGAGCAGCAGCACAGAGGGGTGTGCGTATTATTTGACTCAATTACAGTGTGAGACAGTGTCACCCAGTCAGCAAGCGCAACACTGTGGCTACTGTTTTTCTTTTTAAATGATGTTGGACAACAATGGAGCTATGACACAGAGGAATAAGACATATCAAGCAATTTCTAGCTTTCAGTTTAACTTTAAAATGATCTTCAGGAGAAGATTGGGTTGCCACCACAGGTGCTTAATAAGCCAGAACTGAACTTTACCCCCGGAGTTCAGGTTTTGCTTTTATTTCCACCGCCCTCACCCTGCTTCAGAGCTGGATTTCAGATCCACTCATGAGGTAGTAAATCAAGTTCCGGGAACTTGCAGGGGGACGGGTTAACTGCTTGTGGGGCTGTCACCTGTGACTGGTTAAAGGAGAGCGCTTGCTGTAGCAGCATTTATGATACATTGGTAAGAGGTGTCTCCTCTCAAGCATTAGCCTAACAAAGTATAAAACCCACACATATACTGTACTGTACTGTATACAACCAAACACAAGAGAAGAGGCAAAACAAAGTGCACCATTGTTAGCAGCATCAATTCAGCCACATACAACATTGCCAAGCATCTAGCCACCATCCTAGCTCCACCATTGGAAACACCATTCATCACATTAACAATTTCAAACACTTTTTTAACAAGGTTCAAAACCTTAAACTGGACACAGATGAAACCATAGTGTCTTATGATGCCACCTATCGCTTCACTTGCATCCCCACAACTGAAGCAGGAGGCAATGTAGGTAATGACTGAAATGGATATCCTACTTCTGGTGGTCACAGGTACATACATGAAAGCCAGAGGCAACAACAACCTACAGGTGAACATCAAGTACTAACTTATGACTTGAGACTTGAGAAAGCCCTCTGGAATGGAGGGCGAAACATTGCAAGGAACTAAAACAAGTCCAATTGCCACTGAAAAACCTTATTTGGGATAACCATGACCTGGATAAAAAAGTGGAAAAACAAACTACAAGTGACCACCTGAACCTAAAAGTTCAGGCTATGGGAAGCTCCAGAAAGACCCAGGTTACAGTTCAGTGACGTTCCTGTGGTGGAAATCCACCTACAGTTACTGAAGTAGTATTTAATTGCTACTACCTAGTTTTGAAGCAAAACTGAAAGGTAGACACCATGCCTCTATCTTTTTATGATATAAGAACAAATACATGAGTTAAATAAGCTTTGTAACCTCCACTGAATCTGTCTGCTAGTAAATCTGTAATGCCTGACCTCAACCAAAACTGTGTGCATTTTCTTTTGTTTCCATAAAGCTGCGATGGTGTATCACAGGCCGACATTTCTCTGCTGGCCTTTGTCCACGCTGGCCTTTAAATTTGCTGTTTGTGTGTCTTTGTCCTGTGTTTAACTGTGTGTTAGGTCAGATTAACAAATGGTAAGGCCGGTGGCAGGCTGAATAACAGCATTAACCAGAGGACAATGGGAGCGTAGGACTAAGCCCTTTCACAACCTGTCTGACAGCTTGTAGCGTTGATGTCATCCTCTGACTCAGGCTGTTACCACTGCCGCTGTCACCCTGGACGCTTGCATGTATGACATCACCAAATGACACATATCACTCTCCACTACTGCCTTTCTGCTTTCATTTTTCTCCTTTTGTCTCCCTCTCTTTATCTCTAGTCATTTGCATACTCATCAGCTTTCCTGCATTGTAAGCTTCCACTTTGTCAGTCTGTGAACAAGGGGAGGAAAAGCATGAAAGGACATCATTAGTCTCCCAAGGAGACCCAGATAAAGGGAGGAAAAGTACAAGAACAAAGATTGTTGTATCATGTGATGTGTTCTCAGGAGTATTTTTTTTAAAGTAGTCAGCGATGTTGGCTGCAGATGGAAAAATAATGGTTTTGTTTCAGTAGGAAGTAAATGACTTACAGCATGTTAAAGTCAGAAACAGGAGACATGCTAAAGTGCTGCATCTCATACTTCAACCATACCTAAATAGATGTCTCTGCAGGAATTGATAAGATTAGACTATATAGAGGATATATATATATATATACATGCTTTAGAGACAGACAATTCATTGTGTTCATGTGCAAAGGAACAGTAGGTAACACCTAATTTAAAATACTTCACAGAGTTCATTTGAGCAAGTGCTCCAAAGCTCTACTGTGATTTCACACATAATTATGTTCTGGGCCTGTCCTAAACTTTCAAGATTCTTTACCACATATCTAACCATCCATCCATTCATCCTCCGTACTGCTTATCCTGTTAAAGGTTGTGGTGGTGCTGGGTACACTCTGGAGAGGTCGTCAGTCTTTCACAGGGCTGACACATAGAAACAGACAACGCCTCACACCTACAGGCAATTTAGAGTCATCAAAGTCCTCAAAGTAAATCCTTAATTGTTCACAGGTTAACAGGAGCATATTGCTCCAATATAATTGCAGAATCCATCTTCACATAATTCCAGGCTGTGAGATCTCCAGTTTTTCCTGGACTGGAAAAGATAAAGTTTGGATTAAGAGAGTTCTGAGTTAAATTCTACTTCCACTGGCAACTCATAATCTCTCTTTATACAAATCTATCACCTCAGAAGATCTGAAGTTGAGAATGTGGATGAAATTACTAATAATAACTATGTTCTGGCTCATTCTTTGTATTAACTACGCTTAACTTTTCCATAATTTTGGAAATTCCTACAGTTTTTTATTCAAACCCATTGTACTGCAGGTGATGGAAAAGATGTTGATAGGACGGATGGACAGATAGAAAATGGTAAAATATGTACACCTCCTCTGCTCTGCGCACATATTTCTCTTTGTTGTTGTTCTCAACAAAAAATTAATCAGAAATAGAAATCAGCATTTTGGATTCAGAGATATGACTAACACATCATCACCGTTGAGTGAAAGCCACGTATCTCCAAGTTGGGTGTTTCTTTATATTGTGTGTATGTTTTTCTAACCTTGTTAGAATAACTGTAACCCCACAGTATCTGAAAATATGTTTTTGTTGGATCAAGAAAAGGATGTTTTGCAGATTTTCACATCATTGTGACTGCAAACAGTTTATAACATTAAATATTTCCCCTAGTAAGCTATAATCTATTAAAGGTTTTTCCTTGTTTCTATTCATTCAGAAGTAAAATAACTGATATTGATCTGTCACAGTTTTCATAAGCGCATGTAGTCGTATAACAGGTGGTTAATAACATGGGGGAGACCCTGTGTCTCTTTAAAGATTGTGTATAAAACATTTGATTAAATATGCTGTTGATACACTAAGTGTTAAGTTACATTATTAACAGTAAAAAATTACAGCTCTGTGAATGAGAGTAAAAGCTACTTTAGTAAACTCTGCTATATGATATCAGTAAATTGTCACATTATACAAAGTGAACCAAACAAACGAAAGATTCAAGCAATCTGATGCTGGGTCTAGTGCTCAGCTACTGCTTTATGCTTGTGTTTCGCTCGTCATTTACGTTTTGTCACGTTAATCACTAGATTCATTGATAGATTACAAGATAAGATAAGATAAGATAAGATAAGATAAGACTTTAATGATCCCTAAGGAAGTAAATTAATTTGTTACAGCATCATGAGAAGAAGAACAGTGAATACAATAAAACACAATACAAAAGAATTACTATGTGAAAAATATATTAACATATAATAACTTGCAGCATACGTCACTGTCCTGTCATTCAGGTTGACGTGGCAAGTTTGTTTACACACAGTCTTTACTGGTGTTTTTCCTACTACTGATCATACTGGTCCAGTATATGTAAATTAGCTTCCCGAATCAGTCTGATGTTATCAAGATATATTACACAGTGCTGATAGAGAAGAAAATTCCACTGCATGCAAATAAATTTTCATATATAGCCGGTTACTAAAAGGTGGGATTTAAAATTCAACACAGACTCTTATGGCACACATTACCCAGTGTTTGGTGTTTTTTCAAGTTTACAAAGTTAAAGTCTCAAAATATTCTATGAAATCAGGTTTATGTAACGTATGGGTAAAGGTCAGACAGCAAAGGAACCTTCGCTTCATTAATTCCCTTTTTATTATTCACTGAATAACTGTGCACATCTGTTACCCAATAGCTGATTCAGGAAAGGTTTTACATTTGCTATTCTACACCTGGTGTTTGGTATGTTTCTCCCTGCAAAATCATCCTCTGTCATACAGGAAGTGAAGCGTTTTACATTTCTGACAGCCACAACAGCTTGTGTGGAATAATACAGGGGAAAGTGAGGCGTTAGCATGAAAATTATTAGCAGCTGTGGTTCTAAATAGATAGGAAATGAAAAATACAGAAACTGTCACTTCATTTGAAAATTGTCTACCATATATACACACCAAATCTTTAGTTTTACATTTAAGGCAGATAGTTGTGAGGTTTTCAGCAGGTTCCACACCTGCTATACATCTTTCTGTTACATTACTTTACAGATTTATCACAGAAGATATAGTCCAGAGCAGTCCAAATTCCCAAAGCATCTCTGCGAACAGAGGCTAAACCTCCGCTCCCTCTGGGACAGCCATGCAGCGTTAAAAGGCCCTGGCTCCCACACAGCCATGTAGCAGGTGACCCCTGTCATAGAAACAGTTGCTGTTTAGATGTGATTAGCACTGGGTGCAGAGAGAGTCATTGTTATTTATATTGTTTTATCCCTGTGTTTGTTTCAGAGGTTGAGGGCAGAGAGTACGTCTGATAAGTTGCTCCACTCCAGGGTCACAGCTGAGAAGTTTGGTTTATAGCCTTCAAAAGACGTTTATTAAACATTCACTGTGGACGATGGGCCTAAATACGAAGGGGACGTCATCCCTATTTACCCTCAGTCGTGTAAATCCATCCATGTGTATGATACACTTCTATTCTGGGATAAGGTCAGAATTAAATTGGGCTCTCACTGCAGGCAGAATCACAATATTTGCTATTCTTGAGATCATTATCTCACATTTCAGCAAAACATGAGGTAAACCAGATGGACGTGCACACACAGCCACTGTACATGTCAAGCACTATAGTATATCAAGACTGGTGACACTTCATCGCTGACTTTACGCACAATAAGCGTGAGCAAGTGAAAGCGAATGTTTAAGGTTTTTCATCATTAACTAAACAATATTTGGTTGTTGCTAAGTGACCGTGAGGATGAGTCACCCCTCCTCAGGCTAAGGGACATGCCAAGTTGAATGAATAATACTGAGCAGACCAGCCCAACTGAGAGAAAATAGGGTTGTTATGAGTTCAGTGATGGAGCTGTTATTATTATGTGTAAACTATGCTTCTCCTCGTAATCCATCACAGCGGGCTGGCCTCCTCTCACAAGCAATACTTAAAGAAGCCCTTAGCCTTTTATATTTTCACTGCCTATAATCATCAGCTAATTTCAGTAGTTCTCAGCCTTCGGTTGGAACTCCCCTTAGGGTTGTGAGATTTTACTTGAGGAGGTGGGTATCACAAGATGACTTATGTAATATATTTTAAATGTAGCCTTCCTAATATACTAATACATGATGGTATTTATTCCTACAGTCTTAGTCAGCTCTTGGGCTGTTTTAAATAGCTCTATAGGTTGCTTTATAAATCTATTTCTGTTTAATTCTCATTTCCCAGCATATTTTGTGTTATTTGGTTTGTGTTGTTTGTCTGTAACTCACTGGCATCACTACCTAGCTTGGCTTTTCTTAGCACTGAGGTTTTACCTGTTAAATAAATCAAAATAAAGCTGGATAAGGTAAATATTCCTGAAGAGAATATATCGGAAATGTATTAGTGTAAAATGACTGAGCTAAAGTTGAATTTAAAGTGTTTGTGTAAGTTAAAGTGTCGATTTAAATACGGGCACTGAAAGGACTTGAATGTCAGTTTTGAAGCACTGATCTCTAGACTAAGTGTTAGAGGTTAAGGGGAAGTCCTGAAGTAAATGAGTGCTGGTTTAGAAACTAAAAGAACATATCAGATGAATAATAAGCACATAATATAGTTTATAGTTCAGGCGTGAGGTGATGGTGGTTGTCATTGTCACTTCACAGCTGGTAAGACCTGGGTTCAAATCCACCGGCTGTCTTTCTGTGCGCAGATTGCATGTTCTGCCTGTGCCTGCGTGATTTTCTCTCTCTGGGTGCGCTGGCTTTCTCCCACAGCCCAAAGACACGCAGTTAGGTTAATTGGTGACTCTAAGGTGTCCTTGGGTGTGAACGTAAGAGTGAATGGTTGTCTCTATATGTCAGCCTGATGGAGACCCTGGATAGGTCACCAGTCTATCCCTGGGTCTATCAACAGGCTGCTGAAACCCTTAACATTAAAGGTGCTTAAGATAACGGATGGATGGATATTTTTCTTGGTCAGGACACTCGTAGAATATTTTTAAAGAGGCTTTCCTTTTCAAACAAAGTTTAAAGATATTAAAACACTGAATTTTCTGAAGAAAAGTCTCCTTTAACTTGAAGCTATGGTTGATGCTATTACTGAAACAGCTGAAGTTGTACCACTTTTACAAAGGAGTGCTGAAAGGAGTACAAATGTTAGTCCAAGCGCAGATGAGGCCGTTTTTAAGCTCGACCTTTTACTTAAAGTGGAAGTTGTGAAAGAAAGTGGTGCCAGTTGAACTGTAGAAACTTAAAGAAGACAGTTGAAGTTACATTTGGAAGACAATTGTGTTTGGACAGTCAAAGTAGTTTGAGTTAGAAGACTTGACAAAGTTTACTTTTGATCTATTCCAGACTTCAGGTGAAGACCTGAAAGTATTTGTGTCAGTTGAAATGTAAGCAATGGAAATGGCATCTGATGTGTACCCACTTGAAGCTATTAAAGGTTCAAAGGTCACTTGATGAGCAACTACTTTATAAGTTACATTTTCAGTTGAAGAGTAATAGATGAAACCAGTTGAAATGCAAATGCAAATGCAAAAAATAAATAAATGACTTATTTCAATAAAGCTGTTTTCACATACAGTATAAACTCCAAACAGTGTTGGGAGATTCAGGTCCGGCATTGTGTGGAGTTGTACTTTCACACATGTAGCGCCCAGCGGGAGACTGTCCAAGTCAGATGTGTTCTCACATGGGGAGAAACTCCACTTCATCTGAGTGAGGGGCAGGGTTACCTGTGTAGAGCATACAGGAGATGTGATATGACACCTCAGAGAACATATGCCACCATTACCTGGACTCTGTATGTCTGAAAACGATTTAAGACTTTTCTTGTTAAATAAAGGTTTAAAACTTGTTATCAGATCTTAAACTGTTGCTTGTTCTATATCCAAACATGTGACACAATGAAAATGTGCTTTTTATTCATTTTCTCTGATTAACCATATAACTATCCATTATCTGAACCGCTTTTCCTCTTAAGGGTCGGGGGAGTGCTGAAGCCCATCCCAGCTGCCATTAGGCGAGACGCAGAATACATCCTGGAAAGATCCGTGTACAGGTCTGTGGCCAGTGTATCACGTGGACCATGCACATGTTGGTTCAGTGCTGACTAATAAGGAGTTAGATGAAATCTAAGTTGTGTTCACCAATTTACATGTTGGGCACATTCACAGATCTAATCACACTTTCACATATTACATGAAAATCTTAGGGTTTTTCCCATTATGTGATGTTCAAAAGCTAAACATACATTTCAGACTCTGAAATTCAGATTTGTCACCAAGTTTAGATAAAAAAATAAACTTTCCATCAGATAAATAAAGTAATAAATTATTAGAGGCAGTCATGGTGTGACCATATTTCAGCAGCAGGCACCATATAGCATCGACAGACTGGGCTGACTTTTTTTTTTCTGGGCTCTCAAAGCTCAGACAGTTTGTACAATGATAATCACACTGCCTGAGCATTAATGGTGAACAGAATGTTATTTTGGAAAGCTGTGTCAGTGCTCGGTTAAGATCTTGCTCATGCAATTAAATCACCTAATGCGGCTAATGAAATAGATTTAAAATGACAGTAAGTGAGGTAATCAGCCGATCTAGCTTGAAGAGGTTAGACATGTTTGGAGCCCTGTGTTGTGCTGTGTTACAGACTAACAAAGTGAATCCTGATAAATATGCAGAATGTAAAGGGGCAAGGGTCGACAGGCTGTTGAATCTTTGGCAGTGTCCCTACTTACCATTGCTGGACATGTGGCTTTTCAAGCTGTTGAGTCTGCAGTAGGCCCATCTGTGCCATTCCCTCTTAGAAACCATGAGCAGCAACATTTTTCCTTTTCCTAAAACCTCAATACTGAAAGAGAAATGCAGATAATGGCCAGATGGGATATAACACTGAGAGAGAAGAGGCTGTTTTTTTTTGCATATTAAAGATAAAACCAGCAATTAGTAAATTAACAAATTTGGTATTCAAACACAGTCTCCTGGGTTTTGTTTTAATGAATGTATGTATGACAACAGGTTTTAAAGGTTACATAAGGTTGAGATCTTCCTGTGCTGCTCTAAATATGACTCTGAGTCTGCACCTTGCTGAAGACAGGAAATGGTTTGCGTCTTTCATCTGGGGCCAGCTAATACCGCACCACGATCAGTCACATTTTCCATACCGAGCAGCAAGAGACGAGCTAACCACTTAACTGTGTTTTACATCAAAGTTCGGCATTATCTCATATAGTGTGTGATCTCTAAACAGATACACAAAGCCACACTCATTGTCATGTTTTCCATGGGCTGACATTTATAAGGGAAGACAGTTAGCTCAATCCTGAAGATTAAAAATAGTTGTAAAACAAGATTTCCCATCCTGTTGAGCATTCAAAATGAAAATATAGGAAAATGGCATCTTAAACTTTAATCAGCAGCAGCCATTTTACGTCCACCTGCTTTCATATGACAACAGCATTGAGAAATGTGTAACATCAATATTCTTTCCAGTGAAAAAACACAGATGGGTAAAGTGAGTAGGAGGAAATAAGCGTAAAATAATACAAACAAAAGTCTTCAGGGTCACAAAAGCAAATACAGTGTTTTTTTTCCACTCTTACCGACATAGCTCCTTGATCAAAACCTGAAGGTAAATTAAAGGACAAGTATATTATCTCATGTACGATACTTAAACAGAACCAGTTTCTGAACATAAGTTAGACACTATGACTATCAGTGATCGCAGAATATGTTTATATTCATTCATATGTTTTATAGCATGCTGTGCCCACATAAACACCCTGTTTCCCATAAATTACATTTGAATACAGTTAATCTGAAACTTAAAAATAGAACCAGTCAAACTAGTGACATCCCTATAATTTACAGCCTGGCATTGTCTTCTGTGACAGCTAGCAAATGTTACCATACTAAACTAAGAGAACAACATTAACATTATCCATTTTTAAAGCTGGGCATATTCTTGATATTTTTAGAAGGAATATGCTCCATATCATATCTTTAAGCTATGACGTGAAACTCAAGATAGCACTAACATGAGACTAGAAATCATTCCGCTCTGCTCTGCTCTGCTCTGCCCTCCCTCTCCGGGCTCTGCTGTGCTCTCGTACACCACAGCACGACACGCTCTCCTCCGCACGCCAGCCGTTGTTCCCAATAAATGACAAAGTTACAAAAATGTAATAATAATTTAATAATTTGATTGGTTAGTGTAGGTACTACCTACTAATAGTATGAACTACCCTGAACCCCGTGCACACATGCAGACTTTCTACACTATTCAATGTTGCCTATGAACATAACTCAGGCAAGACTTTTAAAATACTCTCATAAAACCAAATTTAGTTGCAATGAATGCCATTTTTAAGAGATGCAGTTGATTAACGTCGTTTTGGTTTTCAAAAACTTCTAGGAACTGGCATGACTTCCAGGCTGAGTTCTTCTTTGTTTCTGAGTATCACTGATGTGTCAACCACAAGCTCCTCAAACACCTCAATCTGTGCTCAAATCGTTTTCACAGTTTTGTCTGAAGTTGTAAATTTGATCCATGTTATCCGACTGGTTTTTAAGTTGTTGTTTTTTTTTTTTTCATGAGTGAAAATGTGCTCAGATACTACTTGTTTTGTGCTTTTTGTGTTACATACAATACATAGTTTTGGTCCACAATGTGCTGTTTTATTTATATATACCATATGGCCCAAAATAACAATCTTCAATTACACAATTTACATTTTGTATTTAGCTTTTAGATTTAACATAAATAAACTTTAACACAAATAATTTTACCAATGCTTTAGGATTCACACAGTGAAACAGGAGTCTGAATAAGTTCTGATCAGCTGTGTCCATTTATAAATATCTGTACATAGGGTTAATAATAGATGCAATAATACATGCCCTGCATTGTTTCAGGTTGCCAATGAGGATAAATAGAGAGCTCAGATTATATTTGGGGACTGAAGTCAGTGAGACCCTTTCATCACAACATGGGTCCTCTCATATGGGACAGTGCAGTCAGCCAAGTTGGCACTTGCTTAACAACACTCTTGCCAAAGACATCTACTTATTACCACCAATTGTGTTACCTCCATCTTCAGCAAACAAGTCACTTGTGTTGTCTCATACAAGCCACACTATCTTCAGTTTGATGTTTTTTTTTTTTTTTTTTGTATTTATATTTAACAGCACAATTACAGTTATAGCAGGTTACGGTTTGGTTACTTTTTTCTTTCAAGCATCACTCATGCACTTCCACCAGCTTTAAAAAGAAATGTCCAATGAAAATTTTATGGATAAAATGAATAAGTGATGCAATAAAGTAACAAACAGTCTGCAGTCTGTCAGACGTGTGAGTCAAAATGTGCTGTATGATACAGGAAGAAGGGTCAAAACCAGTATAACATATGCAGCTAAATCACATTAGCTTAGCATTAAACATCTACTGTCGTGAATACAGTTTTACTCCAGTTTTTAAACTGGTATTATTAAGAGTAATAACAAAAACTGGTACTGTCAGGTGTGTTTCATGGTTTTGTCTTATAGGTATGGGTAAGAAAATGGGTGATATTTAAGTTAGACTGAGTCATATTTGATATAGGCCGCGCTGCCTTGAAGTGAGGTAGGACACGTTATTAAAAACTGGGAAAGTCTGTAATTGTGTTGACACATTATTAAAAACGTTAAACCTTCCCAAATCAGACTCATACAGATTGAATAACCTAGTTGTGGGTTTGGGCTGCTCATCTATGTACACTCTTCACAACCTGGGGAAACTAGAAAGACAAAAACCCAGTCAAGTCATATCAGAACAAGACAAAGTGTGAAAATATGCTTTGTTTGTTCATAAAGGATTCAGAAAGTGTCTGGCAAACTCAGCAGGACTTCAAATGATTCATTGGGAAAAAACTGACCAGAAAGACGTTTGAGAGGACATATAAACAAAGGCTAAGAGAATTTATGAGAAATTGAGAAGCTTTAATATAAGGAAATGCAGCTTGGTAGAAAAGCTTTTGCGGGTAGATAAGCTTGTTGATTTTTTTTGTATGTTTCGTATATTTTGTCATGAGGTTAGCTGACGGACCAAGGTCGAGAGATTCCAATGCAAGTCGGGATTAAGATGTAGTTTTAAATGCTTAAACACTGTTTGTTGTAAGTCATACCACACTCTTCCCCCTAAGTTTTCTGTCTCTATCTCTTTCTAGTCCAGTCATAGAAATACGTATGTACATGATCTTTGATTGATTAAAAAAAATATGAAGTTCTGAAGGTGTTTAACTAATGAGCTTTAAAGATAAGATAAAGATATTAATAAAAAAAGCTCTAAGCTGTACCAACTGATAAAATGACATAATATGAATTACTATAGTTTAATTTTATAAGCAATATTAAATTCAAACTCTGAGCTAAGTTACATTTTTGTGAGTGACAGACACATTTCTTTAAAAGTGTAATCCGCTTTTACTTTCCTTTCTCTTTCTCTACCATACAGCACAAACAGGTTGCATTATCTTCTTACCGCCTTGGTGGATGCTGTCTTTTACGTTTACGAGCAGCACGTGAACGCACCGCGCCTTCTTCCTCCAACCTCCTGGAGAGAGTTTTGATTGGCTGCCAGTGACATCATCACTGCTCATACGGCGTACCGAGGGCCCTCCACCTTCACCCCCCCCAAAAAACTCCTCCACCAGGCCCCAGTCACCAACCACAGAGGCAGACATCCCGGCCAAACCCCTCCAATCACGGGGCCGGACTTCACTGTACGACAAGGATCCAATTTAATATTAATGAAGTCGCGCATTGGCTCAGACTCGCGTCAATCCCGTTGCGCGACTTCTGTAGGCTGGCAGACTTCCTTCAATATTATTTCTGGGGGAGCAGGGTTAAAGTACTAAAAAATGTTGCCGATCCACAACACTGGGATGGACTGAATGGAGGCGACGTTGTCAGCGAGCAGAGATAATAAATCCGTCTACAGCCAACCGCGACACACGCCGGTAAGCAGAAATACAAAGCAAGTTTGAGAATTAGTGTCCTAAGCACAAGTTGTTCCAATGTACAGTCATGGAGATTTTAAACGATTCTATGATTAATGAAGAGAAATTGCTTGAACCATTGGGGATAGTTTGCGTTTATTCTCATTATATTAGTATTTTTAGATGAATCGACTTGTTTTATTTGAGCGTTTATCTTTATTTCATCCCACCATTGCGGCAAAGTTATAATCCCTGCCCTCAAAATCAACCGTGGCACATTTATTCTTTACACTTGTATAATTCATGCAGATGTGAAATTGGATTTCCTTCCAGTGTGCAGCTCGTCTGATCAGTTCGCCTCGTCCTGAAAAGCCATATCACATTCTCGGCACGTTCCCATGCCGGTTTCTTCAATGAATTTGCTCATGAATGATTTCAGCTTTTGCTGAACCTGCACCGTGCATAAAGCACGCCAATGGTCGGGACAGGCAATGCTCGGCGGGTGTCTTTATGTAATGTGCCAGAATGACATGCTTTTAAAATGCTCAGGGCTAGTGATCAAATGGAAATGCCACCGCTCTTTTTTTGGACCATTTGGGAGAGAGACCAAACTGCAGCGTTGCACTGATGCAGTATTTTATCGTTATCTTTTTTTCCTCTCTTGTTATTAAGGCTTTTGATCAGACAGACTGGAGATGGGATGAAAAATTCAATCTCTCTCTCTCTCTCTCTCTCACACACACTCACGCACACACACAGACACACACATACAGTATCTGAGGAGCATGATTCATATTAATTACACTCAAAGTTATTCAGTTACACCAGACTCTCTGATGATTTCACTGTTTATTATTAGTGGCCAGTGTGTCACACCTAAATTTTCACACCAACTTGGGTGTTGCCATGCAGGTGTTGACACTACTAATATTTGGCTTCAGCAGCCGTTTTCTAGTTTGCATGGCGATCACACAGATAAGAGGTCTGTCTGTGTGCTCTCTGTTTGATCAGTCACAGCCTTGACCTGGGTTAGTGGATGCAGATTTCATTTAACACAACTAGTTTATGCAAGGATTTTCTCCCATCGCCTCATATTTTGGCTCGTCCCTGTCCCCACAGAGCAGCTTGCTGAGTTCTCCGTAGACGTCCAGCCCTCGGCCTCCCCATGCCTCCAACTCCCCTTGACGACAGAATTGTGGTGGCGCTGCCAAGGCCGATCCGACCTCAGGAACTCCAACTGCGCCTGGACACCAGCTACCTGGACTCCATTGTCACCAGCAACAGCAGCAAGACAGTCATCAGCACCACCGTGGTGAAGATCCGGGCGACGGCCAATCTTGTAACGTATATGCCCTCATCCAAGGGCTCCACGCGCTCGTTGTCGTGTGGATGCAGCAGTGCCAGCTGCTGCTCTGTGACTACCTATGAGAAGGACAGCCAGAGCCTCAACCACAGCCAGGTGAGCGCCAGCAGCCCCAACCTCAGCTATGCCAGCCCCCCCACCCCTATGGTCAGCAACCATGAAGCATTAAGTGCCCCCAGTATTACCCCGGGCACTCCAAAGGCCGTATCCGCTGTGAGGATCATCCACCCCAATGAGCTGGCGAAGCGGATGACCTGTTGTCCCATGGGGCACCCTGTAGGGCCTGTGCCGGTCATCATTGACTGCCGGCCCTTCATGGAGTACAACAAGAGCCACATCCGGGGGGCCGTGCATATTAACTGCTCTGACAAGATCAGCCGGCGGCGACTGCAGCAGGGCAAGATCACTGTGCTGGACCTCATCTCCTGTCGTGAGGGCAAGGACTCATTTAAGGGCATCTTCTCCAAAGAGATTGTGGTTTATGATGATGGCACCATGGACCCCAACCGACTGACATCCTCCCAGCCTCTACATGTTGTCCTGGAGTCACTGCGGAGGGAGGGCAAGGACCCCATCGTCCTCAAAGGTAAAATTTGAATGGGTTTATCAGAGCCTGGGGGTGCAAACGCCTGGATGACTGAAATGTGATAGAAGGCTTTTCAGTATAGACACGTAGAGAAAGCGCTGGAGGGAGTAAATCAGTTTAGAAATTTGGCAGAAGTTGTCAATATAAACTGACATGAAGTGAGTGTGGTCGCATAATAGTGTGCATTATGCATGCAAAACGGTATTATAACTGTCTTTCAGCTGTCTGACCCACATATTTACAGTGCTGATTCAGTCTCAACATGCCTCTATGATAACGTAAACCTTCTGCGTCGTACCTGTTCAGCACCAAACGTCAGACACAAACACTGGAGTGTTTAGCAGCTGAAGAGCCAGATATTTCCCCCAGGAGTTAAACTTCGACCTTTATTGCTGTTGTCAGCTGATATTGCCTGTCAACACACCGCTTGTAGTTTTATCATCCTGTGAGCTTTGTACTGAAGCATTACAACCATTATAATATCATATACAACAGGTTTTTCGCATATTATTGGAGGCTATGCACACTGTCTGCACCGCCCTCATACAGAAACATATGCAGACATTTCTCACCAGTTTTCTATATGACACATTAAGCGTTTTGCAGGGAGTGAGATGCAGCTGTTAATAAATAAGTAGGCCTGTTGAGATAGCAGTCTCTGGGTTGCTGCCATGTTTTCTATCTTTGGTGTGTGTGTGTCTGTGTGTGTTTCTGTGTATGTTTGAAGCTGGAGCAGTATGGTGTGGCGGGGACTGGGCTGTGAGTGTTTTTTAAGTGCCTCCCAGTCACAGTCTAGCTGTAAGATCACAGCACCTTGATTTTTCCTCTCTGGTCTTACTGTGTACTTTGATGGACGAGGCTCCTACCCAGTCTCTCATCCTGCCTCAGTGGGAGGAACAGGCAGACGGTCTTGCTCTTTCTGGTTTAATTCCCCTAAAATACAAGCCAATCTCTCTGCTGAAGAATTCCTCTTAATGACTTTTATCTCTGTTACAAGTCATTTCTCATATCATAGGCCAATATCCCCCCTTAAACCTTCATTTCCATGTTTGATTTCTGCCTAGATTTTGGAAATGTTTATATTTTTAGAGAAGGCCCTAGACAAAACCAACCCTAATGTCACAACCTTTATTCCATTTTAATACACTTTTTTCTTTCTTTCTAAATGTAGAAGCAATTAATTCTTTATTTCCCTAAAATACTTTAGAGCTTTCTAACTAGGGGAAGTAGGCAGGGGATTGTGGTTTTTGCAAGCAGCCGTAGTAGTGACATATTTAGAACATGCAGTATAAATGCTGCTGAATAATTTACTCATACTCCATCATCTGCTCACTTACCATTCTGTCTTGATTTATTATAAATATGGCTATTGTGTGATAATCTGCTCCAGTGGAAACATAAAATCTTCCCTCCCTGCCCAGCTGCAGTAATAGGTTACTTTTAATCCATCAGAATCGCCATAAACAACATGTCAGTAATGTCAGAAGGTTTGGGGTAAGCATTGGAAAAACGGCAGGTCTGTGGTGTGAGAGGCCTTTTGCGAGGTAGAAGCGGTAGTTCCTAAGCAGGAACCGAGCCAATGGCTTATGAAAGTGATAGCGACAGTTTCATGTTTTCTCTCAGAGAGTTTAGTCAGAGATAATGACAGACGGTCACACTCAACAGATTTCATCTCACAGCAGCGTGCTGCTTCTGGAGATTTTGTTATTCTCAGTTTACTTTCAAAAGTGTCATTTATCAGCTCGGTTTGACCTGAAAAGAAAGATGCTGGTTCAGACTGAAATAAAACAGCAGTTTTTACAGTTCACTGTGTGACTAGCTTAGCTCTTAGATTGTTTATGCGAGCTGCACGAATAGTTTCCAAAAAAACGAATGACAGATCTTAACTGTGAAGTTCTTGATATCAACCAGTCACTGGATGATAAAGTTACAAGTAACTGCATCAGAAAAGTGCTGAAGTTATATTTGAAATAGGCTGTATTTTTTTACACAACACTACACTAAACAGCACTGTTTCAATTGTCCTGTTCAGTACCTATTTAAATATTCACCACATCCCAAACCGTGTTGGCTTCGATTTGTCCTCCACCAACTCCTGGTGACGATATCTAGCTCTTCAGGTGCTAAACGCTTCACTGTGTCGATCAACTAGTCTGTGTCTGTTTGTTTGGAGCCCCACAGGTGGTGTACGGAGCTTTATACGTACTATAGCTGCAAAGAGCTGCCTGCTGGTGACCGTAAACACAGTAGATGAGTGCACAATAAAACTAAAAAAGAATGAAATAAAAGAGGGTAAAATGCTTTGTAGAGTTGAGTTAAACTGTTGATTCAGGTGATAATCTTATATAGGTTTGCTTTTTTAATATAATACGGAAATACTGAGCAACACTGATATATTATAATAAATAAAACTTGTATATTAACTGTATATTAGCTGTTAGCTTAGAAATGTTACTGTGTGTCTGCTAGTTGTGTAAATATGCTAACTGTTATGCTAACATGTTAGCCACAACAGAGTTTAAATGACTGACTTGTCACGAATACAGCTTTTTTTCTCAGTATTTGGAAATGGGATAAAAAAAACAGTATCAGTGGAAATTCCCCCTGACGTTATGTTGTGTTTTGTCTCACATCTCTTGCACTTCCCTTTATTTTATTTAATGTAGTGTAATTATTACCGCAACATCCTGCTGCTGCGAGGGTCTGGCCTTTTATTAAAGTAACGTCAGGTTAGCGTCTTAGTTCATGGTTAACAATCAGACTATTTTATGACGAACATACTGTCTGACAGCTGACAGGAGATCCCCACCTGTCTGGTCACTGAGGGAAAGTTGTGCGATGACCTCACTTGGTATGAGGTCAACTCTTGTGATGTGAACAATACTCTGTGCGAGTGTGTGTGTGAGAGAGAGAGACTTTCCAGTCCTCCACACATCTCTTGTGTTGAAGGGAAACCTTGGCTGATAGCATCATTGGTAACAGGTGCAAACCAGTTATTTGGAGAAGTGCAGCTGTCCAGTGAGGAGCATGTTAAAGGATCAGGCTGGTCATTTTTACTAATTTCAACATATACAAAGACCAACAAGACCAACAATAAATAGCTTCTACTCTCTATAATGTCTGTCAATTTTAAAACTCTTCTTTCCCATAGACTTCTGTTGTTGTACAATACAGGCAGGGAAATCACTGTTAGTTTCTCTATGTGGGGGTTTTTGAAAAAAGAAAACATACAGAAAATGTCCAGCATTGTTCTTCAAACATTTGTCTTATACCTGCATATATTTTAGCTGGTGAAAACTGTCTTTGGAGGTATTATGTCTTTGTCTTCGCTAATAAGAACAGACAGTCGTTGTTGGTGGAAACCGCATAGATCCCTCTGTATTGATTTTATATCCAAATGGAGACATTCAAATCACATCAAAATGTAACCATGTAGTTGTAGGCTTCGAGATTTCTGTAATGTTTTAGGACTTTAAAGCTCTTTAAAGGTGGTTGATGTTGTTTTTATCAAACGTGTATGCAAAGCCTGTCCACAGAAGCATGAGTGCATATATTTTTAGCATGGGTCACACTGGTGGGAGCTGAACCCTTAATCCTGTCAGGGTCAGCTCCATATTCAAACTCACAGCGTCCATTTTACATTTAAAAAGAGGCCATGGAATAATGAAAAGAGAAATAATTGAGAAACTGTAGTGAGCTTACGTCCTCATTTTTTTGTCTTGGTGTTCACAGGGGGCCTTAGCTGCTTCAGACAGAGCCATGAGAACCTGTGCGAACACTCGCTGCACCTTCACGAGGGCTTGGACACGGGTGCAGCTGCTGGCCTGACGGGGGCGCTACCTCACTCCTTGCCCTCTACCCCGGACATAGAGAACGCAGAGTTGACGCCAATCCTGCCCTTCCTCTATCTGGGGAACGAGCACGATGCTCAGGACATCAACCTGCTGCAGCGCTTAAACATCGGTTACATTTTAAACGTGACCACCCACCTGCCGCTCTACCACTACGACACTGGCCTCTTCATCTACAAGCGCCTGCCCGCCACTGACAGCAACAAGCAGAACCTGCGTCAATACTTTGAGGAGGCGTTTGAATTCATCGGTATGAAAACTTAGTGTCATATATGTGCACTGCAGATATGTAAGCTAAGACAGCTTTGCCACTTGTAAACTTTTAAGACAATGCATTACCTGTTTGAGACTCCTTATCAAAAGCTGCATTAAGCTAATATTTACCATCTCAGGCTGCAGATTAATATTTTGTCAAAGCCAGAAAGTGTTAAAATGATTGTTAAATAGGAAAACAAGCAAAATGGAACAACAGTGAATTAAGTGCTCTTTATCATCTTTAACCATGAACCACAGCTCTAAAATGGGATATAATAATAAGAAATAAGATGCAGGGAAGAAAAATCAATGAATGATCATTTTGTGATACTAACTGTTGCTCTTGACATCCTCTGAATACAGCCAAGCTTAAATGTATGGCAGGCCTGACAAAGACAGAGCTCACTGCGGTGCACAAATCTGCTTTCACTGAGTGAAAGTGAACTGAGAACACAGAAGCTGAATGTAGTGTAATGCTACTGATGATGAAATGTTATTTAAAGCGGACAAGTCACATCAAGCTAATTACTGAGTCACAGAATGAGCTTAGTACTGACACAGATTCTTAACTAAAGGATTGGATTGCATGAGTTCATCCTCATTGCTGGTTCAGTGGTTTTTACTGTTGCTACTGGAGTCTGATAATAAATAATGTTATTTTGAAGTGTATTTTTTTCCTGCACTCAGAAGCTGAGCTTAGTTGAACTGAAGGTGTAAATTTTTGTGTTTAAAATCTGTTCTGATGCTGAACAGAAATATGTAGAAACTAGATGGAGAATGGATACACTGAGGGCTGGGTATAATACAACATCCCTTTTTCATTTAAGAAAATATATTGTCAAATGGGAAGTGTTCTCTAAACACAATCAGTCAAATTTTAGATGTATTTATTTATTTAACATAAATCTGTGCTAGTATTTAATGCCAGCTTCTGGTTTTATCACATGTGAACTTCCTTCTCACAAGGAACAAAGCATTTATTATATTGTTTTCAAATGTTCCTTTCTGCAGAGGAAGCACATCAAGCAGGTATGGGCCTTCTGATCCACTGCCAGGCAGGCGTGTCTCGTTCAGCCACCATCGTGATCGCCTACCTGATGAAGCACACCTGGATGACCATGACAGATGCCTACAAGTTCGTCAAAACCAGGAGGCCCATCATCTCCCCGAACCTCAACTTCATGGGCCAACTGTTAGAGTTTGAGGAGGACCTCAACAATGGAATAACGCCACGAATCCTCACACCAAAGCTGATCGGTGTGGAGACGGTCGTCTAAGCGAACCTCTGGACTTGTATCATCAAGCTCACACTTGTATTCACTCTCACTGTTTTTCAACAGAGGCCGGCTGCTCTTTGAGCTGGCTGTGAGTGTGAGAGAGGGAGTGGCCCTATTCTTCTTGAATCTCCTCACGCTCATCTTGGACTCCCTGGAGTGTCAAAGCTCTGGGTCAACGCTGATGAGAAATGCCAAAAATCCCTAGTGTTTAGACCTGGCCGAAGTCCCGGTGGAATAGATGCGTTAGAGAGATAGAAAGGGAGGAAGCAGTCGGTGGGAAGATTTCCATTTGTGACCGGAGAGGAGCGTATATGAGAAAAAAAGAAAATTGGCTCGGAAAAGATATTTTATGCGCTTGGGGGCAATTACTTTTAACTCTTAAAGCTCACACTGTGGCACACAGTTTATGTTTGCAGACTCAGGCGGGGTTGGCCACGGCAGTGCCTGTCAAAAAGAAAAAAACAAACAAAAACAAAACGATGAAGACATGTTTGGTGTGTTAATGTTGTTGTTCTATTTTTATACAGGGGTTTATGGGGGTGACCATGACGAGCCCACAGCGGCTTACTGTGCAATAATTTCAGAGTGGAATGCAACTGAGACCTTGATCTTGTGTGTATATATCGGTTATGATTACAAAACATTTCCAGCTCTTTGCTGAAACACCACTTTGATGTTAATGTATTTACTGTTGTTCAGTTCTATACGTTTTTGTTTATGGTGCACACGGTTACGCTGTAATATTTGCTGCAGATGTATACAAGAGAAAAAAAAAAGTTGGGTTTCATTTTTGTGAGTGCAGCCTATGGGTGTATGTCAGCCGACCCATTATTTAACTTTTCATGTTTTTGCGTTGAAATATTTGTTTTGCCATTCCTAAATCCACATACGAATACATTTTAGCTATATATATATATAT
>JAUYWH010000016.1:12799980-12890456 GCA_034779795.1 Ctenopoma multispine | reverse complement strand
ATATCCCAGACAGCCATTACAGTTTTGATGCATGGCTGCTGGCAGAGGAAAGATCACTTTGAAATAATCAGTAAATACTGTAAAACAGGGCTATTGCTGAAGTTTAATGTAACAGAGCAGAGGAATTTCACTGCCTGCTTCTGTGTCCTCTGTTCCTTTTGCGCCAGTTCATCCATGAGCCAGCTCCTTTGCAATGTTCTTTACTGTATTACTGTCCCTACGTACATATTTGTCAATGCCCTACGTCTTCATCTATAATTCAGTCCATTATAAAGTAGCAGAGTTGAGGTGCAGACTTCAAACAAAGACTTCTTCCCGTGGGTCACAGTTAAGTGTGACAGCAGTGGTACAGTAGAGCAGTGTGACCCTTGTCTAATGTTTTGCATCTCTCTGTTGCTGACACTAAGCTACAGTGAGCTTTTCTGCCTTGCATAGGCAAGTGCTGCTGTCACGTGCTGTTCTAGTGCCTCTATCAATGCCTTAAGTCATGTGTCACCACTTGGCCTGTGCATGGTACACCATCACGTGCGGACAAAATGTAGAACACAACTAGCAACCTGCTCCTCTTGGTCTCTGTGTAACATACAAATTATACTTTTTGATTCTTTCTGCTGTTCTTGAGTAATATGCAGATTTTTACAGAGCTGCATTCAAAGATGCTATATAGCCTCGAGGTAAAAATGTTCATTATGTAACTCTGATCTCGTGGTGGCATTTGAAGGAGAAACTGAGCACCACCGTGAATTGTGAATTAACCAGGCACTAAATAGTAGTGTAGAAAAGAGTTTATGCTCGCACACAGATCACCCTCCTCCTTTTGCGTCTAAATATGTTCACCTTTGTCTCACATTAAAACAAATATACTGTATTTAGATAGATAAGGAGAGAGAAGGCTTAAAAAAAGATTCTGCTTTCTAGTGCTATATCCTCATGCCTTCATTCATATCCAAACTACAGATTTCACCTTTTCAACCACCTGTATACAACCGAGCACACAGTACAAAGACCTCATCTTGTTGTGTGCCATAAAAACGGAGCAACTAAACAATATTGATCAAAATGTAGATCAGCACTGTTGTCTGACTGTGTCCAAAATGTTCACTTTCCTTTTCAAATTGAGACAAATGTGCTTTTTTTGTCTAAAAACCATAAAATCTTCTCAAATCTTTTAATCTAAATACTTTATTTGATGATCCCAAGGGCTGTCACAGAGCATGTCACCCTTCAGCTGGAGTTTAAACGTGGAATTCAGCTTAAAGAATATGGATTTCCAATATTTTTTATGCAGTATTATATTAATATATTGTTTAAATTATAGTTTCTGTAATTGTTAATGATTCTGTTTCTTCTGGTTTCTGTTCTACATTGTTTGCATAAAAAAGAATTTAAGAAAATGAAGCACAGAGCTAACAATATCATCGTCTAAGCACCAATACCAATTTTACCATATTTGTTTGTGAACCATTATATCTTCAATACGGAATCCAAACTTTTGTAAAAAAAAAAAAAGAAAAAGAAAAAAGAATGATCACGTGACTGTCAGTAAGATGAAGGAGAATGTGATGAGTTTTCATAGCATCATGAATACAAATACACAGTGCACTCAGTAAGGCTTTATAAAACCAACAATCACAACAATAAGCTTCAAAAATCCCTCATGTGAAAATTCATGCTATGCAAAATGAAGTTACAACAGGTCGTTTCTTTACTCAACTATTACAAAGTTGTTTTATGAGGTCGCTGTGAACATTCTGAGCATGACAAACAAGTTTGCAGACTCAAACTGAAGTGAGTTTTAAGTGTGACTTGTCGACAAAGAATTAAAAAAAAAAAAAGAGAAAAGAAAACTTTGTGTGGCAACATGTCCTCACTTATGTATTTTTGTTGCTGTTGTTATCGGTGTCTACTGGTGCTCCACAATGTATTTGAATAGGATAAAAATAAGTATAGGCTATGATAACTATTTGCCACACATTTGTAGCTTGTGCATTTATATTCAGTGACTAACATTGGGGGAAAAAAAAAACAAAGAAGTCATCTGAGCCAATGTTATGTAAGTATTTTTTTGCCCCATCCGCTGGTTCCTGCAAATGCAGCAGCACATTGCGTTTCTATGTAATAATCAAATTGACTAAACAATGTAACCGTTGTAACTATTGTACTGTACGTTACTCTATCTGGTTGGAAAATGACGCATGGTCCTGGTCTGAGAGGGACACTCGCAGTCTTTATGGTGCTGTCTGTCTTTCCCACACTGCTCTTTCTGTAGAGGTCATAGCCTGATTGACAACTCCAGGAGGCATCTGGCTCTGTTCCCTTTTATTTGGACACATGGTTCTGTATTAGAACAATATCAAGCTGTCATATGATGCGCACTCTTTATGACTAGACTTGTTTAGGAGTCTCTGCTTTGGGCTCAGAGGCTCTGGTGGAAATGGGCTTTGCTCTACAAGCCTATCTTTCTTTGTGTCTGTAGTCAACGGTATATACAGTATATAAATATATATATATCTATTTTCTTTGTATGCATATATTCATTACTATTTTTGCACTGACCTACGGACAGATGGATTTATTTTTTTCCACAAAGGGTGCTATTATAACGGAGGCCTTCTCCCACACCTTTTTGCATGACTTGCTCAAAATTCCTCAACTCGTCTGTCATCTCTCCTACTCTTATCCTACTACTCCTTGAACTATTGCAATTGAAGCACTGTAATTTTGTAATCCCTAATTGTGAGCTTTGAAATAAACAGGGAGGCTTCAAGTTTGGTTTGGCGTCCTGGAAGTTTATTTATTTTTGGTTTAATATATATCTTTAGCCACACACAGAGTAAAACAGGAGTGTGTTTCTAATTTATTTCTGTGTTCTGAAAAACAAATGTGCCAGATGTTTCAAGTTGTATTAAATTGATAATTTAATTCACAGTGGATCTGTGCAATGTGAAAGGTGGTAATTGTAGTGACAAACAGTCATTTGATTGTTTTGAATTTACATCTGTTACTGTGTTGGCTCATTCACTGCTCCTGTCAACCTAATTTCCAGCAGTTGGTACCTGTTTTCAGCTAAAAATCTCTGATTATTCACCTTCACGGTCTGGTCGGCACCAGCAGTATAGCAGAGACTAACTGGTGAACACAGTGGAGCTGTGTTAAGTTAAACAGACATAAAACAATAAATACCAGACTTAATTAATCAATTAATCAATAAACAATGTTGCTTAGATTCTGAATGCGTAATTAAACAAATGTTCACCATATCAGTGAAGTATAGTTTGTCGCTATACTACTGTAACGCACACTGGAAGGCATAAGGCTGTAATTAATTTAACAGCTATTTTCCATATCAAATCATCTACTGGTTAGATTTTTATAAATTACTTGTCTATGCATTAGAAAAAAGATAACATAACATATTTACATTCCTTGTTTTCTCTGACCATCAGTCCAAAACAGTTCTCACAATCAGCTCTGTCAGTCAACTAACTGATTAATGTCACTGCTTCATACAAGAGGAGACAGTGGAACCCTCAAAAACGTTGGTTGGTTTGAAAGGTTTCACTATTCATCCACATAGTTTCTTCAGCTTAAGTGAAGAGAGACGTTCAGTTGTCATGACTCCACTTCCAGCCTGATGAAGTACATCAACAAATTAGGGGATATAGAGGGGAAAAAGAACTGTCACATGATCAAGGCCCCATGACACACTGGAAGCCAGGGAACAACAGAAGCTCAGAAACCAATAATTGGGATCAATAACAACAAAAAAGTTATTGCAGTGTGTATTTTAAGACACAGACTGTATCAGCCTCTTGACATTTGAGCTTCCAGTGGAGTACACAGCCAGCGTTGTGAATTATCTGCACTCCCCTCCATTGAACCATGTGTCACATAGCTGCAGGAGTTATGGCCCAATATTAACTTCACAGGCATCTACTGCTAGAGGAGAAAGGGTGTTTTGGGGTGCTGGTCTGAGGGTCAAGATCTCTCCATAGGAACAGGCACAAAAATAGTTTTAGCGTTGTTTCTAATTACAAGTGATGAGTGCCCCGCCTCATTAATCCTTTCCTATCAGCACTGGGCAGGCGGGCAGCACCAGAATAGCCCTGATCTTTGTGCTGCTGCACGCTGCTCTCCAGCAATCCCTGCATGGACGTATTAGGCAAAGCAAGTCTGAGAGGAAGGAGGACACACACACAAACAGGTGCACACACACACACACACACACACACACACACACACACACACACACAAATCAAGTGTATACATTCTTTTCTGAGGAGGCGGTGAAAGAAAGCCTGAGGACCGCTGCACTGGTTACCATCAAAGCCGTCGCAGGAAGATGAACTCACACGACATCTCGTCCACCAAGGCTTCACTAAACATCAGCAGCACTTTGCACTCATGCAGAAAATAATTCTTCAATAATGCAAATATTATAACAAAATATGCATATGCCTAAAAAATAGGAGGATACAAATTTAAATAAATGGGAGGAAAATGGCAGTAAAGAGGACAGTCAGTGGGTCCTCAAGGTGCTCTTGAAGATGATGATTTCATTGTACCATTTCATAGCATGACACCATGCTGAGTTAATTATTTGTATGACTAATTTTACAGCGTATTAATGTTCTGATAGCAGTGTGACAGTATGTTATCCTTTTAAACAGGGGAATGTTTAGTGGTTGTTGGAAGTTCAAATGGCTCAGGGGAAAAAAGCTGTTGGTGAGTCTGGTGTTGTGAGACCTGATTGACCTGAGGCACAAGGCAGCAGGTCAAACAGGTGATGGGCGGGATGTGAGGGGTCTCCAGCTGAGGCAGTGTGTTACATTATGTGTTAGAGTCTTGTTCGTCTTATTTCTGTCACACAATGTGAGGAAAGAAACTGTGAAGCACTCACAACTCATTTACACTAACACAGGCAAAACCTGTGATGAGGATGTCACAAGCAGACGTTACTTCACTTTAAATGGTCACAACTGTACTTGTAACCAACTGCAGCATACAAAAATATGTTGACGATCATTTGCTCCAAACTTTGAGGCTTGGAGAAGGACCATTCATGTCATAATCACAAGTTGGACAGGCCTGGCACACACCTCATCCAGCACTTGGATGACGTTGGACATCAACAGTTGGCCAGATTTCATCAGCCAAGATCATTTTGCACGACCTTACTAACGCTCTTTTGTTGCTGAATGGGAACAAATACCCAGATTGAGCCAGAATAGTGTGTGGTGTGGAATGAATTCAAAAAACAGAGAGCTTGTGATGGCAGTGTATTTACACCAGGAGTATACTACATTGTGGAATAAGATGTACAATGAGATATGGGTGTTAGGTTTGGGTGTCCACATTGTGTAGTATATTCCCGTGATGACGATTAGTCAGGATGAGCTGTAGCTACTGTCACTGCCATTCACTGTAATGTTTTCCTGCTATAAATGAGTTCTGGCCTCTGATTTTCTGCAGTCAGTTCCTAGTTGGTGAGTATGAATTATCCTCCTTCATCAGAAAGAGGCAGACGTAGGATAGAGAAACAGGCCAAGCAGTGAAGGATGTAGTGAGATAGATATAAAGAGAGAGTCAAAGAGATCATGGTCCATTTCACACAGCACAAAAAGGAGATTACAGGAAGTCTCCAGACATGACTCAGGCACCATGGCAATGTCTGCAAGTTAGCAGATGCAAATGTGCCACCTGCAGCAGAGGTGAGTACAAGGAAGGACAGTGAAGGATCTTGGAGAACACAAATGAAGAAGCATTTTACACTGCTACATCAAAATAATATCAAGGAACGGCACCAGCTCTGCACAGAGTCAAGATTAAAAAAAGCTGTCATCTGGAGTCCACAAACTCACAGACTGAGCGTGGCGGTGGTTTTGTTATCGCTTGTGGCGCACGCTGGACTTGTCATCAAGTGTCATGTCTTGTTACATGTTAGCCACACACTGACCACTGCCCAAGAGACAGGCTGGGGCTCAGTGTGGTGACACCAGGCCATATGTCACACCGTCTTTGCTGTATTAGCTGGGATAGATTTGAAGCTCCGCCTCCACCAGAGTCACATTATCAGTACATAACGTCTTATTTATTCATATTTCATCACAGTAGAGTTAACAGTTGAATTTTGCCTCATGATTCACAGATGGTGATGTTACAATGTATTCATGGGCACTTGAATCAGCAGATCCTAAATGTAGACTCATACAAATTCTGATTTAAATAACAGCTTACCCACACATGTTGGTTTTATGATGTCAGACACTCAGATCACACTCCTAATACATTCGGGACTGACTGCTGATGAAGACCATGTGGTATCACTGAGAACCCTTGAAAAAGCTGTTAAAAAGATCCTAATTCAAGGTTGTGTTGTCAAGATTTTGAGGTGGTGGCCGACATTGGAATAGAATGTGATGTCATTATATGAAATTATAATTTTACAATGAAGGTTCTCGAAATTATAGGATTCCGAAGAGAACTGTGACCTCACAGCGGAGCAGCAAAGAAAACTGTGGTTCTCTTCACCAACAAAAGCAAAATGATACACTTGTTTGGGATGATTGTAACCACATAGTGTAACGACTTTATAAACCGTGCTTCTTCTTTGGAGGTATTGTGTCATAAAGACTTAGTAGTTTGATCAATTCATGCCACAGTTCACGTGAACAGACTAGAGCAGATGGTTCCAAGAACATAAAACTCTCAGCATCATTTATTTACCTTTATTCTTTTAAGTTTTAATCATTTTATCTAAGAGTAATTAGACGGTATGTGTTTACTCCACAAAAAAACTCTACATACTCATTTATTTATTTTAAGTAAATAAAAACGTCAGATACATACAGTAGCTTAACATGTAAAAATAAATTCAGTCATGAACGTCAACCTATAAAATAAACACAATGTTTTAGATTTCCAAATGCTCTGAAAAGCACTGCTGAGATTCCCCTAAAATTATAGAGAGCATAATATGACTACAGTACAGCTACAGCTCAGCACAGTTGTGCCCCATTTTGATATTTCTGCACTGCGATGTCAAAGAGAGACAGCTGTGTTGGTAATTCAAATACTGTTTTATTACACTGATAATATCAACGTTACTGTAGCACAAAGTAGAACATGCCCCCAACTAAAGCCACATGAATGAATTTGGGTGATATGAGCAGTCTGCCTCTTTTTCTACAGTGCTGCTGTACTTTTTTCTTTCTTCTACTCAAGATAAGTGCTTCTTTTTTATTGCTGGCCTCGTTTTGCTGTTGCCCCACGAATAACACATGCACACACAGCCATGTAGAGCAGTGGCTGAGGCTGTTCACAACAGTTTTAAGTTGCATCATGTCACCAAATTACAAATGAGATACAAATATAACATGCTAAAACCAAACCTGAAACACTTATTTTAAGAAATGTGTCACCCGTCATGTCTGTATTACTCAACCTGGGACTTCCTGTGTTGTTCCTGTCCCGTTCCTATATTTGGGAACTGGGGGAAATACGTCAAAGATACTTCCTAGATTACAAATTTAATATTTTAAAACACAAGTTTTTTATCATTTCCTTTAAAGGTGTATACACAGTTTTTATTTCACTACACCAAGGTTTTTGCAGATTTCCTGTTCTGCCATTTCTTCTCTAACTATCCCAGGCGGGTTTTCAAACTTCACTGCCTATACTGTAGGTATTCTGAATACTGTCTGGCTCTGCTCGACCACCCTCCTCTTTTCCTACCACCAGAGAAAGAAAGCAGCCCCCCTTCTACCTTCCTCCTCATCTTTCCATATCCTTTTTACCCTGGGAAACCCCCCACCACAGGCTTCATGACACATTCAAACCACCTATTATATTGCACTGTGGGGGGCCCGGCAAGTCAAAACAATAATTTAGACCCCCAGTGTGCTGGAGCATTTATCTGCTAAGTGCTCACACAAGTAGTCAAAGCCACACATTGTTACTATGCTGACGAGTTTTGATGGATGATCAAATCTCACATTTGAATTCAGTCTGCAAATAAAAGTGATTTTTTCACAATGGTGCCTAAACAGTTTTCAAGCAAATGAATAAGTTCAAAGCTTATGAGTTGAATGAGCCTTTTTGCCCACAGACTATTTCTGATTTGAATCTACTACAGCAGCCAAACACCAGTGTTCAGCAAGGTGTTATAGGTAGTAGACTGGCCTTGACAGATAGGAAGAGTCTGAACTGGCTTCCACTCGCTTTATTTATTCTCATTCTAATATTTTCTATACAGTATACGCTGAATGTACAGTATATACACTCCTGCTACCCCGGTTTTTTCTTTCGGTTACTGGATTATTAACCTTTTTTGTGGTTGTGTTTAGACTCTCAGCACTTGGTGAAGGTTAGAGAAAGCATTTGGGCTAGAGACAATTTTCGCACACAACATGTTTATTAAACTTTAAACAAAACTAAAATAACTTTGTTTCCTTAAAAGACACCACATATGGGATGTGGAATTGATGATATAAAATAACTCCATATTTTTACACACCAACATGAGAATGAGAATGTTCCTCTCATTAAAGTCCTGCCAAGAAAGGAAAGAGATGAATACCACAAAATCTCGAAATATTTATTTACAATGAGTAATGTAGTGAATGTAGTGGAGGTTTATACTGTAATATAAGCACATAAGACTGTTAAACAATGTGTAAACAAGACAAGTCATGTCAGGCAACGCTTCAACAAACTGGCTTGAAATATAATGAAAGAGGTTTAAAGGGGTTTCCACCACTTCTGTTTTATTTATCACAACTGACTTGCATACATGTAAACTTTGAGTTGTGGGAGTCTTTTATGCTATGAGAGCATTTCACGTCTTAGCTTGAGAGTGGTCCATTATTCAGGCAGACAGTAGATAAGTTCAGTAATCTAAGTATTAATGGAGGTTGACCTTTCCATCACACACAGACACACAAACACACACACGCAATAACTTATAACAACGCGTAGTAACTCAGCTTGTCACTAACCGCTCTGTGTGCAGACAGTGAGCTAAGGTGCAAAGTTGAGCTCATATTAGTATCCTTGACTTTCTCAGCCACCGCCGTTTCATATGCAGCGTGTGTAACTCAATAGGTCCATCAATTACCTCTGTTTCCTAGGTGCCTTCACAAACAACAGCTGCAGAGTTTAATAAACTAGCTGTGCAACTCAATCGCACGGGCTAAAATATCATGATGCCTGAAAAACGAGCAGGATGATGAAAGTAGGCTCCTCTCGTTGTCATCACTATCCATCTATCTATCTGATACAAATATCCTTTAAAACCAAAGAGTACAGGCTGAAAATCGTCGTTATTCTATGTTATTGTGATACAATGCTGTTCCCAAACTGACACACTGTAATGTTGCTTGGCACTGAAGCTTGCTGTTGCTGTATTAAGTTGCTGCAGGCTTCATTTTTGGTTGTGGGACAGAGGTGCATTTTTTCCATGGTAACTGGAACCTTATTCAAAAGTCTGGCCTTGAATAGATATGAGAACGACTCTTCTTTTAGACTGAATTTATGTCACTGGTTCACAAGCATGTGGCCGCGCCTGAGAATTTATTTACTTTGTTTATCTGCGTATATAATAACAGCAATGTAGGACAGTAACCAGTTTGGGATTATGCTCCTTAAAGAATGCTATATGTGGAATTTCAAGCAGAAAAAGCAGGCAGAAAAAAACGGTAACACAAAAAATGTAAAAAAAGAGAAATAATTGTGATCCAAAGTAAGACTATACTGTGCAAATGAAGATATGAGGAGGTCTGTGAGAGTATTATGGGTTGAAGGAGACAGGAAACACGAAGAGTTTCCACAACACCCCCAGACATGGTGCAGAAGATAAACCTCAACTTACTGTACGTCTAAACTTAGACAGTGATATGGCAGATTAAATTTATACATAGTGTCTGAACTGAAAATGTCATTGGGAAAGGTGACCACTTCCTGTTTGGTTGTTGTTTTTCAGTTGTGGTGCCCTTCTGTATGAGTCAGCCTGAGAATAAACAAAAGCCACATGAGAATCTGACACTTGAGACAAAGAATGTTGATATTTAAGGGTTATTGTGCTAAAAAAGCTTTTTAATAAGGGACTCTTTCAGTTTCTTACCTCAAAGGGCTAGAAAAGCCGTAAAGAGAAGTTCATGTAGGTTAGTACATGTGGTTGAATGATCTGTAAATGTAAAGTGGGCACGAATGTTGGTTTCAGTAGCTTAAAAAAACTTTTTGTGGAAGCAGCCACCCCAGTACCAACACTGGAAATGTGTTAGGGGATTGGGGAGGGGGCGGTGTGTGTAGGGGATTTTTATTTGACTGAAAGCACGAAGGTTGAAGAACACCTTAAAGTGTAGAGTGAGTAATGTTAAATAAAAGTTCTATAATAAGAGGTGTGAAACGTCTATGACCCAACAATGAGATAAGAGAAGAGATGGCAGAGCACGCTAGAAAACCTCTCAAACCAAAACCAATAATCTTTCAGTGTCTTTCAGGTGCCCCAGTACAGAATGTCTGTGCCTGTTTGCCACAAGACCACAAGGTTACAGATCAAATATGTGATCAAAATCATGCTCATGCACTTCATGTGATACTGTTTATTCATTGAAATTTGTATTTTGGCTTGTTCTTATACTTCTTAGTATTTTAATAGTTCTTTAGGATTTTTAGTTTGAACCCTGCTAAGTCTGAACCCGTTTCACCTCAGAGTAGGAGCACAACAAAATCTCCATCAGTGCAACGACAAGACACACGTTACGCTGAATTCCACATGTACTGTAAATTAAATATGAAAATGAAATGAAGTGCTTTTATAAGATGAAATCTACAGTGATTACAGCACAGTAGCTGATTTCTTCATGTTCATGAATGTGCTAATAAGAAGTCCGTAAGTGCCGATTGTGAAGTGGCACCTCCAACAGTGACTTTGAGCAGCCTTTTGTTCCTTTCGGTTCTCACAATGGAAACATCAGCGGAGCTGAATCAGGACTTTTATATATAGCACAGACTGTGATAACATAACAGAGCTTCTCAGTGGGGCTGAAGCTCCCTGCAGCCACACACATACAGTACCACACAAAAGTGTAGGAAGATGCTGCTGCTCTCTGGTGGAGAGAGAAAGAATCTGTTATCACGGTAGTTATTTCCATCATGGATGTAAATTAGTTGTAATGTAGTGTAAAAAAGAAATTCACGGTAATTTTGAATTACTGTTACACAGTTATAATGACCTGTATGTTTTTTCCATTAGTGGTGAATCACTGATAATAGAAGCACAGTAACACATGATTACTCACATGCTCTCAGCTCTGCCAGGACAAATGTAATGTCAAGGAAACACACATGGGAGTAAATTAGCATTCATGCTACGTGCTTAAAGGATTCACTGAATTGTGAACAAACCAAAGCAGATTGTTTTTCTTATCAGGTCTGTGCAGCTTAAATGTGCACTTTAATGCTCGGTTCAGATCTTTCACTACAGAAATCAGAACTGAGCATTAGAGTTTTGTGATGTGAGTGAAGTCTTTGTTCTCTGTTATTTGATAGTCTAACAGCTGCGTTTTGAAATTAATGATTTGATTGAAATCAGAGCTGGTGTGTGGCAGACTCCAGTTGTACTTATTTTCATATGTTTAATGTGGGTTCATGTATCTCTATGAAACAGAGTCTGAGGTCAGATTTTTACTACAGTAGTTTACCTAATTATAACTAACTCTAACGTTTGACTCACCTGACCACATCACTACAGTTTAACATCATTGCACTTGTATTTATTTAATGCATTATGAGCCATTTTCAAATAGAAATCAGACCTGTGTGCATGAGTTGAATGAGCCTTTTTGCCCACAGACTATTTCTGATTTGAATCTACTACAGCAGCCAAACACCAGTGTTCAGCAAGGTGTTATAGGTAGTAGACTGGCCTTGACAGATAGGATGGAATAGTTGTATTAGAATAGCAAGATCAGACATTTTCTTGAACAATCCCTCAATAGTTTTGTCAAGATAGTAGTTTTCTTGTTTTGCTCAAATGGCTGTAGATAACTCTGAAATATTCCGTTTATTAGCATCTGAGAACAAAAAACATTAAGTCAGAGTCTTTGGGAAGCTGACACCAAATGTATGACACTTTGCTTGAAAAATCACTCAAAATGATCAAATTGATTAAACTCCAAATAATAATTTCTGCCTGCTATATCGAGAAGGATTTTTTAAAATTCCGTTGTGAAACTTTGTTTTTTTTATTTGCTGCAGCTTGATCCATCTGGTGGGTCAAAGTTGCTCAAAACAGTTGCATCAAAAATGTGTCATGTACCATAAGGGTTGACTGACACTAACGATGACAGTGCTGATGCTTGTTGTTGTTGCTGTGCGAAAACCACACTGATAAGTCACAAACTCGACTAGAGAACAAATTATGAATCACGCGTCCACCAGTCTTTCTGTCTCTTCCTCTCCCTGCCTTGGTTTGTATGCCGCTGCAGTTGTACCAGCCCTCTGCTCTGATTAATGCATGTTTATGAGAGGCTGCATTAAAGCTGTCATTGTCCAGATAACCCACCCTCACTCTCGCTCTCTCGCTGCCGTATTTGTATGCTCCGCTCGCTGGCTTCTTGTTGACTTATTTTCTCCCGGAAGTGCTCCGTTGATGTGACAGGACCAGGCGGGACAGGCCAGGGCACGGCAGGACAGAGGGATGCTGCAACAGGCAATAAAAGTGTCATTTTTCACCTCGTTTATAAACAGGTCGTAACGTTGAGATGAGCCATTGCCTATTATGGGCTCAGTCCAACCTGTGACATCAGTAAACAACGGTCCAGCTCTCTGCTGAACCAATGAGGAGTGTGTTTTACAAGCCGGCGTGGGCTATTGGGAGTCTGGACTAGCTCGTCTCATGGAAACCCAGGTAGACAATGTACTTGTTACGGTTGAGCCTGGGAACAGACTCAGGTCTAACACTTATCAAGCTGTCTTGTGAGGCACAAACTTTGGATCATGAATATTACAAAGGTTATGGGGTTATGGGACAGCTTTATTACTCTGACACACACCATGTCTCATGAGGGTTGAGGTGGGAGGATAAGACAGCCATATGCCTGCCTCTTTAGCTTTGCAAAACAGGCTGCTGAACTTTTTAACTCATGACTTTAGATTCACCTTTATTCCGCATTGCTTGACCCATGCTGTTGCTGCAAATGGGTATCTATCTTTAGAAGCAATGATTCAGTGTGCTGTCTCAGATCGCAGCAGGACTGAGGCTGAAAGGCAGCAGGAATCTGGGGAAATGTGACTCAGACAACAATATGAGTTGTACAAAACAAGTCTCCCTGCCTGTTTCTGATGCTTTTAGAGAAGCTGATGAAAACCACCCTGAAGTTCCAGGTCTCACAGCCCGGCTGCCCTTTGGACAAAGATGCAGATTTTTGTCATAATGCAGGTGGCTGGCTTCAAGAGGAAAGAATGATGGAGGGAACATATGAGTGAAAAAAAAGAGAAGGAAGAGATGGAGAGACACCTCCCACTCACGTATTTGATACTCTTCTCCTCCATATAGATGCAGCTTGTGTCCACCTTCTTCTTAAAGGTCACACCGGCAGCAGTGATGCACTGTGAATGTATACAGCTCTCATTAATCTTCTGCACAGAGGAGGCAACAACAGGCCTGTGACTGAACACTTCACAGCGATTCAGTTAGAATGGAGTGCAGCGCCCTCTTGTGCACAAAGGAAGCACTGGCGAGATGTTCAGGGCAGCTGAGCTGTGATGGAAGAAGTTTGCAACTTGTTCCTTTATATGTGGAGAATTTAGATCTTAACATTCAAAGATCTACATCAGCTTTTTAAACCTTCAGTAACTGATGTTGTGGTCACTAGGGAACATAACACATGAGCACTGACATATTATGACCTTGTTACCTTTTCCGCTCTTTGGAGTGTCTTTACCTTGTCGTCATTTGACACTGATGTTACATCAAAATACAGTATTACATATACAGTTGCTGCTTTAAATCACATTACACATTTCTGTGTGAAATAGTTTAATTTAGTGGTGATTTAGCACATTTATGATTTAGCACCACACTGATTGGACAGCCATTAAATGAATATTAAACTCATCTGTAAGGCTCAGACTTGACATTATGGTGAACTGATAATGACACACACTTTCCCCAACTCTCTCACAGTCATTAAACTGTGCTTTGTTCCTAGCGTGTGCCACATGCTTTATTCTTTCATTTCGTGCCTGTCAAGTGTTTCCCTCTCTCTCTCCCTCTCTATATGTCCAGGAATCTCGGTGGGCTTGTAAAGAAACTCTAGTGGAGGGGGATATAAATCTGCAAGTGACAAACTCCAGTTGTGACAGGGCAGGGGCTGGTGTGCACGTTGTGAACTGCTCCGCTGTAAAACCAGGACCTCCAAGGCTTCTGTGCCCCCTGCAATTCCCGCTGGCACTACTGTGAGACCCCACAACCTCTCAGCCTGAACCACAACACACAAGCAAACATGCTCTGGACTTTTTGAAGTGTAGGCTGAAAGTGAACAGTCACTGGGCCAATGCTGCCTGGAGGATGTTGAAGTGGCCAGTTTCAGGTTCTTGAGCTGGTGGAGGCAGAGAAAGTTTTATTCTGTCTACATTATCTTTCAGTTTCCTTTTTTATTTTCCAGAATTTGTTGAATGCTGTTGGATGAAGAACTGGTCCAATAACATTAAACTAAATTTGGAGTTTGACAATAAAATAATATTAAACATTTTAGTCTTATACAGAAAGTAATTTAAATGATGTGCATTAAAGTTGGGTTATTTATTTGTGATGATGATTTGTCTTTTAGTAAAAAAGGGATTTATCCTGTCAGTCCCACCTGACAAAGAAAGTTGAATAGATGTTTTGATGTTTTCTAACTTTGCTGAAACATAAATTCATAAATACTTTTGATTTATTATGTAGATAACTGTCTTTGAAATTTGCAATTTTTTAAAAGCATTGTTTATTTTGAAAGAGTTAATGCACAATACATCTGTGCTGGAACTAACAAGAGACTTTTAGAGGCAGATAAATGGAAATAGGACAAAAATACAGTTTTTGGCCAGGGGCTGAACAAGTTTATACTCATGTCTCTTGGGGAAAAAAAGATATTTGGCAGAATATTGAACTTCTGTCTTTAATAGTAAAGTACAAGGAATTTGACTCCAGCTGTCAGTAACTTATCGTATACATATACACAGCACCGTGAGCAGATAAACTCTAAGAATATCTGGGACTTCCACATATCTGGAACCGATTCCTGCATAAACCTCCTCATCTCTTTTTGATTAGGAGGCAAGGGCTGTAATTTCCATTTTATGGATGAATAATTTTAACCTTGAACCTCCTTTGGGTCTTTTATTCAGCCTTCCAGCATTTTTATTTATAAGGAAAAAACAGCTATTGAGACCGGCCTGTTCCATTAAAAATGCTGATGCTATTAAAGAAAAAAGTGGTAAAAAATGATGAACGCCAAGAGTGATCTCACTTAATGCTGAGATGTAACAAGAACCATATCAAGTCGTACAGCACCTAAGCAGCAGATAAAGCTTAAACTGAGATCCTGTGCTGATGCGATGTGACTGCATGTTATTGTGATGATAAGTAGGAGCTGAGGATGCTTCTAAAACATTGTGATATGTTGTAACTCCAATATAGGGAATTTAAAGAGTGTCCATGAGGTGGCGCCGCAAAAGATTCCAACAGAAAGTGTGTGATGTGTGGTAATACTTCCTTGTCTTGAAATGGAAGATAAACCAAGTTTAAACTATTAAAACAACAGGTTAAGCTCTCTGACTGCTCACGTGCAGCCTGCAAATGTCCTTTGGATTCCTGTTAGAATAATGCAGTGATAGATTTAACAGGCCCAGTTCCCAAATTAATAATTCTGTTCCACATTGCACAGCGTATCGAATCTGTCAGATAGTTTTAACAGCTTTTTGACCCCACCTTTTTCCATTTTGCTTGAGTTGAATTTGGCCCCATGTTTTCCATTCCCCAGCAGCTGTGTTTTGAGTCATTTACAGCTCAGCTGACATGGCTACTCCATATAATGGATTAGAGGACAATGAAATCATTTTTTGAGAGCCACCTTTGGGGAAATGTTGGATTCAGTGAATACAACAGCTGATAAAATGCATATTTTACTTTATATGTGTTGAAAATCAGTGGAAGATAACATCTTCATGACAGAATTTAAGGTGACCAAAGTGCAGGAAAGTGTTGAAATGCAACATTTCAGTCTTAGACAAACATCAGCTTTCAGTGAAATTCAAAAAAAGGAAAAAATGTAGCAGCTCAGTTAAGAGACTCATTTGAAGAAAAAAAAACATTAATTTATTGCTAGATAAATTATATATTGCATCTCACCTTTGCTGTATTTGTCATATTAAATTTATTTGAAAAGTTCAGTTTCGAGTCTTCTTCCATTATTTTTTTTAACTTTTCTAAATTTTAATTTACAACAGAAAACATGACAGAGTGTGGAACATAAGAGAACAGAAGAAGAGCATTGTAGAGTTTGTACATGTACGTGGTTCTTTAGGCTATACAGTACTTGTGTGTGTTTGTGAAGATGCATTGGAGTGGTGGATGCCAGGGAGTATAGACAAGGTAGCAGGTGAGGGGTCAGTACTAGGGGAGATTAAAGGGAATGAAGGGGATGAAGTTATAGATGGTTAAACAAATAAATATAAGCAAAAGGTGTCCTGTAATAATGAAAGCAGAAATGAATACAATGAATCCATGAATACAGTATAAATCTATTACTGCTGATACATTTGCCTGAAAAATACTATAGCTTTATATTATTTAGTTGTCAGCAGGCTCAGTGTAAAACTTCCAGAAAATATTCACCCACTGTAAAGTAACTGGGTTTTCACGCTTGATCACACTGGGTGGCAGGGCTGGCACCGCACTGGAAACCATTACTCCTGCATAGTGTTAATGGACTTACTTAACTCCTGGGTCCAGACTAGTGTTTTCCAATGAATTAAAGTGTCAGGAGCCACAAATCAGTGTCTGGGATAGGTCATGTGGGTACTGGAGGAGTGTGGGTCTGGTGGGCTCAATGGTCTTTCTTAATGGTTTGTTCCCTCGATGCATGAAACTGGAGCCTTAAACCCAACCTGGTGGTACTGAAGCACCATTTATACTCTCATCTATCCGTTACACACAAGCTCATGCACCCACAGCCACACATGAATGCCATTACATGCTCATGCACTGGGTACTACTCTCCAAAAGACAGAGCTACTCCCACACACACACTAACCCCCCTTCCCCTCTGTGCTTTGGCAGACCAGTAACATTTACTCAGCTAAATGAATTAAGTAATCGCACAATCCCGCAGCCTCTGCATTACAGAGGAATTTCCATATTACAGCATCTGATACTCCCTGTTCACAGCTCTCCTACGCCACTAATGCAAGCTCCTGGCCAGGCAGGCTGTAACTAGATAGCCGATGGGATTGTGCTGCAGCAGATGCAGTGAAATACAGAAGATGTATGTGTGTGTGTGTGTGTGTGTGTGTGTGTGTGTGTGTGTGTGTGTGTGCGCATAGGAGAAGAAGAGAAGAGCTGGTGCTGGTCCTCCATGCTAAATGAGTCCTGTGTTTTTTATTAGAGCTCATTAGGACAGCAGATAACTCCCTACTCAGTTTTCGGTTAAACAACCAGCCACTTGATGCTGTTTCTTACAGTGATTTAGAATAGTTATGACGCATGGTTAATACCAGGGAAAATATGTGCTAAACTTACGGTACACTGGTATTTCATTTTGACAGCATTGAAGTTACAAGCCTTACTACACATTTGCAATAATTTAGCATTGGTCTTCTATAACAGATTTGTTTTTAAGAGTCACGATCAGAGAAGTAGAAGCAGAGATACTGCTCTTTACATGCCATGCATTCTGATGTCTACATTACTCACAAGTAATAGAGAGTAATAGTAGAGTTTGATCATGGATTCAGGTGTGCTTCATCAGTCTGACTTGTCAGGCCAGTTGAGTCAGTCAAAGCATTAAGATATAATGGAGTGTAATTTTTCTCATAGTTGCCTGGTTTGTGTGTGACTCTGAACAAGACTCAGTCAATCAGAGTTTAGAATCAAAACATCCTGTGTTGAATTACAACCAATAAGCTACACTCCCAGCCCTCCTTTTCCTATATTTTCTTGCCTGCACGCCTCCTGCCCCACGTGGCAGTGGCCAATTAACCAGTCGATAGGTCCAGCAAGGACGGAGGGCCACACACAGCTGCCTCGGGCTCAGGCTGAGCTAAGGGGCTTCAGCTTGGCAACGGCGACTAATACATTTGGACGAGCTCACAGAGAGTAGATGGAAAGGTTCAGTCAGAGTACAAGCTGTCTCTCGTTTAACTGTCAAACTGTTAAAATGACAAACTGTTAAACGATGCTGTTTGGCAAACAAAAGCACTTGAATCTGTGAAAATATGCTTTTCTTGTTTTTAAAAATGCAGGGAAGGTGATTTTCTAAATTCCTCAGTGACCCCTCAAGTATTTTTTAACCTTATGTTAACCATGGTCAAGTGCCCTGGGGATGTGAATTTCAACTAACACCTGAAATGTGTGTTTCTTTTTCCTGAAAGAAAAACCAAATCTGCAGTCACATATCGCGCACAGAACAAGAGGAGAACAAAAAGTCACCCAGTCAGCACACACGTTTACTCACCCTTTAAATCACTCTTTTCACTCTCCATCACTCTCAGCGTCGTGTTTCAGGAGCTCTCTGTGATTGCAATCAAAGGCATTTTTACATTTCAGGCTTTTTTTTTTTTTCCAAAAAATTTGTCCACAACAGGAATATGACCAACGCTCGCTGGTGTTTCGCACAATCAAAACTCTTTCATATGCTCTGTTTGTGTCTCGTTAGTATCGTTTTTATTCAGGGGTGACATTTTTAGGAAATATGTGCAGAGTGACACCATATGTTGAATATACATTAGTTATAAATGATAAAGAAGTATGTAGATCCTTTACTTAAATAAAATTAGTGATATCACATTACAGTACTCTCAGATAAATACATTTACTGCATTCATAATTGTGCAAACTATTTATAAGTATCAACAGTAAAAGCGTATTATACAGTTTTCATAGTGTTAAATACTTTCGAGTGTCTATTATTTTATTACACTATGTAAACAAGTTCAAACTAATTTGATCTGCTTTATATTCTGCAGGAGTTAAGCAGAACAATAATCTCTTTAGAAGAAAACCAAGCTGCAGAACGCATCAGTGTAGTAAAGGTATACTATTGATACAATTCAACTGTTCAGTATTTTCACAAATATGTATTGTATATGTATATGTATTCGAATGTTTTATTATATTTCTTTCACTTCCTAACTTGATCTTTAATTAATGGTGATGTGGTGCTGTTTTAATTTCGGTTTTCTTTTTTTGTAACATTACTTTGAAAGGTGCTCTATACATTAAATAGTGATTTATAAAGATTTACTCTATTACTCTACTCTATTAGTAGTCAGTTGCATCTGCATTGCAGTAACACATTGCACTATCCACTGAAGAGTCAACCCGTTTGCATTTAACTGTTCACAAATGCAGTGGCTCTTTACCTCCACTAGGAGTCAGTTTTTGTTATCAAATTTATGAATATTTTTTTCAGAGGGGGAGATACAAAATAAAATAAAATAAATAAAACACCATTTTGTTTTTTTCTAACTTTTTGATGGGTTCTACTACATCATGGTTTGTCATGATGATTATGTTAGTGATGACAGTCGTGATGATAATGAGGAAGAGAACATATAATTATACATAACACAGTTTCCCTTTGTGGAGTAAACGTTTTTCCCTCGTTCTCTGAGATTAATCTTTAGTGTTTAAAGAATTTATCAGCAATTAATGCACACTGCTGTAACATAGTTTGTGATTTTCTCTGTCTCATTGTTGATGATCCTACTGCACATTCATATCACTGATGTTAGTCTTGACATCAGTGCTTGTAACTGGAAGCTGGACAAACAACCAATCAACTGTTTTCCTGTTTGAAGACAATCAGAATCACCAGAAAGGCCACGATTGCCTCTAGAAAAACAAGATATATAATGACAGAGCAAAACAGCAGAGAATTTACCACATACAAGTAGTTTCCAGTGATTTAGAATAGCGTTCATGGAGAAATAAATGATGTGCATGTAGCAGAAGTTGCTGCGTCAGTTATGGTGAACTGAGGCACACACGAGTAACAATCCACAACCCAACCCATACAGGCCAACGGTTTCCTTATTTTTTGCTGAATTAGTAAAATAAAATGATGAATACTGAATGGATTTCATAAAATACATGGAACATGATGGCAAAGGATATGATTAGTGGTGGACCGTAATAGAATTTTTACTCAAGGAGTGAATATAAGTATGTTTGGGAGATAATATGAGGATATCGATTTAATGCTAGTCTATATTGGTATTCTGTTACATTTCAGGACATTTTACACATTATGCATTTTAGAACTGAAAAGTTAAACTAGTCTATGGATCTAAAACTATGTTGACATGAGATGAATTGTGATACAAAAATAACTAGTTCCTGCTTCTCATTAGTGAAACCTTTTCTGTCATGTTGGTTAGTAAACTGAAAGTAAGGCCGTGTTTTTGTCAGACAAAACAAACTTCCTGATGTCACCGTAGGTTTACAACATTTTCTGACATTTAAATGTTTTAAAATATTAATTAAGAGAAAAAAAATCAGTAGACAAATTACTGCAGCCAATTACTGTACTTAGCCTACTACATGTATTTGACAGTTAATGTACAGTCAAAAACAAAACACACACAAAAAGTAAAAAAAAAATCTATAGTTTTAGATAAGTAAAGGATTGTACCCCTTCCACCACCTGAAGAAATAATATAGCAATAAAAGCCAGAAAGAATTTTACACGTGCTGTTTATGCTATTTTACTTGGCGAGGTATTTTGTGCACAAAGAGGAAGTTGCCAAATTGTTACCAACAAAAAGAGCAGGTAAATTGTTATTTAATTTTTTGACACACACACACACATAGTATTTTCACCTATTGGAGCGAAAGGAAGCAAATAATAGGCTGCATGGAAAAAAACACACATACACACAGAAGTACTTGGATTATTTTGGCAAGCAGTGAGTTTATTATTTAGTTTTATGGGGCTAGGAGGCAGGGGAGGTTGTTTTGCAGTGTTGCCGGTGATACGGCGGCTGTGTTTGTGAGCTTGTGAGAAAGGAAGCACCAGTAAGATCAATACATCCTCTACGTAGATTTCCAGCAGAGTGTGACGTGCGTGTGGGGAAATGAGCTAGGCCGAGGATACTTTGCTTGTTATGGATTTGACATGAACTTGGCCCCCGGTCTCTCAGAATGTGATGAATGTATTATTTAATCTTCCTGTCTTTGTTAACCTCATTCTGGCCAAAGCCACTGTGATTCTCTCTCCCTCAGTGGATGAAACAACATCTTGGGTTTGGCCTTTGGAGTTTGATGAAGTATAATAATGGCCATAGTAATAGTGCCTCTCCACAAGGACCTTTACCACCACAGACACGTTAATGGGAGCTGTGCTGTATTTTAGGCACATGTGAGTCAACTGCACAAGTAGAAATTAACACTCAAGGCGAACTATCACTAAGGACAACACTTAAACAGCTGCACTGATAGGCCTTGGCAACTTATCAGTGTCATGATTCAGGGTTTAATGTCTTCATAAGAACCAGTCTGGAATTTTACATTTTAATTTTAGAGTGAGGACATTTTGCAAGGTGAAATAATTTTAGTCAGATTAAGGTACACCGGATCATGTTGCACATATAGTTTAGGTTTAGGTAGTTTAGAATTTCTGTGGTCAGGGCTACAAACGTAAAGAAAGGTTTAAACGCAAACCAAAAAGTTGGAAACACAAATCAGATAACAGACAATAAAGTTGCACTGAAATCATACTTTAAATAAAATAAAATTTCTTCAGATTTTTGTTATTGTTGGTTTACTGATGGTTTATATTTATTATAATTATATATAATTACATATAGATTTGTCATGGTTTCCATTTAATTATGGTGAAATTCTTTGATAGTCTAAAAAATAAACGTAAATTTGGACTGCAGTATTTTTGTCTTTATTGTTTAATCTGGCAAACATAAAACAATATTTCTATTCTCAATTTCATTGTTTAATCCCCAAAACAGTGAAAAGGTCGGATTAGAGGCTCCAAGAGTTAAATGCTGCATCTTTTGTCTAACCAACCAGTTAACAATGACATAAAGCAAAGAAAAGCATTTTGAAAAGCAGGACATGCCGTGATCTTTGCGTCACATTTTTCCTAAAATATAAAATGTTTGTCACAACATCAGAATGAAAAAGTTGAAAAAAATATGAGTTAGTAATGTTTAATAAATGTCATCAGTGGATGATCCTTGAAGACAGTGGCTGGCTTGAGAAGGTGTGTGTGTGTGTGTGTGTGTGTGTGTGTGTGTACTGTGTAGGGGCAAAGTTGGAGGCTATTAAAAATAAATATCTTGCCAGCAGCTTCAGACAATGACAGGGCAATAATCTTTGGAAGCTGAATACGTCAGAACTACTGGACAGGAATCAGACACAAAGACAAAGACAAATTTAGAGCTTTGGTTTGTTGTCTGAGTGGAAATGATATTTGTCACCTCTGGGTCAGAGATATTACAGTAAACAGACAAGTCATGACAAAGGAAGCACATTTAGTGAGTGCAGAACTCACCTTCGTGTGTGAATAAATAGATTTCAACAGCAGCGGGTTAGTAGGAAAATGTAGGCACTCAGAGGTCAGCTCCATGAGGAGAGCTGAGGTTGTCACATCATCAACAGCTGCACTAACCACAAGTTAATATTTACATGATGAAGTATAAATGGCTGATCATCTTTGTCAAACAAATGGGAAAAGACATTGTATTGTGCTGCTTTTGGCTGTGTAATGCTTTGTCTGATTACAGTGCAAACAAACTGTTTATTAATTCCTACAGATACACATTAGTCTGTAAAAAAATAGAGGAGAAAAAAACATTTGTTCATATTTGTACTTGCTTATGATTTAGGTGAAATACATTACAGTCTACTCTACAAAGCTGAATCAACGGCTTAATTAAACAACAACAAATGTGTGGACATTGAACAACTCTGTCTGGTTTTATCTGACAACATTTAGCTGCATATATGCCTGATAATTAAACAAAATATTTTTCATAAAATGTTTAACTACTACTTGTGCCCACATCCACATGGATACAAGACATTAACTGTGGAAAGGTTCTGTTTGTTTACGGCCTGTCACTTTAACTAGCACGCTAATGTGCAGAAAATGTATATACATCAACACATGCTTAAACACACAAAGTGACGGACTATAAGACGTTAACTAGTTCTGATGTTTCAGGTAACGCAGCAGTTCAAAACGTGTGGTATAAATCTCGTATAATCTCAAAAATTCTCAGTGTGATTTGCATCACTTATGCTCAATGCTTCATAACACAAATGTTAGATAGGACGCTCAATATGCAGTGCAATGGAGCTTCACGGAGCCGCCGTGACCTGAGGCCAGTGAACCGGCTCCGCCACCAACAAAATGAGCCAAGATCCTTTCAGAAAGGGGAGCATGTGAGCGACAAGTATCGCTTATTTTGGAAATGCATCAAGGTGAAAGAGAAATGCTCTGTAAACGTTTACAGCGCGAGGCTAAAAATACTGTACTGCGTTGCAGGCTATTAATGACAGCCTCCATCACAACTCTTGTTGTCTCAAAAGTGGCGGATGATCTGCTGTCAGCTGTGGTGGGCAATCAAACAAATATAGAGTGCTGGATTATGAACCCTAAGTGTTGCCAGTAGGAGTTGAGTGGGTAGCCTGTTGTCTGTCGTCCTGTGCTTCTCCTACTCTGGTTGCTTTGACGTCTCTGTACCAGTCAACGCTTAGATATGAGCACATGGTAATACTTACAAAAATACCAAATCCTCACCACCGGAGTGACCCAAAGGTCTGAGGACGTCACATCAGGCAACCCAGTGAAAGCCCAACTCCCCCACAAAACACACTAAATCGGTTTTCACTTTGCAGTGCCAGACCACAAGAAAAAAAAAAAGCTATATAAAATTTGCAATCATAAAACTTGTTTTTTTTTAACTCTATTTAAAGATAGGTTCAGGCTTTAAGCCTCCAATGAGAATAAGATTAGGGTAAGCTCTAAAAGCAACTTGCTAGGTGAAAATTATAGCAAAATCCAGTACTGCACGACCAGAAAGGATCAAGCTCCTAAATCTGGAAGCGCGCCTCCACAATTAGCTGGACACAAGCTACCGCAAACCAAGCTGAGGCACTAAGAGCTTTCTGGATGTTCTACTCTGTGCTTGTCTCGGTCACAGCACAGGCCATCAACAAATCAGCCATACACGCAGACCTCTACATAATCCCACATTATTAAAGCTTGTCCTAATTAAAAAGATGTTTCTTTGAGAAAATGAGCATTATTTAGTGGCCAGGATCTGTTCTGCACATTTCTGGCAGGGTAGTAAATTTCAATACATGCACCATTTTTTTCTGTTTCTTTTTGCCCCAAATGATCCATTATATGACAGAGAATCAGGAGCCTGGAGTTCAGTGGTCTCCAATGCCTCTTCACATGCATACCTCAGCCTCCCCCCCAGTGCACAGGATACAGGAGATTTGGATGTGCAGAGCTGTGCTCAGCCCCTGATGTCAGAGATGACTCAATCCAGAGGCTTGTAACTCCAAAACACATTTTAGAGATCCTGAATGGAGGCAAAATGGGAGCAAAGAAGCAGAAGGAATTTGTTTCCATGGATATATAAACATGTTTTCTCTATTAGATAAAAGTATTCTCATGCACATGTCAGTCATAAAGTGGATACAAGAGCAGGCTGTTCCAAAAACTACTTGAGGAAGAAAAAATGTAAACATTTTTAACAACGCCGTCTTTATTTTAGCGAAGTGTCAACTTTCTTTTGCATCAGACTCTAAAACCCACTTGAGTTAAACACATTGATGTGTTTTCGTTTACCCTTTGTGAGGCGGGCCCTCACTACGAGGGGGCTCCCAGGGGAGGTTGAGATTAGCTAGAATGTGATGAGATGGTGACAAATATCCAACACTCCCCTGTATCAACAATCCCGAACGCAACCGCAATGGAGGAGAGCGCAGCTCCGATTGGGCCAGGAAACAAAACAAAACAAAAAAAGAGACGCAGCCAGGAAGCAAGGTATCCATTTCGTGCCCCACTCTGTTTCCCTGCCACCTGTTAGACATGATCATTACCACGAAGCAAGGGCGTAGGGGGCTAAGCCGGCCACATTTATATCAACAAGCTGGGATAAAACTGTCTAATTATCCCCAACGGCCCCTGGCTCGGCCCCCTACTCTCCTCCCTGAGCCGGTCCCATTTGCCAGCCTGGCCTCCAGCCAAACACTGCCGGCTGGTATGTGAAAGCACATCCTAATGACAGCGCTCTTTCAATCCCAGGTCTTTGGAATCGCCCTGAGTAGCTTATACACATTATATGGCACCAGGCCAGCTAAATAGTTAGAAGGTCAAAGCGAGGTTTAATGGAATAAGTATGTGAATTTATTGCTGTACCTAGTCTGAATAAATTACTGTCACGTGAAAGTGTTGAGATTCATGATGACAACTGTGCTGTATTTTGAAAGAAAATATAAGTCTGGCACTTGAAAACTCGACTGAACAGAGATGGTGGTCTTTAACACAACAGCAGAAAGTTCTCATTCAGTCTTCAACAGTCGATAGTTTTGAACCCAAGGTTGAGAAACATGGAAATAACTAGTTATTTTCTACTTTAAGTATACTTTTTAAATATCATCCAAGCAAATTTGTGAGCTAATACTTAAGTCAGGCTGTGTTAAGCTTTGATGATCACCTGTGATTGAGAACAAATGTACCCTAAATGTAAGCAATTTGCACCTGTGCAAAGCTGACTATTATCATAACAGTTTTGATGGCTACAGAGGGAATGTGGTGGGTGGGAGCGCGGCATCCAGATCCCCACGGGAGGTAGCATTAAGGTCTTAATTAGGACGCAAGGGGAAAGATTCAAAGTACTCCAAGATGACGAGGGACGCAGCAATGGGAAACCGGAGCTGATCGTCTTTCCTAGTTCAAGGCTAATTGCTGAAAGGGATCTGATATGGATGTGCAGGGAAACACGGACGGTATGTAATAAGATGACGTGAGGTCATCTCTAAAAGCTGTTGAACTAATTCTGAATGTCTTTGGTAGCTTGTAGATCTGTGTTATTAAGACATCACAGACGCTATAAGGACAAGCATTTCATTAATGTAAAAATAACCTAGTCCAGAATGCTTCCGATTTAACTTATTATATAAACGGGTTATTTCAATAAAGTTTATAACTAAAGTTTAATTTTCAGCAGTTAACAAAAAAGAGCCACAGCCATAAGAAAGCTTTAAATAAGCTTTCGACATGTTCTACGATTTATGATGAGAATTGTCCCAGCAGCCCGTTTGCTTCCGTGAATCTATTTGTCCTCAAGAGCTCTGATAAAGTGGCAGCTGTGGTAGATAAGATTACTGCAACTGGGCACAAACTGGAAGCCAGTCTGAAATTCTTGACCTAAGATTTGTCGCTGTATAGTCTAATCATCTAACAGAAAAGAAATGGTGTTAAAAATCCAGTAAAATATCTATTGTGAAAACTTTTTTAGACCACTGTTGATTCATTACCATCCGCAGATTTGGTTTTACTTCATGTGTTCTTCAAATAAAATGTCTGAAATGGACTCTTACAGTTAATGTGTTATGTGTGTTATAAGTTAACATCACATGGCCAAAATTATAAAAGCCATTTATGATAAAACTGGTTACACAGGATTTTTTATATGTAAAACTGTCCAATAACTGTTCTACAAAACAAAACTCTCTGTGGATTAGTCTGAATCAATAACCGATGCATCATATATTTGTTTTATTCCTCAGAACTAATTGTGGTATAAATGGTGGGAAATAACCTCAACACACAGGAAGTGAATAATCAAATTTAAAAGTGAAATATAAATCCTCCCCACGCCCCCTTAGGCTTTGAGTCAGCGGAGAGAAAAACGCATTCCCTCAGCGACAGAAAAAACACTAATTTCTGAGATCTCTTTGAACATCCAAACAGTTTTTCATTGTTGTAGCTGAAAACTGGCCACAGTGGTTCACACCTATTTACAAAAAACAGTTTAACGCAGCACACAGAGTTGTGGTAAAAGTTACTCCAGGTAGAAAGAAGGCAAGTGAAAAATAAATCACCTAGGAAGCAGATAATGTTATTTCATTATATAATTTCAGTTAGCACACCAGAAGAAAATGCTACTCACTATGAGACTTTGCCGAACTGGGTCAATGCAAAAAAAAAAAGCATAAAATAAAACTACTAACCCTAATTGCATTCAATCGAATGAATTATTTTCACTCACATCATTTCGAACATTTCTTCCGCATACAATCCTTTCGGGTCAAATTTGTATGAAGTAAAGAGCACTGCTGTTCTAGAGATCATCAGAAATGATTCCCCTGGCAGTGTCCAAACTTTATAGAGTAGTATAAGGCAAGCCTGGCCCTAATAAAAACACAGGTGCTTCTCTTCCTCTTTCAAAGACTTTTGCAGACTTCTGTTCAATTACAACTAAACTGTGATATATCATTTATTTATTTTTTGACTGATTTGACTGATGGGAAGACAGCGTTTGACAGACTGCCAAGTCTCTTCCTTGCTGTTTGTGAATGATTTGCCCATGTCCTCTGAACATTAAAATGCTAGCTTGTACATTTCTCTGGTGAAAAAAAAAAAAAGATCCCCAGCTTTGAAGCAGCTGAAAGCACATAGGGATAAAAACTCTATACAATTTCCACATGAAATAGGAAGACAGGAGTCCACGGGGAGAAACTAAATTGAAACTAAGGCTGTGCCTGATGGACCACAGGATATGCCTGCAAAATTTAGACATATCAAAATGGCGAAAAAGTCTGTTAGTGCCCATTCATATAAACTGAATGGCTTGTAATGTTCTCAGGCCCTTGGAGGATACTTGCAAGGTTGAGGAAAGACTACAGGAAGAACAGAATGGTTTTGACATAACTTTATTTTAGTGCGCTACAGGTTTTCTCTCCTCCCTGCAGTTTAATGTTGTATTCCACTGGGTCCCGGAAGGAAGCAGCCAAGTAAATCCCTCCTGCTCGACTTAAAAAGGAAACGGTATCTGAAGACAGGTGAAAAACTGAAAGATAAATACATCCAGGCCTCTTGCTCTTTGGGTTTCTCTCTTGTGGGTTATCTCGCAGATAGATAACACACACACACACACACACACACACACACACACACACACACACACACACACACACACACAAAAGAAAGGCACAGGCGTTAGGTTTAAATTTAGCTTAAAGGAAGCTGTTACGATGAAATACCGCTTGTTCACTTTATAACATTTAACTCATTTTGATGAGTTACTTGCATTAGCTGGTATAGAGCACTTGCTGATTTTTCGATAACTATGTCAGGTGAAGGTCATATCTGGGTTTTCAAGTTTTCAAATTCGCAGCATTTAATTGGTAGAAAGTAGCTGGGAACATTTAAAACCACGCAGGCCATACTCTGGGGGGTTGTAGGGTGGTAGGTGAATTAGGAAGTCTTCACTTATCTGGGCATGATGAACTGAGCCGATGTTCACCCCTGTAAGGTTTTACATTTTAGCTTTTATTTCGAGGAAGAAGGTTGGGGGTTGAAAGACAAACAATGAGAATTTCTGCAGCTGCCTCAGCAGCTCCCAGTGTGCTTCAAAGGGGTTTCCATATGTTTTCAAGATTTCAACCAAAATCTAGTATCACCACTTAAAGATAGTCACGTTGCAGTGTTTTTTCCTTTTGTGACAATTTGTTTTCACAAAATGCCTCTGTTTAGCATGGTGCTTTTTTTTGTTTTACATGCATTCATAAAAATTATTCCGCATTAAAAAATGCAAGACATTAAAGGCTGCACTTTTAACAAGTCTCAGTGGCATTAGAGTTTCTTTCGGGTCTTGCTTTCGGTTAGTAATCGCTATCAGGGTGTGTCTGTTGAATGGATAAAGCATCCACCATCTGCTGCGCTCCAAGTGCTTGTCATGGCAAGATGAATTCTAGTGTACTAGTGTGTAGCTGGTATCTAAAACATCACTGAGTGGTTTATGGAGTCATCTACTTAGACTCCAACTGACAGAGTAATAAATTGATAAAGTCGGGCGATAAACAGTCAGATATGCTGTATTTTTCTAACAGATAATTTCCAAAAAGATACTTTCGCTTGTACAATTTATAAACTGTATTTTTTTTTTGAAAAGCTCATTTTAATTTGATGAAGATAATGTAAACATGTTTTTTTAAAAACTTATTTTAACTTATTTTACAACTTTTGCCACTACAGTGTATATACAGCGTATGCAAACTTATAAAAAGTGAAACTCTAAACAGCATCTTAGTCTCTGAGTCATGAAGAGACGGCTGCAAACCAGATCCGTGCACAAATGCATTAATAGAATAGTTTCATTGTCATTTAAGCTGAGTTCATTATTCTTTACTTAAAGGTAATCAGTGGGGCTCCCTTCTCCATGAACTGAACAACACAATATTTACATATCTGCTTTAATCATTGCGGTTCATTTAATTTTACGCTATTAAAATAAACATGCTGGAGCATTACCAGCTGGGGAATAAAAAAAAAACTGCTGTATAAACTCAGAAATACTCAATTGCTTAGGTATGAGAAATTCCTGTGTAGCTAAAAGCAAGCAACTCCAGTATATGGCCAGAGAGCCCTGTATTTAGAAGCTGTTTATCTTCAAGAGGTTATTATTTCATCAATTTTGCAGGGGTGAACAGATCATGATTCAAAGGTCTCACAGAAAACAAGGGACCTGAAATCTTTCATAAGATCAAAATAACATTTTAGACAATATATATTTAACGTGCTGAAGGACTGACATGATCTCTGAACAAGATGTAAACCAAATGTGCAGAAAAGCATAAAAAGCACCATGAAACCCAAGTGTTTCAATGTCCAAACACACCACGACCGCGGAGCATCTGTTTTTCCCTTGTTACTCTGGGAAGCCAATGGAGGTCCAGAGTGATGCGTAACCTCAATAAATATCACAGATCCGCAGAGACATCCACCAATTTATCCATTGGTGAATCATCTGGGAACTAATAGTGGAAGACAATAACCAGCGAGAGGAACCATCTGAAAGACATCAGTAAACATGTGCGTAAATCACACTGACCCAAAGCGATGGTAGGTAAAATCTCTCTCTTCTGCACAAAATCATCTTGTGGTTAGATGACTACAGGGCTGACAGCAAAGACGATGGTTAAAGCTATTCCCAGATTGTTGATGGTTTGGTCTGTATGAATTATGACAGCTTGTCCTCTCGGTGACCTTGCAAGTAATTATGCATTTTTCAAACAAGCAAACCATTTGTTTACATAGACGTACAGTAGGCCCAGCAACTGTTCTCTGACGATATGCCGTGGCTGCGTGCACATGGAACATTACATTTTTTCATGCACAAACAAAATAAATGTATAGCCTAATACAAAACTCATGGAGATGCATTTTTAGTGTAGCATAGTGTCAATCAGCATAAAAACTATATAGTAAGTAGTTCGTTTTAAGGCTAATTTAAAGTTTTTTTCAGTTTACACAGATTAAATGAATTAGTTTGTTAATTTCTCTGATGTCCCTAGAAAACCTAACTTTCATGACATACATGTCACTGGTGTGGTGGGATGAAGAGATGGAGGTTAGTGGTTTCTGTGATTGATATAGATCATTTGGCTCTCAGCACTTTTAAAACACAACTGATCTACAGTCTGTATGGTCCCTAAACGCCTCCAAGACAGAGGTATGATGAGGGAGGGCTGGCAGACGACCAGAATGTAGGGATGCACATCGAGTGAATGAAGACTTTGCAGCTTATGTTCAGGAGTTGGTCAGAAATCAAAAGACTTTATACATGATCGAAATGGCCACAATTAAAGGCAGGTTAAAAAGTTGGCAATCATAAACAGGGAGATAGAGTTTAAATGTGGGGATAACTGCACATTTTCAGGCAGTCTCCAGGAAGACATTTATCGCTTCACACAGGGTTGTTGACATGAACAAGTACAAGTACACCCCATTACTTCCATTGTTTTACTACACAGAACAAACTCTGACAGCACACAGGTTTTTGTCTGTATTTTCAACCATGTTTTGCTTATATAACAGAGGCTTTGAGAATAAGAACTAGCCTAAGTATATAGAAAACATAAGCTTTGGCTCAGTTTTTTTCAGTGTAAACTTTATTAGTTCCAAGAAACAGCAGGGTTATAGTTGCTAGTGTAAGTAGTATCTTCGCTCACATACAGTGAGTAACACGATTGGTGTTTGTAATGCAACCTGTAGTCCTAGATATCTCACACAAACACATCACTCTTTAAACCTCTGGAGAATATTGCCAATTTTGTTTGCACACTTAGATTTAAGATCTACACTTAAGCGAGAATGCTAAAACCGAAATATATATTTTTAACCCACTGTTTTCTTTTTCAAATCAGAGATTATAAATAATACCAATGAGGGCTAAACCTGAGAAATTTCAGCCAACAGTTACTCCTTCAGCAGCAGACATATTAACACTCAGCTGTAAACACCCATGCACTTGAAAAACTTCATGACCGTATATCAACATCCATCTAATCCATATGCAGTGACAATTTTATTGTGCTCATAAAATGCTTGCAAATGCCCTTAAGCACACTGTATTTTCAGCAGGCGTTTTAAAAAAGCTTAAATTACACTCAAACAGCATCAAGATGAATGGATTGGCAGCACTAATGTGAGTGGATTTTTTTTCTTTTCAAGACAGGGAATTTTCCTCCCTGCAGCCGTGCCAAGAGCAGGAGGGGAAAATCAACTACATTCAACTATTTGTCAACTCCCTTTAGAAACATTTAATAGTAATAAAATTTATGGCTCCAGTTTCCAAAGGATACTGCCAGTGAAGTTCATCTCTACGAGAGTGGTTGTAAATGCTACTATTGTTTCAGATTTTGATTTATGATTTCACCTTTTTGCTGAGGTTTTGGAATATGAATACTGAAGACTGTAGGTAGACTATGAATATAATGAATGTATGCATTTGTGTCATCTATTTTATAACATCTGCAGTATATGCTGGCCTGTCTGTCTATTCAGTCGATTCTATATTGTTCATAGGGAATAAAGGTTGTGGAAGAAACACTCCCCTGTCTGAAAGATGAGCAATGACAGTACCAGACTACTTTGAGGAATCCATTGAAGCAGCGCTTCCAAAATTGAATCACCATATGGCAATGGTGCTTAAATGTTGCCTTGAGACAACTAACAGCATAAACTCATATGTCATGTCTGTCAGCTACACTGAATTACTATTCAAACTTTGATAATACTTCCATGTACTGGGTTTATATAAGAAGATGAACAGAACAACTGTCATCATCAACGGTCATCATTTTGGGATTTGAGGACAAAGCCAAGTCATTTCATTCAGGCTGTGTGTGATTTCCTCATTCTCTCCATTTCAATAACTTCTGGGCCATTTTCTCCTTTATTCCATTACTGTATCATTCATGAGATATTGTAAAATGTGTTAGTCATACCATGGATTACAGTTCAAAGTGTAAGCCTTTTATTGGAAAGTGTAGGATTGCCTATAATAAGGTCCTTAAAACATGTCGCGCTGGATTTTGAATTCGACAGTATGCAAGGGAAAAGGGAATCATGGTCAGAGTGAATTATGGACCAATGAGGAGCAGTAAAAGCCAATGATGAATTAGTATGTATTTTAACTTTTTCTTTTCCCTTTTTCATCCTGACACAGGGAAGGAAATGCTCTTTGTTTTCTTAAGGATGTGCAATTTTCCTCTCTTCATCCCTTTCGAATCCTCCTGCCGAATCCTCAAACCATCAAATCGAGGATTTAAAGGCCTTTGGCGGCAGTGATGGCTCCCCGCAGAAGTCTCCTCATGATGTGCCGACTCTGTAAGGTCAGGGAGGAAAACCAATTTGCTGGAGAAAAAAAAAAAAAACGGGGACATCCAAAAACCAAAACTTCTGCACATGGTGCATCAATCAAGCCTCTCGCGCTCTTTGTTGTAATTACTGGGAAATGTTATACATTTCGAGGAGATTCTGAAAACACTATGGGATAAACATTTTTGTAACAGGAGAGAGTGAGTCACCTGATAAAATTAATTCCTTGTCTTCATTTACACATGATAAAGCACTTTATTTTGGTTTATTTCACTTAAATTAAGCTTACTGGGACTGGGAGTTCTACTTATTACATTATGTGTAACACAAATCTTGGTAGTGTTTTCTTCTACCAGCTGTGTTTTGTATGTGTCATTATATAAAGTAAATTTAAGAAAATAAATTTAATTTTTTAAATCTGAATGGAGCACGGAGAAATACAGCAGTAACATCATCCAAACTCTCACGTGTGCACACGTGTAGATTACATTATGCTCTGGGTCCTTCCACAGAAAACCTGTGTAATTTATGGGGAAATAAATCCTTCCCCTTCCTGACAAATAAACCCTAACTCTAAAGGGTGGCACAAAAGAAAAGTTCTCATTAAAAAAAGAAATAGAAGAAGAAATGCAGTGAGCCTTAGCTCCATCCTAAATCACTCACCCTAATGCCACTGGGCTATCTGACTTTTCTGCAGTTAACATTGAACACTGAATGAGCACAACTCTGCATGGGACAACTATGTATCAGCATCAACATTAAAGCATGCATCTGTCATATCCCCAGTGAATGAGGGGGGGTTATTTGTGAGCCAAGTTCAGATGCTGATGGTGCTCAGCTGACAGATGGTAGAAGTGATGATGGAGCTGTGGAAGCCATATGCAAAAACAGAACATCATGACTCTGCGCACTGAACACTGTGTAATGGCTCTAAGATTGACTTTAGGCGTTAAGTAATGCTTTTAGAAGTAATAAGCAGTTTTTTTGTATGTTACCACAAATAACACACACGTTTGTTTATCTGACAACCATACAAGAAAATGCTTTTTATTGTTTTCACTGACCAACTTAATTAAATTTTTTTAAGCAGAACAGAGCTCTCTACTGTCATATTACAGTCATTGTACAGGGTGATGGCTTTCTGTAGTTATCCTTATCAGTCTATAAATAAAACTGCTCCACTGTTTGACCAGAGGTCTGTGGAGAGGATGTGAGCTGTTCATTATAATTCAGCAGTTTGTTCAGCATCCTGCTCTCCACCACCTGCTCCAAGGGTTCCAGTAAAGTCCCCAGCACAGAGCCAACCTTTCTTAGTAGTTTTTTTCTTTAAGTTTGTTGGTATCACTTGCTCCGATGCTGCTGCCTCAACAGACAGCAGCAAAGCATGTTTCACTGAATATGAGCAAACAATATATAGCAAAGTTAGAGTTTGACCCAAAACAATTTTGACAAGCAAAGTATAAACAGAAAGTAACAAGTGAGTGTATCATGGTACAAAAGGAGCATCTACTAGAGGCCTTGTCTTTGCAAGCAAATTGGCAAATTGTGGCTCATTACTTTGTGCCAGTATTTCCTAACTCAGTATTAAAAAAAACACTGATATTTCACCATCTGCAGTACTTAATATTCTGAAAAGATTCAGGGAATCTGTGGAAATCTCTGTGTATAAAGGCCAGGGACAGCATGACTTTGTAGACACAGAGTGCATGTGTTTGACCTGCACACCTGCCCGCAGCCCAGATCTGTATCCTTAAGAGGAGGGGCCTTAGTTAGGGGTCTAAACATGCTTATAGTTAAAAAATATATATAATTAAGTCGTCAATGAAAATGGGGAAAGAGTACTTTTGTTTGTACTCTGTCAGACAAATACATTTTTTTTATTCAAATAAAATACATTTATTTTATTTCATTTGTTGTACATTAGCGTACAAATAACAGTAATCTCCTTATTGTGTCCACTCTTCTGTGTAAATGAACAGCATGTCCTCCCTTGCTGCTTTCAAAATTTCCTCCAGCTGTTGGGTTGTATAAGGATCATTTGTTGGTACAGCATTAGTTTGGTGTTAAAGTGGTGAATCCTCAAGTGGTCATAAGGTTATGGGTTCAAATTCAGTCAAGTATGTATGCGAATAATCTGGATTGTTTCATCCAGCTGTAAGCAATTAACCAGGTTACTTTTTACGTGTCTATCTGTGGTCTAAGAGGCCTTTAGGTTAAGCGGCAGAAGGCGTCACTGCCTGTGGGCCAAAGATTGAAAATTCAGCTGCTTGTTAAGATACAACAATGTGAATTACAGGGTAACAGGCTTATGTTTTATTCCCACACTACAGACTTTCTAAGAAGGAAAGTCTCAACAATTAGCAGTTTTGGATGCTTAACAGTCTGCATTTCCTGAAATTAAGTCATTACATTCAATAGAGCTGCTGAGGTCACACCTGACAGGAAGGCCTGAGGCAACTGACTCAACAAAAAAACACAAAAGACCTGCGGCTGTGCTCCCATGTGTTTGATTTCGGAACCTTTTAATTAATCTTTTTGGCTTTTTTGTTTCATTTAAAAGTGACATTGTTACCACTTAAAGTAATGTGTTGCATCGTGACCTGAAAATAGACCCTAAGATGTCGGCTTTCATCGGTTTACTCAAACTTCCTTGGATTCAAACGAAAATGGATTTGAGACAACAATCAGTGTTTTTTCAGATGTGTTATGCAGCTTACAGTGCATCTGCGCAGCTTAACACACTGCTTTAAAAAAAGAAAATCCTACAATCATCCTACAACCTAACTACTGAAGAAAAGTAAACCCATTGACACATCTGACACTTCTAAGAGCTCATCAGTGGAAAGAAATCATTTTCTCAGGTGGCTGACACTAATGCATTCATGCAAGGATTCTTTTGGCAAATAATATTCTGACTTTGCCAAAACAGCTGATTTATGTTCTAAACATATCCCTGTATGAATTGTAAACCACACAATCTAAACAGCCAGGGATGTGTTGCTCCTGGCCGGCAGAGGGTCATTTACTTAATGGTGAATGAATCTCTAATCCTTTGTAAACGTGTAGATCTGTGTAGCGAGAGCTCCTGTAGACAGAGAGATTTTTGCTGCCTGAGCTTTCAGCCAAAACGTCTGAGCTATTCCTCAAGCTGGAGACAAGGTCAAGGAAATACTGTTTGATCTGTTATGGCACTCTCATAATTATTTGGACCCTGGAGAAGGACTTTTTCTTTGGTTTGGCTACTGCCATCTAATATTTCACTTAAACATGTGAAAACCATATCACTACTTGTGGTGTAAGTACACTGCTGCAAATTCCTAAATCGTCTTGCAAATGTTTTCCCCAATCACTGTCATTTAATTAATTACTATAAAATGTCTTCTAATTCTAGATCCACATCTACAAATATTCATATCATACTGTGGAATAATGTTTTTATTTTTTTTCAAATCCTGGTTTTATAAAATCTTTATATGATGAATTTAATTTGCTCCAGTATACAATAAAGATAAAAAAATAAATAAATCTTGCATGGACTTTTCTCCAAAATCATATAACTGTTTAATGTTTTCAGTTGGAAAACTGTAGCCTTTTACAGTGCCCATTCAAGGCGTATTTACTCACTTAGAAGCCGCCTTGCTGCTGTGTAAAAGGTTCAGTACTGGAGTGGGGACTCTCTGCTGATACTCCTTTAAGCCGTCTCCAGAGGTGAGCTGGTTTCACCCTGTGTCTGTGTAAAAAACCCCAGGCGACTTAGGGGTCTTAGGGGGAAAACAGTGTTAAAAGAAAAGAGGCTACTGAGGTTATTTCTCCTGGGAGACTTTCCTACGTACAGGAGAAACAACATTTACGACATAATTCAAACTTAAGTACAGTTGTGGTATGTTAATAATTGTGGTTATATTTGACTTTGTTTGTGTAGAGAGACAAAACTCTAAATCTATCCAGTAACAACGTCTTACTCCAGAGCTGCATGTTGTAGTGGTCCAGAGTCTCTGTCTCTAGACAAGTTTCTCATCACCCACAAGTTGCTGCAGAAAACTGAATCCGTGACAATAATCCTTCATGCTCGTGTTGTACCCGACGCACATCAACTGTGTCTGAGTCAAATTCATGTCTGAAACACCAGCAATATTTTGAAAGCAATGTATATTTAACATGTGATGTTAAACAAAAAGTGCTAGTACCTAATTTCCAAAATAATCTATGTTCTAAATCACGAAACACTGATTTAACCTTGGTTTTATCTCTTATACGACACACGCTATCATCAAAAGACATTAAAACTTACACTTGACACTCCTCAGCATTAGTCTGTCCAGGACAAATAGTTTATGATAATGTCTCTCGTGCTGAATTCTCAAATAGATGAAGACTGGGCCATGACCCTAACAGGAGTGTAGGAGGAATTTAAAAGAGCTGTTAAAACAATATATATATTCATAAAAGAAGGGGTAAAAGTGAAGCAAGTGTTATTCCATTCAATAAATCTCCCACAACAAGAGGAACTTAAGAAAAAAAAAGTGTCTGGCTTAACATTTTGTGAAGTCAAATATTTCTTTACAAGTGATGACTTATACAAGAGTTCAGCTGCTCTATAAGATGTCCTGTTTGGTCGGAGGAGCTAATACACGTGTCTGTTTGAATTGGAGGAAGTGGAGGAGGCCCAGCAGTCTTTAGTGGGCATTCAACTCATAGGTGGGCGGCTTTTTGCTGCAATCATTTAGGTTTAATTGTTCTGAATGCAGCTGGTGGTGAGTTATTGCCTGTACAGGCGGCAGAATGACAGCATGGCAGGTTTACAGGGAGCAGGAGGTGGTAAAATAAAAAATTTAAAAAAACAACAGTCTGACAGTGTCTCTCACTTAAATTCTGTTTACACCTGGTATGAAGATACGTTTTCAGCAATCAGATCATGAGTGGACAGCCGAGACACATCACTGTTTACACCTGAACACATATATGCATCTCCAAGGCGTCCAGCAGACCACTTGTGTCCAGATTTCACTACCAGTATGTGAATTCTGCTATAAGATCAAAGGCTATATAAGTGGCTATATCAGTCTCATAAATGGTGAGTGGCAATAGCAGTTATCAAGTTTGGTTTGGACAGATTCCTCTGCCCGAATGGAAATTTGGTATCTTGTTTCACTGGCACTCCATTAGTGTGTATCTCCATGCTTTTTTCTTTAGCTTCTACTTGCTTTGCACATTGTCATGGTCTCACCAAAACAACCACTGCTTCCTTGCTTTCCTGTAACATCATTATGGCACGAGGTTGATTTTTTTCAAGCGTAAAATAAACAAAATCTTTGTGCACTTAAATGTACAACAGGTGCATTCGAGGGAAACGTGACAAAAAACATGAAGAAATTCCTGCTTATCTTGCAACATTTCTATTGACTGGAGCTTATAATGGAATTTTGTCACTATAAGTGTCAACATCGTAAATGCTGTCAAAAACCCTCTATAGTTATGGTTATATATACTTCAGAAATACATATACTTACTTGCAAGTCTGAAAAATAAATTTACCATTTTATCAGTCAGTGCAGTAAAAAGTACAGATTTTCCCTTTGGAAGATAGTGGTGTCAAAATTAAAACTAATAATACTTTACTGCTGGGAAAGTATATTTTATTTCTTTCTACGTGGACACAGTATTACTACTGTACGTGTTTAAATTTGGGGAAGCTGTGAGAAAGTTTCTACCATTCATGTCGGTTCACTGAAGTATACTGCAGAAGCTCACAAAAACAAAAACATCATGACTGTGTAATACGCTATCACTCATCATGAATGGCTCACTATTTTCTTTTCCTCTTTTGCTGCGTTTCTTCTTTTCTCTTTCCCTCCCTCGCTCCTTTGAATGCCGTGCATTCCTCTTTGTTTGCTCATAGTGAGCCCTCCCTGTGGATCCTGGGCCTGACTTTCCCAAAGCCGATATTAATATCACAGGCCATTGTAATGGAGTTATTTTCATGGAAGCCCCGGAGGAAGTCACGTGGCTATGATTAGTCCCCTGAGGGCCCGGAGTCTCCATTAAGCTCGTTGTTTTAACTCACATAACCATCAATGAAGTGGAAAAGCTGAGGAAGTAGCAATCACTCTGGGCTGGCTGGGGTGTTTTCTGAGCACCTATTTTGTTAATGGGGCCAGAATATTTTCCCTCTCTCTTTTCTGGGAGGGAATTATTCTTAAACTATGGCTCGCAGAAAGAGCCTACACATGTGTGCGTTTACACTGACCCACAACCATTAAGATTGATAGCGATGGGATCTGGTGGTTAACACACTGTTTAAGCTCGGAAGAAAAAAAAGGGGAAAAATAACATAAGGAAAAAGCACAAGGACTCACACACACTCACCAACTACACGCAAGGGTGAGCTCCAATGCATCTGCCATCAGGAAGACAACTTGAGTTAAGATGGGGAAAAAAAGCACCGTGGAATACATTTACTCTGTCAGGTTACTACTTAAACACACATGACTGGGGAAAGCAGACACTGCCACATGCATGCTTCCTCTCATAATTCTGTTCACCTCTCTTCTCGACCTAAAAGCCACTGGGCCACTTTACCACTGGGTCACTTCCAAGGAAACAGGAAGAACTGGGCCAGCGAGGCAGTCGACAGCTTTCAGATGGACTATTGGTGATATCTACCATGTTCAGAGGCTTCAGAGGAAGTGAGCGCTGTTCCAACTCTGCAAAATGTAATTACCAAGACATGACACTCATAACTGTCAAACCAAATTCTCTTGCCGTCAGCTAAAAATGACAGGAAAGAAAAAAATAAGAAAAAGAAGAAGAAGTAACTGACCTTGAGCATTAAAAAAATGAATCTGCGAGACTTATAACTCTGGATTATCTGGCAATTTGCTGGCCCCATCATTCACTCTTTTCTGTCTTGGAAAAAATATAACAGACATTTTTGTCAATGGAAATATCAGACTGAGAAATAAATGGACCACATTTTCAGGCTGGGGGTTTTCTGCCTGGTCTTCCACTTAAGAAGCTGATACACCATAACGAAAATCCATAGTCAAAACTCTACCCACTTTGACTATGGATTACTTACAATGTAGAGACACCTTTACAGTTAGTAAACTGTATTCTAAAAATGGCTGAATAAAATAGAAGTTCACATGAATATGTACTCACTCTCTAGGGCCTAGAACCAGAACTTGACCAGATTTCCTGGCCGCAACCTGCTAACTCAGTGATTCCCTACTGTGGCCAGACACTAGATGCCTTCAACGACATCAGAAACCAAAGGTGTCATCTTACTTTGTTGATGGGTGCCAGAATTTAAGTAGTAATAGCTCTAACTTGAGTGACTTGAGTGACTTGAGTGTTTGTAGCACACACTTCACATCAGATAAGCTTAAACATTGCATCTTCTAATGTTACATGGAAATGTGTCTGAAACTAATATTACTAATATTTGGAAAAATAATGTTTGACTGGGATGATTTCACTTGCTAACTTTGTTAGCTACTTGTTGCATTTTTTTTATTGACCATTCAGAACATAATCCTAGATAATGTGCTTCGAAATGTTAGTTTTCCAGTGTCTGATTATCAGGTGGGCATGAGAAACATTTATAGACATCCACAGCAGACATTATTTACCCTTATCTGATAAGTGTATCAGGATCTACATTATATTTCTGTATATGTTTTGACAGTGGCAAAGGTCAAAGAAGAGTCATGTAAAAGCTCAAGTGTCCTAACATGTAAGTGTCAATAAGACGCTGCTCTCTGCTGTAATGTCCCTGAACTGCTTATTATTACACAGGTCCTGAAGCTCGTAGTTGCTGTCTACACGCGCTACCCCGAATCACCCTACTCCTGCATTTCCAACATTTCCATGTTAGTTGTCATTTTAATATGGATCACAGGACAAACGTTTTTATCATATTATTCACTTGCCAGCAAATAAATCTGGTGATTTTACTGTCTTTCTTTGTCAATTTTGAAAAATGTAAATACCAAGCTGTTCACATCATTGTAAAAGTGGAAGATGGCTCCATTCGGCCACATCTGCACGTCATCTGAAATGATGTAAGTTCTCATTACTTTGCCTTATTAATGTCAGTTCTGTGTTTAGTGTACTGCTACATAAACACCCACACACAGTAATAATGCACACACAGGAAGACTATCTGGGCTCCATTTGACCTGTGTATGTTAGAATGACACATATATAATACAGCATCTAGCCCTGATCCCCAAGTTGCTTAGTCCCGACTGGACCAGCTGGGGGAAATGAAAGATCCACATGGAGCTTGTGACACAGCGGCCCTCTGCTTTTCCCTGGTCACTGAGACCAGAGGAGGCCGACCGGCCTGCTGCACATTAACTGAAACAGGTGCAGTGAGTGGGGGCTTGTGTTTCTTCATCGGCTCCTCAGGAAATCATAAAGCAAATATATTGCTGGAGGACGGTTTTTGGGGTGCCCTGTGAGCAAACTGAGAGGGGAAATGGATCAACGAGCGGCCACTGGGGACAGTAAATCAACAGGCTAAAAGGAGAGCTGAATGTACTGTGGAGGCCCCAGGAGCCCAGCCCAAGGCCAGGGCCTCTGTCAGTCAGAGCCTGGTGTTAATGTCAAAGCCAGCTGGACCTGGCAGCACACGCCTATAAGGAAATGATTGAGCTGTCTGTGTCAATCACCAGTGTACCACTAGAGGCCATCATGTCACAGGCAGCATTTTGGGGAAATTCAGAGTTTCTCCTTCATATCTTTCTGCGGCCTTGACATCATGGAGAGGATCGGGTTTTGTTGCCTGCTCAAAGGCATCCATCCCATGAAAATATAGAAGCCTTTCCACACACTCTTTGCTGTAATGGGTCATCACTAATCGATTCGTCCTGCCTGTTTAAGCTCCACTGTGGTCTCCCTGTTTCTCTGTCAAATGCCTCAGTGCACACAAATTTCTCTATGGCTAGATAACACTTTCTCTCTGCTACTGCACTTGATTCAATTATCATCAATCAGGAACATATGGTATTCCTTGCTTGGTTACCCCCCCAAACCCCCACCCTCACCCCCACTACTGCTGCGCCACCATATCCAGAGCCACACACATTCTCCAAGCATTTCTCTCTTGCATAGTTTACAAATTAGAGCAGCTGAGGTTTACTGCCACTTCAGGCAGGTTATGTTGTGAATGGGCCATTATTATGAACTGGAGACATGAGCTGGTCCGCACCCAATTTTTCTGATTGAGTATTTCAACACATCATATAGGAAAACAGCTGTACTACAAATTAGTACCTTCTCTGTGACATTGACAAATGTGCTGCTCAGACTCTGTAGAAACCAGTCAGTTTCCAAAGCCTTCTGTTCTTGCCCACCTTTCCAGCACAGACACCTTAACCACCAAACACACACACACATTTACACATCTTGCAACCTTGCACTTGCCAAAAGAGGCAGGGTAATAGAGGCTCTTGTGCATGATCACTCTGCTTAATCGTCTGTCATTCTACTTGCTATTGCCAAAGTAGAAATGCAGAGCATTGTGCAACACAATATCCATTGTTGAGAGAAAGCTGTCAAGTGTCAAGTGACTGAGCATGAATTAAACTTTACCTCATATGCTGATTGATTTAAAACCATTTTGAACCAAATGTAAGTTTTTTTTGAGTGGATAAAAGTAACAATTGGTTACTTTTCAAAATGTGGCCGGATACATCATGAACTGAAGTTATACCAGACAACGCAAATATAGTAAGTACTTAAAGACAACCAACTCCACCCAACTGATAAAGAGCAAGTCTATTGCATTAGTCTATTGCAATTTGTATTGCATTTGATTTGTACCCCTTCTTGGTCATTGAGAATGAGGGCTTTTGCGCTATGTTGTGCACCATGAATTGAATCGTGAGGTTAGAGATTCCCTGTTGTGTGACGAATGAAAATAGAGAGAAGTTTACAGTCTACCTGTTGCCAATCGTTGTGTGAAGCAGAAGTAGAGCAATTCCAATTGCTACAATATAAAGATGTGATGGAAGGCACTCATTGGTGTACACTTAGGTTAAAGCAAGGTAGGGTAATTAAGGGGAAATGCTGGATTAATGTAGATAGTTAATTCTAAAAGGAAAATCCATTATGGATAGGTAAACAAACATCACCTCAAGAAACACAAACTTCATTGGCGGAAAAATTTCAGTAAACACAACACACATTTACACTTTAAGAAATTGAGAAAACGAATAAATCAAACAAAAAAAACAAACAAACAGCAGTACCGGTAATCGCTTAAGAAGAAAAGGTTTTCCACTTCATACATTCCAACTAATTGAGGATTTCCACTTTAGGTATTACAGGTAATTGTAATTATATGGTGGAACTCTCCATAAACACTGGTTCGAGTTTGAGTACAGTCACACTTTAGTTCTTTGCAAGGATGTAAGCTTGTGTAAATAATTTGAAGTCCTGCAGTGAAAGTAACATGTGGCTTAGGAGAGAGTGATTGTACTAACGACCTCACTAGGTATTTTGCAACTTAAACGAAAATCTTGAGCCAAAGAGAAGTGAAACTACTTTTGGGGTTGAGCTGCTGGAGCAGCTGGAAGGTTGCATGTTCCAAGGTTCATGTAACAGGAAAATAAAAATGGTACTTCCCCATTTTTACACTATTTGTAATTTCATACTTTATAAAAAATTTCTGCGGCAGAGGCAGATGGTGGAGGTTTAATCCTTTAACACTTTGCAAGGTTAGTTACTGGGACCCTCTATTTTAAAAAAACTGTTTTAATAACCTGTGCCAGAGATAAAACAGGATCACATTAGGTCATTTAACTAGTGACAAGTAACTCATAATTTCTTCAGAAAACTATATTGATACCACAGCATCTTTACTTCCTCATTCTGATAATGACACATTGTGACTGTTTCCTGTTTTACTATCATCATCGCTACAGGCTGCCAAAGCCTGATGAAGAAAGATCAAAGTAGCTAGTTATTTTAGGTACTTTAATACTTACTTATTAATAATTATCAAAATGTCATGCTGACTCTACAGATGTATTTGGAAATAAATTTTGCTGTGATCATCCTCGGTTTGATCAGAAGGATAAGTATGATGTTGCCATAGCAACCATCTTCAAAATGCAGGTCTTAAAACCTAACCTGACGATAAAATGAGACTGCAGGCCACATCTTACTCTGAAGAGGAGAGTAAGAGGGTGTTTCTGACATTTTTACATTACTCTCAGCAGGACTGTGATGTGTAGCCAGACTGGTTCCTCTAAAGGGAAACATCACTAGGCTTGAAGCACAAACAGGGAAAGGAGTCTGATGTTATTCTTTCTGCTATAGAGTGGCAGAGACAAGCTAAATATCTACTCATAAATTTGTCCTGATGTGGGTCAGGCTGCTGGCTGAGCATCAATAGGGTGTACCTAGAGTGTGCCAGGAAGCCAAGCCCCTGTTACCACAGAACTGCTCATATATCCAACTTCTCACATCATTCTGACCCACTCTCCACATGGGCACAGCACCTGAAATTGACATTACCAAGTTTTTTTTTTCCCCCAAAAATGCTAAAACGCCACATTTCAGTGCTTAAGCATATAATTGTGAAATTAATTGTGATACATTGGTGCTACCAGATTAAACATCTATTGCTGGTGGCTGTCAAAGAAGTCAAAACACTGCTTTATCCATAAATCCACAGATGCTGCTACTTGGCCCTGCTGAACCCTACACAGTGTTGCTCTCTATACACTCATTTAATAACATAAAAAATCTTTGTTTAAGTCACTGCCTAAAGTCTGGAACCCATGAATATGACCAACTGCTTAAAGCTGAGTTTAGTTTCCAATTTAATGGTAAAAACTTAACATCATTCCATTATTTATTGACATAACTGTACAAGAACAAAATGTCATCAGCGTGTGTTATCTACACCTCAGCAGTTCATTGGCATTTTAGGACAGACCAAAGCTGTGCAGAGATGTGCTCCATTTAGTGTAAAACCATCCAAGCCAGTTCATTCTCTTCTAATTGGTTATTATTTGATCAGGTGATTAATCCTTGGGTTAACATGTTAGATGTTATCAAGCGAAAATTGTGTGCCTTTTATGCACAACTGATTTTGTGGATATTAGTCTAATCTGTAGGACAAAGGGGTATTTTCACTATAAATTTCCATTAAAAAAAAACTCCTGAAAACCAAAACCAAAAACAATAATGGTTAAAAAACCATATTCAACAGATCATTGTGCTGGACAAGTCTCAGTAACTTTCCACCCTTCATCACATGAGTTTTATTTATCTCTTGGCTTTAGTGTATATGAAATGTGCTGCACTAATCAGTCAGCACATGACTGGGTAACCTCACTGAGATTTGCAGGGTTTTATGTTGACACAAATGCCATCACTGTCATGACAAGGCACATGGTTACTGGGCTGCATCCAGTTTCTTCAGACCGAGTTGACAACAGTCACAGTCTAGATTATACACTTTTAAAAGGAAGCGAGGGCTGGGAACTATTTTAGCCAATGTAAAAACCACATATTTTATACATATTTCTGCCAAGAATGTAACACAATCTCACATCCCACTAGCAAAATTAATGCTTATAAGTATTTTTAATGGGCTACCTCAGACCTAAGCTTTTTTAAATTATGCCAGTCGTACCAGAGCCTGTGAAATTATTTCAGAGCCATAAAGGAAGCGTTATGTTCTACCACCTTCTCTGTAACTGAGAGCAGCTCCCTTTGACAAATCATGTAAATTACGGCAGTGATGGAGAGGCCTCATTATTGGGCTTTCAGTAAATCAGTGCTGAAATTTCTACAGTAGAGTCATTTGAAAATGTACCAAGGGCAGGTCTAAGTGTTGAGCATATGCAAGACGATGAATTTTGTCAGTTACATAGGGACTCCACTGGGAAATCAAATATGAATTTAAAGATGGACCCACAAAGCAAACATGTTGAGTATTTCACATGTGGAAACATGAGGAACACAATGCAGATGCAATACGAGAAAACGTAAAAAAAAAAAGGTTTTTGTTGTGTTTTGCAATTAAAACAAGTTTAGTTAAACAAAAAATCCACCAACAAAAACATTCAGGTTTATAAAAATGTTCCACTTGTTTCCACTAGTTAACAAAACCCCATCAGAAATTACTCATTGGAGATAGCACATAATCTTGACAATAAGCCAGAAAGGATAAAAACATGAGGAAGTTAGCATGCTGTAAATCTGTATACAGTACATCCAAAACTGATTGAGACTGAGAACTGCTTCTCACTATGAAAGTATCCACACTTGTTAGTGGATAGAGAGGAAGTAAAACAGAGCTGCCAGTCATAACAGGAATCATTCATTTTAATCACCATGTACAAGAGACAATAGAGTTTGTCTTGTTGTCAGTGGCGCTGAGACATTTAGAAAATGTTCAGACTTTCACAGCCCATACGGACACAACATTGAGGCACAGTTCCTGCTCTTGGTGGCCTTATAAACATCATCTTTCGTTTGCTTGCAATAAACTCAATAAAAATCTACAATCTAAATTATTTTTGTCCTTTAGTTTTCATTGCTCTAAATCCTGAATTGGCAACAGACTACTGACTCTCACTGCGTAGATTATATGGTTTCAGCCTCACAGCCCTAAATTACTCAAAAGCAGCTAAATTAAATCCTATATTTATTCCCATAGTAAATTATTTTATTAAGTGAAAATGATGTCCCGAAAATGAATTTAAAATACTGCTCATGGCTGGAAAATCTTTTATTAAAAGACAAAAGCTCAAATGTGGCAACACACGAGTACTTGCACAACTGTAGCGGGCCGTGTATTTTCCACCCAGGCCTTCAGTGATATCCTCCGAAATTTAATGGCCTTAATATAACTTCAGCATGACAGTAGGACTACAGGTTATTGTCATTTGACTTAACTACTCCATATTTACAGCGACAGTAAGTTCTATCAAGTGGAAAAAGTGATTTAACACAAGGCTCAACACCTATGAGAGTTACAATACATTTACTGGAGAGACATAAATACGGTACGTAATATTAACAATATACCATTATCATCCAGTGTAACAGGATTCTCTATCACAAATAGACGTCCCATCAACAACCAGTCACATTTACTGATGGCCAACAAGCAAACAAAATTATTATAATTAAAAATAACACTTAGGAACCAATTTAAGCCAAGCTATAGCACCGAGAAGCCAACACATTTTACCAGATATGACAGTCACAGCCATCTGAATATCGTTTAAACCAGCAGAAACAGTCTAAAACAGCAATAATCAATAGCAAGTCAGATAAACGTCCATGACACTTACCAACGCTGCTCATCATTTGAAAACAAAGTCCATCCTCTTGTTAAGTTTAAGTAAAACTCCGTTCACGTTACCTACTTGCTAGCTTCAGTTAGCTTAACGTCAGTTAGCTTAACGTCAGTTAGCTCAACACTGACGCGCCGGTCACGATGAAAACTCGTGACGTCAGCGGTCAGGCCAGCTAGAAGGCCCTGACGGGTCAAAGATCACGCCCAATACGGCAAACCTGAAACCTGATTGGTTAAAAACCATGACAATCCACCAAACTGTGCCTATTGACAATGAATGGCCGAAGCCTTCACTCAGAGTATTGAAGGTCTGAGCTCACGACAGCACAAGGGAGAAGTCTGATTGGATACAAGTTAGATGCGCAGCACTGGAAGCAGCGCAACCGAGGGAGAAAGTCGTGATGAAATGACGATAACACATTGATGGGACATTTATTCGAAATACTCTCAGCATTAATGTAAAATGTATATTAAATTATAAAGATATATTTGGTATATGGTTCTGTAGAAAGAAATGTACAGCGTAGCATGAACCAAATGCAATGCCACAGATCACAGCATGTAAACTATAGCCCAAGTACTTTGGAGTGCCTTGAGTTTAATAAAGTTGTGAAAAAGCATTTAAGTGCAAGCAGGTCATCTTTGTAGTGTCATGTACTCTTGATACATACCACACAACTACTAAAGCTTCTTTGGAAGCCTTTGAAAGTATTCAGGTTGTATTGTGCGCTTCATAAATAGTGACTCATGAGGTCTCTATTAAGAGGAAAGTGATGACCACATGAACAAAAGTTCAAATGGAAAATGCAGACACATTTAAAATTCAGTACTAAAATAAAACTCTATACTTTATACTTTTTGCCAAATGATGTTATTATGAAGACATTTTTATAAGTACATGAGATGTGTTTAGGCAGCCCTGTGTTAGAAAGCTTTCCTCCTGACCTCAGTCATGTTGGCCATGGCCCTGTTGAGGAGATGAAATGTTGCCTCAACATAAATGGATGTGTGTGTACCACTGCACCCCTGTGAGAGGATCTGGGAGCCCTTTATCACCTTCCCGAGCTGTTGAGCAAAAATAAAGCCCCCTCTGTTATCCTCATCACTGATGCAGTGAGCAAGTCTAAGGGGATATCCTGTTGGCGAAGTAAACGCATTCATCCTGCTTGCAGTGGTTTTGGTGACACAAGATTTACAAAATGTTCCACCCGCCTCCACTTACTTCTTTACAATACTCTGTATATAAAGTAATGGACCTTAGATCCTCTGTTATTTCAGAAAACAGGGGATTCTCTAAATGGTGCCAACTTGAACAGGGTTGACACAGAGACCAATACCAGGAGGGCCGCTCTCACTTAGTCTGACAGCCAGGATTTTAAGTACACACTGAACTTTTTGTAACCAGAGCATAGTATTGAGTTTAATTTAAACCTATTTATGACTCTTGTAAAATATGTGTAAACTATGACCATAACTGTGTGTTTATTTCAATGACTCTTTAACACCTCCAAAGCTGAGAATAATCTGTGACCCCTTACTTTATGGTTCACATTTTAAATACTACTTTAAATAATATTTGTCCCAAATCTGTAATGTGTTTTTGACCTTAATGTTGTGGTGTAAGCACATTGAAGCCTTGCAATGAAGTAAACAGCCTACATGTACCTATTTTAATGTGAAGTGTAGGTTTAGAAAGCAAATTACTCAACATCCAACTCAGTGACTTAAGCAAAGTTTTAAAACCACTATGAAACAATTCTGTGGGTTGGGTAAGGAGGAACCATTAAGTAGTTGAAGTAATTCAAAACATCCACTAACCATAATACACCGTGTGGTTTCTGATTTCTGGAAAAGTGAAGTGCTTAAAAACAATTGAACTTGAAAAATTTCATCCTCCTCTTCATTCCTTCCTTCTTTGTGGCAACAAACTCCACAGTGGGACAAAAATACCCTGATAAACACAGAGTTTTTATTTTCTTCTGAAATATGGAGTTGTATCCTGCTATCACAGCTTGCCCCTTTTGTCTGACCCAAACCACAGTTGTGGTGAAGCTCCTGTCATACCAGCAAAAGCAATGACATTAACATCAGAAACCAGAGGAAGCCTGGTTGCAGGCCACCCAGGTTTTCCAAAGGTCTGGAGAGCCAGGGAAAGTATATCTTGGACAAGTCACCGGAATACCCTTGCATTTCCTATTATTAATTTTACGGAGGCGACCAGCCCTGCTCTGTAAATCATACCTGTGGTTTAGGAAGGGTCGATGGATCTCTTCTTTCCCTCCCTTCTGATTCATGATGACTTCTGTTGATTGTCTATCTCTGCTTATCTGTCTAGTTATCCCAGAGATTGTGCTTGTCACTTACAATACAACAAACACACATGATATAATCCTGAAATGCAGTTGAGATTCAGGCATGTGACCTTTGGTTTCATATTTAAAAAGATCTGGACAAGGTTAAAGAGACTTTTCCCCCGAAAATCGTCTTGTTTTTGGCACATTTGTGTTATTGCAGCATCAGATCTACTTAAGAGAGGAAACTGTGGTGAGAACTGACAATTCATTTCAACCTTTGCTCTTCATCTTAAGGAGAGGAGGCGCGCAGTGTGTAACCCCCTCAACTCAATATAACACAGACACACAAGGCTTAAAAGCCTGTTAAAAGCACACTTGGAAGGTTTCAATATTTAATATACATCTTCCTTAAAGGTTTGGGTGCAGAGAAACAAATGTTTTATTTTGAAAGAAAAGGTCAGTAGGACTGCAAAAAAAACCTGAAAATAAAAATAAGAAAACATTTCAGCAAATGTATATCTTTTATTCAATCTGATTTGTGTATCCTGGACGAATTTCAAGGTTGCGAGACAGATTTTTGCCCTTTGTCAGTTCAGGCAGCCAGGAAATAGACTACACAAAAATAAAGCTGATGGAAAAAGATATTTGGTGCACAAATCAAAATGGACTGATCACCTCTCAGTATACCCACACTGCTGCGTTGACTGCCAGTACAAATTGTATTCCCTGAAATATTTTGACTCACTGTGGGCAAGCTTGTCTGAAAATAGACTTTTATTCTGACAACTTTAAACAGCGTGGCCCACAAATGGCTAATCCTCCTTCAGAACTAAATGTATGTGCATTTAAGCCGTCCACCACTTAAATATGCTAGCGAAAACCATGCAAGGATCATCAGCTACATATTTTGTTTAATACAGCAAGGCTATTCTTTCCCCTTTTTGTTATTGTATATGTCTTAATCCCATTTGCAAAAGTTAGATTTTTATCTCTCCTGTGTGTTGAGTCCTGCAGCACAGAGGGAGGGGGATACTGCCTGCAAAACCTCAAGTGATTGCTGCAGACATTTATTTTAAAGTTTCTGGCATGTAGGGATGTGGCAGCTCCCACTGTGACACATTTACTTAACTGGAGTCCATTAGAGCACAATGGTAAGGTATAGTAATTGTCGAACTGTAAGGGATCAGAGGAGAGGTAATGAGATATGCAGAGAAATAAGAAAAATACCTGAGTACAAATTTGAGCAACTTAACCTAGTATTTCCATTTATTCCACTATACACTTATGTAGAAACTTGTTCAGCTTGTGATTGTATACATTTTTTCAGCAGCGTGTTGTGTATGAGACTACAGCTTAACAGTGGTGGACAAAGTACTCAAATCATGTTTTTTTATAATAATAATTTGTTTGCTTGTTGCACTTGTGCTTTGGTTTTATTAATACACTGATTATTCCACATCAGCAGAGTGAAAAAACATTTTCTCCTCATTATTAAAGCTTTTTAAGATGCAAAATGAAACATCTGGAAATGCATAAGGGATAACATCTGATTGCTGTAATTAAGTTTCTAAACACTGTTTGTGAAAGAAAACATGGCTACCAGGAGCATTCTTTCTACATTAAATATAAGTCAACTTTTCTATTAATACTTGTCATGTATGTCTAGTATGCCTTACATTTTAAAGACTGTTTTTACAGTTTGGTAATGCAACCTTAAAGGGATTGTATACTTCCACCACCACAGTTAAATACCCCAACAATAAAAATTCCTTGTTTTAAAACTCAACATAATTCAAATCTTTGTTGACATAGTGACTGACTGCTTATGTTTAAATGCTAACCAGTGAGAAACATCAGCTTAAAGACAGCTGGACTCATAAAGGTGGACCTATTTGGAATGTGGCAGTAAAGCTGAGCAGTGGAGAGTCTCTGTGTGAATGTGTTTAGATTCAGTGTCATCTCAGTGCATTAAGCAGAATGTAAACACACATAGCAGACATTTACCGAAACCAGTCTGCATACTTACTTGTAGAGCAAACAGGCAGCAATCTTAGCTGCATGCAAACTTTGAATCTGACCATCCATATTGATTTAAACACTATAAAGCTTTTGTACGCCGAGGGGGTGAATGGACACACTGTAGTGCTCAAGTCATCATCTCCTCGAGACTCCAGACAGACAGCTCAAGGAATTTTTAAACAAAGTTGGAGAAATCCGTCATATCAAAACCGTTTTAGGTTTTATTTGGGCCTCTGGTATCTCTCATCTCTTTTGGAACATGACAGTAATTACAGCCATCCAGGTGCTTGTCTGGAGCCATTGGCCAAGAGTGTGGAGGCTGCTTCTCCTCAGCTGGTCCGGCATGGACATCTGACATCACCGCCTCGTTTGTTTTTACAGAGTTGAAGTATGTAATGGCGATAATCACAGACAGGCCAGATTTATTCCAAGTTGTCACCTGGGTCTAATTCATACGTTAAGTTAACTGTTACTGGGAGGATAATCTTATAAACAAGTTAAAGTAATAGCCAGAGGAAGGAATGCGTGGATAAACTTAGGTTGTGAAATGGTCAAGAAGGGAACTCTCCTGCTCCTTCTGAAATCATATTAGCAACACATGGAACCATTCAGGGACACTGATTTGACACATGTTCACGTAACTCATGGTGAGAAGTGCTACTCAGCTTTAGAAAACTGTTTAATTATGTGTTCTTAGACTCTGAGAGAGGAGAGAGGTTTTTGAAGTTTTTATGCATAAGTGATGTAACTATTAGTTTTTCAAACTAAAATGCAACAGAGTAAACCTGAAAATTTAGGTGTGGAGTTTGAAGGAAGTGGACTAACAAAAGGTTGTGTGAAGGTAAGTTCTGGATAATATCAGGTCCAGAGTTTTTTGTAATGACTATGGACTAAAAGTCAGTATATCAAAGCCTATGCTGGTTTAAATGTGGTAACCTGTCTTTTGTGAGTGCCCCAGATTTATGAAGCACAAACTGATTCATTGCTGAATTTAACTGGATATAAAGCCAGTGCTGTAGGTCAGAAGGACGTTTATTTTAATAACATTCTGTTGATAAAAGTAAAATTTTAACATTTTCCAAACAGGTAAGACGACATTACATTCGATTACATTGTTTAGAAAGAAGATTAAAGCTAATCACAAAACCAAACTGAGACACATGTTGGGGATTCTCTATGTGTTGCCAAGTGACTGACCATGCTGGACTGTTGGAGGTTAAGTACCTTGCTCAAGGGCACTATGTCAGTAGCACTGCAAACAGGACAAAGCATTAGTCATTCACTCTTCCTGACAGATTTTCTGAGCCAGTCCAGAGCTTTAAACTGGCTACTGTCCAGTTCCTTCCATAGTGATATAGAGTTGTAGGAACACAATTTATGGTTATTTTGCTTTATGGTTGGATCCATGAAGATCAGATTACCTGCATATGCTGCATTTATCAACCGAGTTGCAAGGATTTCAAACACAAATGTCCTTATGGATATACAGTAGATGCTTCAGAGCAGGCAGCAATGCCATTATGAATCCTTGTCAACTTGATGTTTTAATCAGCTTCTCAGCAACCAGTCTCTGTGGTGCAACAGAGAAAAAGTATCTTTGTTAGTTAAATAAGAAATAAGAAATCAAATAAGAAATATAAACTGGTCAGATACACTGTTGAGAGAAATCGAAACCACTATTATATAAACTTTCTAATAAAGAAAAAAAGAGTTGATTTAGGTGAATGGCACTGATAGGATGAAAAACACAGCCAAGCAGGACTTGGCAGCCTTTCTCCGACATGTTCCATGAGGGCCGAACTGTGCTCTAGTTTCATGCTTGTTTGAAAATGTTGTCACCCTTTTTCCTTTTAAATATGACATACTAAACACATGTAAAAATTATAGCATTTTAATAACTATTAAATGAAAAGACAAATTATTTTTCTGCACAAAAAGAGTTGATTGATTTGCAGTGCTCATTACTGAGGTGCTACTCTATTAGGTTTCATGGTATTACATCTAATGATGTCAACTTTTACCTCATGCGAATGTGCAGCATATTAATTCAAACGGAAATGGTGCAGCTAAATCAAGTGTAAACTCTTTATAATGCTCCAATAAAACACAGTCCTGGATTGAAAAAAGTCACCTCTGGAGAGAGAAATGTGCATAACATCAACAATCTTTCGTAAAATGTGAAATGAAGAAAGTGACCTTTAGTCCCACGGCTCTTGCCCCACTCCCATTCATCAGCTTCTAGTCTCCACTAAAAGCAGGCTTTACAGCCAGTTGGCACTCGTACTCTAAAATATGTTCTACTGGATGGACACAAGTGTCGATGAGGTGGTATTTGTCAGGCCCCTTGTCTTTCCGTTATCGCAGGATGTGGAGTTGGGGAGCAGAGTGGGGAGGACCGGAGCCCTAAAGCATGATTTACTTGACCTTGCAGTGCTGGAACTCACGGCCAGAACCTCATTAATTCCCAGGGTCATTGTGTTCGGACATAAATTGGTTAAAAATCAGAACGCATGGATGACTTCCAGACATACACAAAGAATTATGAAATCTCTGGCCTTACCCCGCCCTCTCTGACTCTCTTCATACCCACTCCAAAACCAAAGCATTTCCAAATCGCTGGGTGTAAATCAAACAGGTCTGTTTGGAGGAGTCGCCCAATCCTGATCAGAGGGAGGAGGCCAGTGGAACGTTTTGTGCTTATTAGGCAGCAAATATGGCATTGTTTTATGTGATTATCAACAGTGAATGAATTTTCACTCCCATCCATTCTGAAGCCTTGGCCTGTCTTTTGTTTGGGAAAAGGGAGCTGGAGGAACAGCAGGGCTGAGAGGGAAGCCCAATAAATTACACTAATGCACACATTTAAAGGGGCTCATATTCCCTCTGGCCTGTTATCAAGACTACTCCAGCGAGAATGTAAACTACCTCTGTCTGCCCCCCTCCCCAAGCCCAATATTTAATGTTATCATCCTTTAAAACAACTCAAATGTTTATGTTATCACAAATAAAGGGCAGATTATTTCAACTTTTTCTCACTATTTCATATTGGCTGCAGATTAGTCAGGCAAATAGTTGTCTAATGGTGCTGTTGCCCTTATTAATTTGAGAAGATAGACCAAGAATTGTATAAACAGAGTGAAGTCAGGGCTGGTGAATCACACCTTCAGTTTATAGAGACCGACAGTGGGGGAGGACGCACTATATGAGCCCACACAAGGAAAGCCGTGGAAAGGAAAACAAGCGTAATCCTGCTGATAAAAGCAGGATTGTTTCAGTGTTTATTTGGACGTGCAGTGCCTGGCTGAGGTTAGACCCTAATGAGACAGCAGCTTGTCTAGAGTGGATTCATCACCGTTGGATAGGGGTTATCACCCTCTGCCGTGCTCCACTACTTTTAATCAGGCTTCTCTCTGGTCACTCCCTATCAGCGGCAGTCCATCTCTGGAGCCGTCAGCATCCATCAGGAGCTGCGGACAGGCCCACGGAGCACGGCTGAGGAGCGCATTAGTAAATTATATCACATAGTTTAGCTTTAGTGGCTGTCATGTCACCGAGCACACGTAAAGTGAACACACATATGCACACGAGTATCAAAATGCACTTATATGCTTGAGATGTTTATTTATAGGTGCACCGATGGAGACGAGACATCACAGTAGAAGCAGCAGTTTGCTCCATGCAGGAGTAGCTCAGTGCAGTCAAGAACACTTAAAAACACCTGTGGAATTTAGTGCAATCCAGAAAAAAAAGCCCTGCAGTAAATATTAACTTTGTGCCACATATTATTATACTACTAACTTATACTGATAAATCTGTGAAAAAAAATCCGCCACAACTTTCTCCTCAAACATTGGCCTCTCGTGCTGCAAATTCAGTCACACAGAGGCATAATGTACATCTCTGTGTGTACTCTGTCTGATTAGTTTAACTTAAAAAGTGATTTAGTGTTGTTAGTGTTATTTCCTTGACACGCCCCGCTCCCACCTCATCAACACACCCCCACAACCCCAAACAAGCACATTAAAGTCACAACAGCTTTCCTGTCTTGTTCTGTGACGATGACACGACATGATTGGGAGGCTCACCGACTGCATCTTTGTCTGAAAGAATAAATAAAGATTTTTTTTAGTAAAATACACAAATCTCAGAGGCTGAGATGAATCACTCATTGTTGATGTTCAGGCCAGTTAAGTCAATAATCTCCATCTTGCCACAGCGATAAGTGATATTGTTGGAAGAGGCTTTCCATTACTTCTTTCTGGACGTTTGAGTTTGCTTATAGCAAAAACATCAGACCATGTGTTCTAAATGATTGGTCCTGAGGGGAGTGCCCTTGAAAGTAAAAGAACAATGTGGCAAATTGCATTATGTTTCCATAACTTAACAAAAATGATTATAGCATAGATAGATGTGACTGGTTTCATAGTCAATTTTACACATAATGTTTCTAATGTTATAAAATGTGATTTTATATGTATCATGAAATAGCATGTACTCCATAAAGACACAAACAGTGGTATGTGTTACATTACAGATACAGCAAACCATATTATTGTTCATTATTAAGGTGTTTTGTTTAACTCAACTAGCGAACTGAGGCTAATTCCTGTCTCTATGCTGAGATAAGCTCATCAGCATCTGTCTCTGCAGCAGCTCTGTAGTTAACATACAGTCAGTTTTAGCAATGATCTCATTTAGCTCTCATAAAGAGTATATGAGCAATTATCAGAAAACATTACTGTTCTTTTAAGCTTGATAAATATTACACTCACTCAGATTGTATTCCAGCATGTGTCATATTATAATACTGAGAAAAAAATATTTTACTATCATGCCAAACATGTCGATTTAGACTCTTAAAATCACTAAATTCTTAAATTTATGTTACTGTGATTTTGCCTATTTATTTAATAATACGGTTTTAGTGGTTTCAACACAATTTATTATGTTGAATATATAAAATGTTTTTCTCTAAATTTGAAACATAATCTGTGGCCTGCAGATTTAAATCCACCCTGTAATTATCAAATTCACATTTGTGAAACCAACATGTCATCTTACATGTACATTTCTGATGCTTTTCTGAAATAAGTAGTTGATTAATCATTCACTAGACTGAGATAAAATTTCTCTAATATAGATTCTGGTTCATTACTTTTAGTAATTTTCTTTTACCTTGGAAAATAGAACATCTTTAGGTTTCACTGTTAGATAAGACTAACAATGTGAAGAGATCGCTGTGGATTGTGGGGAAATGTTCACTATTTTCTAACACTTTACAGTCCTAATAATTTATTTATTTAAATACACAACAGGTTAATTGATGATGAACACCACTTTTATAATCACATAATCCACAGCCATGTTTCATAATTAACCTGTAGGACAGCAAACCAATCTGAATAACGGAAAATGTACAATAAACCTGTTTCAGCTTTAGATGACATAGCATCACTCCTTTTCCCCCAGAGCATCCCATAGGCAGTAATTACAGGCTGTGCAGCATGTGTCTGTAAGTCGTGTGGCCTTTGCTGCCGGCTGCTGAGGAGCCCTGCAACCCATCACAGGCCATAATGGAAGCCAGATGTCTCGCTGTCCGTTTAAGGCTCATAATCAATCGCCTCACTCAGAACAGCTCTGACTTTCTCTCCCTCTCTCTCCTCTCTGACAGTTTGTTATGAGAAGATCTGTGAAGGAATGGCATGTCTGTGTTGCAAACAAGTGGAAGTGTGTCAAGAGTGAGATTAACTAATTGGATTCCCCACACAAGTTTTTGTTTGGAGGAGGAGCGCTGGGGTGGTGATGGTGGTCTTGTGGGGTGCGAGAGAAGGGAAGTGATCCCTCCCTGTAGCCTCAACAAGTTACATGACACTGCCGGCTTGTTCTTCCAACTCCCAGGCAGAGTGATGGAGGGAAGGGGATTCCCATGAAGAAAAATCTGTCTAAATAAATAACCTGAAGTGGCACTCGAAGCTGCACAGTGCATCTCCATTTCCTGTGACTGTTTCCTGCAGTCAGATAGGATCACTTTATATCTCAATCTATGAGCTTGTGTCGAGGGAAACATTATGAAGTTGTGACTTTTTTTTTTTCAGTGTGAGGGGAAGTGAAGGGTATAGAGCACAGGGTTACTACAGGAAGAGGCAGGCAGAGGTGTGGTGATTGGAGTGTGCAGGTCATGACCTCCATCTTGTAATGTTCACCTGATGGATGTTTTACAGCTGAGGTCAACTGTGTGGCAGAGGAGAGGATGGAAGCAAAGGGGGGAGTGTTGGGTAGTTGTTTAGGATGTATCACAGCACTGTACAATGGATTTTTGTTAGCAGCATATAAAGTTACACTGTAGAATGGTGTAAAGTGTTAATAATAATAGCCACCATAGCTGCATATATAATACAAAGAAAGAACGGCACTTAAAGATAATGGAATAGGAAACTGAGAAAGATATGACAGTGTTTAACTGACAAATATGTGAAGTTAGCAATGAAGATCAAGTCAAACTTGACAATGTCAACAAATCAAACTACAAACTGCTGTGTACAGTATGTTGGAACAAAAGCATTGAAATAGCTAAATAAGTTAAATTGTTTTTTGATTACTGCATGTGTATTATACAGCCTAAACTACTGATCCAGGAATAAAAATAAGAATCTGAAGCCATGCTAACAGGTTTTTGAGACCGTGCTTAGGCAAAGCTGTATTTTGACCTAGATGTTAATGCCAACATCATAATGTCCTCACAATATAATGTTTAACATGTTAGTTTACCATGCTAGCGTGCTAACTATCGCTAATGAGCGAAAGGATGAATGCGGTTTTGTAAGACACCTGATGATGATGATGCTAAGAGTCAGAGGATCACTAAAGTGATAAGAGTTTCATCCATCTGAGAACTTTAATGTGTGTACCCCAATTTATAACTTTACTTTGCTTGGCAGACGCTTTTATCCAAAGCATCTGCTTACTTACTTTTACTTACTCTTACTTTTGGTTTGATTGAATGCCGTTTGAGTGACTCTGAGGTGACTCTTTTATATTAGCACAAACTGCTATCTAAAATCTCCTTATATAGTGTAAGCAGGGCATTTCCCGATGAGGGTTGGAGCAGCAGATCTAGAGTTGAGGCCTCCCTCTGTCTGGAGTTGGAATAACTCACTGATAAAGGCAGCTGGCTCTCGTGACGCTCCGTAAAGTTTTATAGGCAGATATGTACAGATGATTAGGCCAGCTGTGCAGTGTCATATATTCCTAAACAAACCCTGCAGGAACTGAACTCTCACCCCCTTGCACATATGGGTTACAGGGCTCACACTCATTCTCTTGTTCTTGCTTTTAAATATGTGCAAACATAACACACACACACACACACACACACACACACACACACACACACACACACACACACACACACACATAAGAAATGCACAGAGCACTCACTGGCTTGAATCAGCACTTAGACTACGTGGCCCTTGTTAAACCAGTATAAATCATTTTCTCTGCTTAAGTACAGTAGTAACTGTCTGAGAAATGGCTTTACTGTAACCACACAAATGCAAATAAGGACAGTAATTATGATCTCTCACCCGCATCTGAATCTGTCTGCTAAATCAGTTAAAAGGAAGTGGGAATAAAGGATGTGAAACTGGGCAGTGCTTTCTATAAATCACCTGTTGACTCTCACTTGCATGTGTCCTCTCTGGTTACTGTGGTAACAAGCGTGTGGTGCTTTCTTAATCCAAATTATTTTGTTCAAACAAGCAGTATAATACCCAGCAGCTCCAAAAGCCTCTGCAGTTCTTTCTGCCATTGCTCTGTTTATTTTGGAACAAGAACAAGACAAACCCAAGTGACATCTTATTTATTTTTCTTCTGTTGCCCTCTCCTCCCCTTAACAAGCAGAGTCATGAAGAATTCCTTCATAATCAATCAGTATCAGTCCAAAGTGTGTGTCCTCTAGAGTGTTGACACCATACACACACACTCACAGACATAGATGTAATGGAGCGTGACCAGGCCCAATGCTACATCAAATGCAGATAATAAAGGGCACTATCAGATAAAAGGGGCACGAGCAATGAGCCAAGACATAGCTGATTGTGATTGGTCCCTGGGGTGGTCTTAACACGAGAGGATTGTTGCTTGTCTCACACCAAAGGAAACAATCGTGACTTAAATGTGGTTTTGAAAGTTTTTTTAATAACATAAATAGCTTTCTGTGAGTATGTTACTTGGGTGGCTACTCTTTCCCCTCGGTTTTGTTGTGTCATTGTCAGTGTTGGCATAAAGTGTGCTGCAGGACCTCAGTGTAAAATGTGTGGGTTTTACTGTAAGTTGGCCACTTCTAGGAAAAGTAGCATTTTAAATTGTATAGTAAATAAATGTTTTATTCTGATACATGATTTGTTAAAGAGAGAACAGCATGACATTTGAATGAAGAGGCAAACGCCTTGTTTTTGTCTTTTTACATCAGTGGATACTGAGTTAATCTTGTTATTCACTGAGTGGTGTTTCGTTTTAGCTGTTCTCCATAAAACGGCATCTGTGAGCCACGATAAGCACTAGAAAAGGGGAAATGAGGAAACCTCAGACTATACTCAGCAGACTTAACATTTATCTTCAGTGCAACCACGCAGGTGACCTCAGCTGCATCATTTGTCAGGTTCTGCCGCACTGTAACATTGTTTGTACTATACACCGTGAAACATCATAGAGAAATTTAGAAAAATCAAGTATTATGTTTTATTAATTTATCAATTCTACTTAAAGTGCATATAAGCCTGTTATTATAATAACATGAAACACATCGCATGAGACACTATTAGTGATGAACTTACATTACTTATCACCAAATCTGCAACTTTCATTGGCTTTTGGAACTTTATAGGGAGTTTCAGTTCACTTCTCTGTCTGGCCTGCAACCTTACTGTTTTGGTTCACTCTAATCACTCACATTGTTTTTGGCTGAAGCAAGCAGCTGTTTTTGGTGAAATGCCGCTGTATGCTATCATATCAGCACCCAACAGCACACAGTTAGAAGTTGAACATAACTAAAGAACCATTCAGGAGTTGGCACAAAACCAATGGAGAGCTCTAAGAGAATGAATATTGGACTTACATTAACTATGGAACTAGAAACATGACTGATGTTGATCCATAACAGCATTGTTTGCCAAAAAGTTCAACATATCAACTTAAAAAGTGATTATATGTCAATGTTGTGTGTCCACAACTGGTTCCATTAGTGCCCAATTCAAAAATATCAGTGTGGAGCAGTTGGTTGAGCAGTCGTCCACGAACTGCAGGGTCAGTGGTTTGGCTCCCAGTTCCTCCTGGCCATATGTCAAAGTGTCTTTGGACAAGTCACTGAAACTGTGTAGTAGCGCCATCATATATGTGCAGCTGTCCAACAACAATTTCCCCATCAAACTATTATGTTCACCTTTATTTCCTATGAATGGTTCCTGGAGCTAGTCACAGCTGTCACTGTCAGTGTGATACACCCTACACAGGTTGTCAGTCGATCACATGGCCAACATTTAGAGACATCAACCATTCACACTCACATTTACACCTATGGGTAATATAGAGTCACCATTTAACTTAACTGCGTGTCTTTGTTAGACTCTCTCCAGTGAGCCTTTTTTTTTTGTTATCTGAAGAAAACCTAGTACTTTATAACTTTATAAGTGTTAAATTTAGTCCTTGTCCCTGTATAATTGTATACAAGCGGAGATACTGAGATCAACCACACATTGTCTTTATCTTTATGCACCATCCACATTCCCAACAGGAGAAACCACAGAAAACTGGGTGACCACATTTGCAATTGTGACTTCAGCTATTGACTCAGCTTAATATTCACCCTTATGTTCAGTGAATATGAGTGGCTAGTTTACATTTCTGTAAATCTTCAGATGACTGAAGCTAATTATTCAAGTTCAGTTAACTCATATTCAAAAACAGCTGAGTTGTACGACCTTAAATGTTTCACAGTATACTTTACTTTGAGTAGAACTCTATGTGAAATGCATCCACTTTGAAATTTGTGCATAATCCCTAAAATCTAACCTCATAAAATGATATTCTCATCACTGAGAGAAATAATAATTTCATGCTTCTGAGAGCCAGCTCTGAGGTTGAATATACGAGCAACTCTCTCATTTGCACGCACATAATGTCAACTCTATCTGATGCTTGGACCAAATGTACAGTTAGTTTGAAAGCCGCAGGCAGTTCACCCCAGTTTCAGAGAGCAGAGTGAAAATTTGCTGCTGATGACAGGTCATGTAAAATGAAAGTGCTTTTTAACATCCTCTCTTTTGTGCTTGCATCTCAGTGGGCAGTCAGAGCTTGGCCATAATCCCCTCTCCCAGTGTGTACATCACTCAGTGATTTCAGCCTCTATGGAAACGGGCAGGCGGTCGGACCACTGCCATTTCGCAGCCCTAATTAATACCAAACCTCTGCACCCTTCACAAATTACAGCATATACCACACAAGGTTGGCTCAAGACAACAGTCTGCAGTCTGCAATAAAACGGTTCCTTCATGGCCACATTAAAAAACAGGGCGGTAGGTCAGAGGACTTTCAGCTTAGAATTGATTACTGTTGGCCATCAGCTCCGAGTGTGTAGGCAGTGTATTATTTGAGAAGGGTGGTGAAAGAGAGCTGTGCTGTCCAGGTGGCAGATTCTCTGAGGGATTCTCCACTGTGAGAGCTATCCAAGGACAACCAGGAAAGCTTTTGAGCTGGGGTGGGAAGGACCTGGCCACCCCCCGATGCCCCGCTGGCTGTGGTCTGCAGCCAGTGCAGCAGTTGGTAACTCTGGAGCCAAGGTGGAGTGAGAAAGGAAGGGAGGTAACTCAGAGAGAAACCATGAAAAATGTGGAGCATGAAAATGTCTCCCTTGGTTTATGGCAGTGCAGCCTGGTTTCCAAGAGAAACACATCTTTAAATTTAACTTGAGATGTCTTTTTTTTTTCTTTCTTCTTATTCCACTCCCAACTGCTGGCAAGGGCCTGGTTATGAAAGCAAGGCCAAGATGCTTGGAAACTGCGAGCATGTTAAAAAAGCACTCAATAATGTGGCTTTTTGGAAATGTGGCGACAGCTTCTGTATAAGGGGCTCAGCTTTCAGCACTGGTGAACATGTTTGGTGCACGTGCAGCTCCAGAAAAGTCCACAGTATAAAAAAACTGGATTTACAGTCTAAAGGTATATTTGCTTAAGGTATATATGATGTGTATGTGTAAAGATAAACTACTCTAACTGAATGTTCAGATACATTTTGTGGCGATGGTTGTGGTGACAATCATTTTCACACATCACACTTCAAACATCAAACAAAAACTCTCTTGGCACTTGGCAGGTCAATGAGCATTTTTTGCATATCTTTACGCCAGAATTTAAGCACAACAACAGACCTACTCATTTCTAATTTCACTCAGGGAGAAACATCCCAACTGTATTTGGAATATAAGCTCATACATAAATAAATAACTTGATACTGGTTATTCCAGCACATTGGATTGAAATGATGGGGGGCGGCTGGAAACATTTTGGCCTGTTATCAAATTAAAGGTTCGGAACATGTAATAATATTTTGCTAGTCTCATGAGGAAGTCATCCCTCATGCCAATGATTCACAGCTCATTTAGGAAAAGAGCATCCAGCTGATCTCATAAATCAGTGTTTGATGGAGCAAACATACCTTTGAAGGGAACAGAGCATCTACACTGACTCCCATAGTTACAATGATACATAAGCAAAAGCTAGCAGCTCAGTAAAACATTCATTTTAGACCAAAGATTAAAGTAATGCTGACAGATACATAAAGAGATTAGTCGAACTTAACTAAGTATATGTACTCAGTTGCTGTACTCTGCAGTCTTGAGGTACTTGAGTATTCCAGTTTCTGCTTCTTTTTTCTTTTCATTTCTTTTTCAGATTTTATAAACAAAACATTAGGTCATCTTGTTATATATGATGTATATAATATATATATATATATATATATGAAAAGATACTAATTGATATTACTATGCTTATGCTTCAGTGTCACCGTTTTGACCAACTGACAAGTTTGTGACAGTTTTTAAGTTGGCATTCATGTGTCTCACCCCGGATCAATAACGCAGCAGTAATATTAAAAACAATATGAACACTGTGACAAAGTAAACCCAGTACTGTCACTGTACTAATTGGATCAGATATTATTTTAGTGTTTCACTAAAATGCTGCTTACATCTTTATCTTTACTTTCTTAATAATTTGCAAATGATGTAATATAAGACATAATAGATGCCATTAAATCTGCATTATTGCATTTCTGTCTCTTTAGACTTCTACTCTACTACACTTCAGAGGTTAATGTTGTTCCCTTTTTCTCCTCTAGGTTGCTGTTGTTGTTGTAAAATACGATATATTGAAATCAAACTAGATACTCAATACTAGATGTGTGTAAGGCAGCAAAGTTCTATAGAACAATATTTACTATACTATATTTAATACTTTTCATGAAATTGTGCATAAAAATTTAACAATTCAATTTACAATACATTTTAAATGCTTAATTTTGATGCATACAAATGATGCGTACTGTTACATCTGATACTTAAGATGTTTTTTACTTATTGTACTCTCACTTCTAATGTTGACCTTTACTCATAACAGTACAGTACTACAGCATATTAAATTAAATAATTCACGGCTTCTTTCTTTACTGACTACTTACTCATAAAAATGAATTTTGGAAAATAGTTTTAAGATGTTTCTATCATCCTCATCATCATGACAACTACTGAAATTATCATTTTAATCAGCTAAATGAGGAAGTAGGAGAATTACTAAAGTAAGTCTTGAAATTTCTGCACACGTTATTTGTTGGCTGCAGTTTCTTAAGCACTTGTTGAGTTATGTTGTAGCTTTTGTACCCCAATCCCCCCACCCCCCGTCCTCGCTCTGCGGACTCTACAGGCCTCCACTGATGCATTACAGCAGCAGAGAAGAAATCTCCATCAGCCTATCAAACAACTTCACAGATAATGCCTCAAAGGACTGGAGATGTCACAGCTTTTAGTCACGTTAATCTCTCAACCACTGCAGACAGAAACCCCCTCCTCTGTTGTCACAGAGGTAATTTGTTTTACACAGTTACTTTTTCAAAGTGTTAAATATGGGCGAAATCTGCAAGGATGGTTTGTTTTATGGGTTGCCCTGCCCTGGGTTGCCAAGAGGGACATATAGGACAGCTTTTAATGGAGGATGACATTAAATACGGGCCAGATGGACTTTCTCCCATCCTGCTTATAAAAGTTCTTAGGACAGTTCACAAATCAAGGCCTCTCAGTATTATGTTAAGCGTTTGGATTGTTATTGTTATTGTACATTTGCAAATACTAAAGTAATTTATAGCTTTTCAAAGATAATTCGAGACTCAACCCACCCAGACATTTAATATGTGAGCATTTAACAGTTAATATTAGGTTGATAAAGTGCCCAGGCTTTTACAGCCTTCCATGGAAACTGGCTATAATAACTCGGACAATTTTTCATCCAGCATGAATTGAGTGAAGATTAAGATAAGTGCCATAACCGTCATAAGCCAAGTATGAGATGCTGAGCTGGACTTTGGGGGTAAAATATCTCCCCTATGGAAGAGAGACAAACAACAGCAGGTATAGTATATAGCAGCATGAGGGGGAAAATGAAGAGTGAAATTCAAGATGCTAAGCTAAAACGGAAAAACTGAAGCTCTCCGGGGGCCAGTCCTCGTTCCGGAGGAAAGTGGACCCCATAGTGGAGAGTTTTTAGTGGTCCAGGTTTTTGGGTCAGTCATTATGATGTTGCGGCTAACGACAACAAATACCAGAGGGCTTTGAGTTTTGTGAGGCCAGAACCTGATTTACCATCACCATGTCATATCATAACACGTTCTTCCCCTTTCAAACTATTTAGCAGACTCATTAATATGAGAAATTTAATTATTTCAAAGCCTAATAGTGTTTAGTAGTGATAGAAAATAATATCGACACTTTGACTCCAATAAAGCACATTTTAAAATACAATTTTGTGGTATTTCAAGTACTTGACTACATTTCAGAGTGACTGTACTTTTACGTACTTGTCTTCCAGATTAAAGTTCATAATACATAATGCACTGTTATAATTAAGATGCCAAAAATTATATAAAATCTTCAAAATTACTTGCACCTGGACCAGCTGCAACTTTAAAGTACTGCTTAATGCATCAGTGATAATTATCCAGCAACATCATGACACTGACAGGAACAATTCTGTACAATGAGGAGGCCATGTTTTGTATTTGCTTGCACATTTGTACTGATACAACATTTACTATTAAAATGTTCCCTATACTTAATTTTATGAAGCTGCAAATGTTAATTTTAAGCTAATCTCAAATTAAACTTGTAAACTTTAGCGAGAGCTGCATCAGTGATGGAGGAAGTACTCTTATACTAAACAAGGCCAAACTTAAGTGACCTCCATCATTTTACATAGGTGGAATGTTAGCATCAAATAGGTTTAAATGATTTAACCATTTTAGAAGAATATACTGTTTATCATGATATGGAATGTTTTAATTATAATTATCATAATTGTTGGTGCATATATGGTGAATAATCACATAGGCATAATTTTAGGTCTTTAAAGACTTTGAATTTCTTACTTCAAATTTCAAAAATCCCAACCCTGGTCCTTGACGCCCCCTGGTCTACTTGTTTTACAACTATCTTTGCCCTACTCACTGCTGATTACCTGCATCAGGTGTGTTCAGTCAATCAAAAGAAGAAAGACACCAGACTTTGTCTTCCCCTACTGAGAAAGTCAAGATGAGGGAAACACACCTGGTTCAGATAATCAGAGGTGATAATAATTAAAAATAATAATAATAAAAAAGACAGCGAGTGAAAATAATTAGTACAATTGTTTATGATTTGGTGGTTTGGGTGTGAGCTGGTGCACTCACAACCTCAGTGACTCAAATATTCTGGTTACGGTCCTGCTGACAGGACCTATTGTGCACAATAAATACTTTTGCCTCTTATGCTTTAAAGACATTTTATTTCCATTACTTATGTATTTATGTACATTGAATTAAAATTTGAAAGAAGTAAAGTAGTACTTTTACAGTGTGATGTTGCTTCTTAATAAATGATGTCCATCGTTCATAGGGCTTGTTTTCTCATGAGGCTTATTTTTCCATCAACAAACCTTTGATAGCTGAGGCAGACATTATAAAAGTTTACAGTGACAGATTAAACTTATTAATAAAATTCTCTTAGTACCCATATACATAGTAATAAAAACTGTTAGCTGATTATCTTACACTATCTTTATGTTGTCAATGGACCGCTGCTGCCTTTTAAAAACAATTATTCAGTAGGAATTTGATATGTCATCAGAATAATAATGAAAATGTGTCCTTGAGGGGAACCCACAGAGGGTTATTAAAGACGCACGAGTGTCTTAGAAAGTCGAATTTGTCTGGCAGATGCACACAGGCTTAATAGAGTTGCAGGAGGAGGGAATGTGTCATAACCTCATGTCATTAAACATCTTCAAGCAGGTTTTATCGTGCTGCTCAATGCGTGTTCGGATGTGTATCGCAGCGATAAAGTTATAATTTCTGAACAGTCACCGTTGAGCATCTTGATAAGGCTGATTGGCACCATAATGCATTTCAACATCACAGTAGGCCTTTTCCTCTTAGAGTAGTTTATTTTGCATGATTCTTTTTTTTTTGTTAGTCGTCTTAATAAAAAGCAGAACTGATGTGGAATATCACACCCTGGGAAGTAACTGCATAGGTTAAGAGCAGCAGTATTAACGAGGGAGATGTTGATTGTATCTGTGTCTGGATACATAAAATATCCACGTCGTCGCTGTTATCTGGAGCCAGTAAATGTATACAAACTATAAACTACCCTGTGCTTCTCTCGCTTTCCGCGCTGAGACAGCTGCCGCGGAAATTTAGTGACATTACCCTGTTTAAAGGAGAAGGCCTGAAGATGGCCACAGATGGCTAATATAGCATGATTAAAAAAAAAAAAAAAAAAAGTTTTGGCGAAAAATGATCAAAATAATAATCTTATTTGGTATTAAACAAATTGTATTGACCTACATATGCAAACTGGGTGTAGTATTTGTGTTTGCAGATTAAAGTACTTATAATGAGCAGCAGCTAATCTGTTCGTGCATGTGTGCAACATTTTGAATTCCTGTTTATTTTAGTTGTTGGTGAGGTTTTTTTTTTATTTTGTTCTTTCTACTTTAAACGCAAAAGCAAATAAAACAATTAAATTAAATAGCATACTAACATCTTATAGACTATTAAGCCACTTCAGCACCCAAGTGACTGAATGAGCAAGCAATTAATACTACTACTACTATTAATAATAATAACAATACATTAGAACTCGATTTTCAAAGTAAGAAACATTTTATTTACAATATTTTCAGTGCAAATTATTATTAACAAAATAGCACAAATATATATTCAGAAAAAAAGAACACTGCCGTGATCGTCTGAGATTTCCTTTATAAAGTGAAACGAGTGGTTCATAACCTATGAATAAAATTCACAACCGCATAGTTCCTTCACATGAGGAAAACATTATGCACACAGAGGTTCAGAGAAAACGAGGATAAGAAGACACCTGAGGAGGCCGGAAGGCAGACTTTTGAATTGACATAACTGTAGTTATTGACCTTTAGAGAGAGAGAAAAAAGACAGAATCTAAGTATTAAAGTGTTTCTTCTGTGTTCCTGGGCTAAAATACTGCATGATAGGCTACTGAACAAACACTACTCCCTTCTTGCTCCCTTTGTTCCCAGGCATTAAACTGATGCAGGTCTGGTTTTGGTTGCAAAATGCTACAATGTGGGACTTTATCATTATGCTATTATTTAGTGAACTGACGCTGCCTCTCCACGTGTGTTTGAATATCACGTTCTCATAGTTCATAAGCTTAAGGCCGCACTCTGCCTTCATATTAGCACCTGTGGGGACGCTGTGTCTGTCACTGTGGCCGCCGCCTCCGCGCTGCTCGCCGGTCCGCCCCCGCTCATGATCACGCTGGTTTTACTGTGCTCAGAAATGTCCAAGTGTCCATCACAGCTCTCCTCCTCCGGAGCCTCGTCGGACTCACACTCGCTCCCGCCCTCGCTCTCACACTCTGACTCCAGCGGCTCTTTCGCCTCCCTGCTGCCGCACTCAGACGCGCTCTTGTCCGGCTTCTCGTCCTTGTCTTTGTCCTTCTGAGCCTGGGCCTCTTTGGAGTGTCTCCACTTCATGCGCCTGTTCTGAAACCACACCTTCACCTGCGAATGCAGACATAAGTAAAATTACAATCTGCAAACAGACCATCAAGAGCAATTCAGTCCTTTTCTTTCTTTTTTTTTTTTTTTGCATTTAAGTTTGTGTCGATGCAATAAGTCTAAGTCATATTCAGTTTTATCGCTTTAATTTTATGCTCAAGGCTGCAAGGCTACAGTCATATTTTTAAGTCCTACTGAGGAATGGAACCTGTTTTGAGGGGGAACCAGGTAAAGTGCAAATATAGTACAACAATCCTTTTAAACAAACGATGTTAAATGTAGCTACACTGACTGTCATGGTGATAAGAGCATTATCAAATGCAATATTAATTAAAACTAATAATCAAGAGGATGTGTTAAGATATCTCATGGTTAAATGAAGCAATGCACATTATGAAAAAAAGCTGGTGAGGTGAGATATGACTTGAACGCCTCTCAGTCAACCATGATGCTCCAAAATCTAAAACCTTTTGAGATAAGAAAAGCTCCTTTGGGCCTAGAAGCACATATTTCATGCCCACTATTGTCGTCTTTCAGGGTCACTGAGGACATAGAGGTCATTACCCTCCATATTTTTCTGGTTCCCACAGTATACACACCGTATACACCGTCGGTTATTTCAAGGATTTTTAGTAGATAAAAAATAAAGGAGAACTAAAACTTTAGAAAATATAATTTATAATTATTAAATAGGAGAAAATTAAACCAATAATAATAAAACATTGAGAAAACGTATCTCTGTGTGGTCAAAATATCCTGATGGTGGAGTGAAGGAGGCTCATATCCTCAGTTTTTAAAAAACCCTGGTTACAGCCCTGTTATATTGTTTTATTGTTCACTTGGATCCCCACTACTCTTCCTGGAGTCCACGTTCAAAGAAAATACACATCGACTGTGATTCAGTAAACAGGCACACACGCCACTCACCATTACATCAGACAGAAAAGAATTTAAATTGGTTGAGAAATAAGACAAAATGTTATTCACAAAAATGGGCCTGTCATCAATCTGTTTTACATACAATCCACAATTATTAGATGCACTTTGTGCCAGAAAAACCTACAAACCACACACAAAACTTGATTCCTTTTTGCCATACACTCCACAGATAAGATGCACATTAACCATCATGTCTAAACCCACAGGAGTCATGAGTCGTACCTGAGCGTCTGTCAGCCCGAGCATTGCAGCCAACTGTTTTCTGTCTGGCTTGGTGACATACTTCTGTATTTCAAATCTCTTCTCGAGTCCTTTTCTCTGCAGGTTTGAAAACACCGCCCTCGACCATGACCTTTTCCTCTTGTATGTCTGAGGCATTGTGTCTTTTGTGAGGACAGCATATGGACCTAAAAGACAGGAAGAGGACATGAGGTTAAAACAAAAAGAGACCACGAACCAGGAGGATATGCACTGCAGGTGTCTCACGCCTCCAAACAGAGAGCAGGACAAGCTAATTACTCAGTCTGTCACAGTCCTACATATGGTGACTACCTGGGAAGGTGTCCTGAAACTGATGCTGGCTTGATTGTCTGCTGCTGCTGCCTAATGAACTCATCATGGAGGATGCGTCGCCCATCCCGGGGTCTATGGAAGAGAAGTACTGGCTGGCCGTAGGCTGAACGGGGACATGGATCCCTGACTGATGGTTCGAGCTAACAATGGATGTGAGATCTGTTAACAGGGCGAGAGATGATGGGCTTCAGTGAGGAAAGAGTTATACAGTGACACACAGGCAGCTTACATGAACACTCGAGGGGGCAAGAATGTCTCAAGTTTAAAAAAACTGAGACCATGTTTCGAAGTCATAGCCCGAATTTGCTTGTTATATCTCTTTTGAGCAAATTTCCAGCTGCACTGCTGCTGTTTGTATCCAGTCCTGAACTCTGACCTCTCTGTGCAGGGGGCAAGAGAGTAGAGGACTTCCCCACCGGGCCCCTTAGTGCATATTATGAGGTTATCTGCGCTCTGAGTTCTAACTGCTCTGTAAACAAGTCTGTCAGTGTTTTAAACTGGTGAAGGACTGTAAACGTGCAAAGTTGCTTCTGGATTGTTGCTTTCAGTTTTCAGTTTCTTGTCTTGTGGAACTTGATAATATCATAAATAAGAATATTAAAGGCGTCAAAGACATCTCATGACTGTTTTTTTAACGGAGGAAGCTTCTCTCCAAAGACTGAATAAGTTTTTGGAAACTTTGAGTGTAATAAAAACTTTCTGCTCACCTCTTAGCGACGACTTTTCTTTGCCTTTTGGATCAAAATCTGTCGACAATATCCGATCAATTCCGAATTTGAGGTCTTTGCTTGAAGGCGGTGGAGCTTGTTGGGAGTTAAATGCAGTTCTGGATACAGAGGTTAGCTGTAGTCCGTGTCTGTGATACGGAGACGCCGGATTCACCCTCGCACCGTACACTGACGGCTCCGGCGCGACAGGAGAAGGGCGCAGCGGAGAACTGCCAGAGTGCCCCTGCTGCGTACGGTGGTGGTGTCCCATATGCATCATAAGTGCCGACGATCCAGAGATGTTCTCCGCATCTCCAGCCTGCAAAATGTCTGCGATGCAAAACGAGGGTTTCTTCATCGTATCCACAGCGAAGCCCCCTGCGCAGTACGCAGACCAGAGGCTAAAATTTGATGCGTAAAACGGGTTGAGCCCGGCCGTGTACATCCCGGAGCCTTTAATGCGTCTTATTGTTTTTCAGAAGATGGTATAAAGGAACAATCATGTAAGAAAGCAGGGTTAGATTTTGAGGGGGATAGACGACCGTCCTCTCTGTCTTAATGCCAAAATCGCTCTCCCAGCTCTGAAATCCTAACCCTGCAGTTCCACTCTGAAGTTCCTCCGCTGACACTGATTGGTCGTTTTCTGAGCCAATGGATGTTTTGCGTTTGCTCACATCACGCCCTTGTAAATTAGGATGATGTGTATCCCACACACACATGACCGGGGACACCTCAGAGCAATTTTGATCCTGAGATGACGGATTGATCACTTAAAGTGAACTCCCCTCCTCAACCATATCAGCGAAGACAAAAAAAAATTACGCACTGACACACATTAGCCTAACGCTCATAATAATTTAGATTTTTCTATTTGGATTAATTATTTATTACTTCTACTTTCTGTGGACTGAATGTATTCTCTTCTATTTCTTTTTATTATTCTTATATTTTTAAGTGTTTTCTCTGTCACTGAATAATCTGGAAAAGAAAGCTGGGTAAACAAGCCAAACAGTCCTTTACAGTAGGAAAACAGACATCATACATGCTGATAATAAACTATACAAATTCACGTAATCCTTGAGACCAGGGGAGCATCTATTAGCTCCAACTCATCCTGTTTTTGATGGGCTGTGATTCGTGTTAAATGAGCGGATATGCCTGCTAGATTTGCCCCAAAAATAGAACCTGTTTTAGTATTTTAGGATACAGCAGAAATCCTTATTTCTTCCGGAGCAGGAGGGGGGAACTTTATAATGACTGTTAGAACTTCCCTTTTTCAATATTTGTGCAACTTTATCTCGACCTGCAAGTTGCACAGTGACGCAAATCCGTCCCCATGCTCATAATAAACAGAGGAAATCTATTCCCCTCTAAAACGAAAACACAATTAACTTCAGAGGCGATACTTCATCCGCAAGGCCCCTCAAGATTCACACGTTGGGCCCTGGCCAATATGATTTTAGAATCAAGGTTTTTAAATAGTAAAAAAAAAAAAAATGCAAACTTAAAATTTCCTGCAGCGCCTCGGCATGGACTCGTTTTGCTTAATTTATTTATGACAGCATGTTTTAAATAATTGCATCAGTCAATGCAGCTTTAATAATTTTGTTTACATGTGTTCAGTTCATACAGGCCTGTTATATTTTTGAAGTTGTCAGTTTAAATTAAATCTTTCGCTCCCCCCCCCCATCTCCTACGGCCGTATGTTGATACTATCCCCCCCTCCCCCCTTCCTCAGACTCTCCGATCGCATGTTTCTCTTGCATGTGTTGAAACAATGGCTTCTGAAGCCCGCATTCATTTAGTCTTGATTCATGCGGGCGGAAGGGCTGATGACCCTGACTACCTCCTATCATGGTGTTTTCGAGTGACACTTTTCCGGGTTAAAATTAGAAATGAGATTTAACGTTTGCCCTCCATCATGCAGTCAAAACAATCCAGGGAAAAGGATGTAGCAGACGCAGCACGCCTCGAGTTATTTCAGGTGCTGATGAGCTTTTCAGTGAGAAGCGTTTGAAAAAAAAAAAATCTGCTCTCACAGATCAGACTTTGCACACAGACATTTTAGCACGATTATAGGTACGTACGTCCCCAGCAAAACAATTTGAATGCTGTTTTTAAAATGTGATTGACCTTAGTGCTTTTGTTTTATTTACACCGCCAACTAAATTATCAGCCATTATTTTGAGCATTGAGAGGATTGTTTATGAGTAAAGTGTTGCAGTATCATTAAAATGTGAACTTCTCCATTAGTTTTGTGCAAATTCGCCTTTTAATTGAGCGACTTTTCGTTTTTTAAATGGGCATACATGCACATAATATTTAAATAATGTAACACAGATGCTTTTATGGCGAGAAATTATTTCCACAGTGTGTTGCATTTTAAGTATGGCATTTAAAAGAGATACCGCTTGATAACATTTATTATTGCTTTTGTTTGAATGGGCTCACCACTTGAATTTTTAATGTATGTTCTCAAAGAGGACAAAGCCAGAACATAAACGTTTTATTGCACTGAAATACGCAGCACAAGCATCACCATTCAGCACATGTAAGAATAAACCTGAATCCTACTTCTGTCTTCATGTTATTACAATTTTAAAGGTTCAGGTCTGAAAATGAAATATATATATTTTTTAAAACATATAACTGATCTACAAATCATGTGTAGAAACTGAAATATACTTTTTCAGGCAGAGCCCTGCTGGATACTATTATTCAGCTTAATTTCCCTTTTTCCAAGCCAGTCCTCTGTGGAGCTGTATACATGATGGCAGGTGGTATTACTGCCAGTGCCAGCGACTCCTGACTCTGGTTAAGGGGCTGGGAGGATTCATCTTCTCTTAAACAATAGAAATCTCTCTGTCATTTGCAGTCCTACGATTTCATGACTGTGCTCTTGGAGTATTATTGTTCTAGTCACGCACTATAATACAATACATGGAAAATGACTAAATATATTAACCTGAAACTATTTAAGTGCATCTTTCAGATCTCTACTTAATACATACATAATTAACTTCATTTAACAGGGAAACACTGACAGCTTTTTTTCTTTTCAGATAAGAGTTTGCTGTAAACACATATGATAAGTTTATTAAATAAAACAATCACTGTCTAATTTGGCCACCATGGAGAACTTCTATTTTGGTTCAATAATAGTTTGTTCAGCTTTTCACAACATAAGCAAAAATTAGAAAGTCCAAATATAATAATGTTAATGTGTATCAGAACTTCTTCCTTTTCTTTCCCTGATCTTCCAGATTTATCCTGCAATCCACTCCACTGGAGGGCCCTGACCCCTATCTTGGAAGCCGCTGCACTAAAATACCCTAATTCTCATACAGTAATTGTATAAAGTAGCAGATCCACCTTGAACAGCTTTTTAACCTTTGCTGCATCACTGTTAACAGTCTAATCACACAATACACTTATGATAATAAATCCCATTGGTTTGAATTGTTTAGCCAACATCACTTCTGTGTTATTTTAATAGAAAGTTTTTAACTTGTTGTTTGGTACTTTCACTTCAGTAGACTAGTTCTTCCTTTTGTTGTATTCCAAGTCCAAAACACATTTATGAATATTTTGTCGTGTAAGAGGTTTGACTCTCATTTTCCATTAATGACTAACAGTGTGCTTCCTATTACTGTAAAAGACAATAAGAAATGATAAATCAACAAAAAAAATATCCTCAGTTAGCTGAAATGCTAATGACTCATAATTAACTGATCAGGTCAGAAGACTGAACAGTCACTGGATGTAATGACTGAAGAGTCATCAAACCCAGCGAGAACCTAAAAACATGAAAACAAAATGTCACAGCGTTTATGAGTCACATGCTCAGAGTGGATGAAAACAAAGCCGTGCTGCTGTGCACTGCTGCTACCCGAGGTTTAAAGCATCTGACGGAGCCCATTGTTGTCGCCTGATTGCTTGCTGTGTGTTTTCCAGGAAGCCTTATCAGGTGGAGGAAAACTGAATGAGCACCTCAAACTGTATCTGAACTGGATCTGAGTCTGCTGGACAGAATTAAATAATTTCCATTATTACACTGAGAATTATTGCTCCCCACTGTAAGACTCCAGCTCAAGCCAAGATTACTATTTCTGGCAATGTTTGCCTCAGGAAGGAACTTTCGCAGATTTAATGGGACCTGGGCCATTGTACACAGCCTTCTGTATGGCACACAGCCATCATTTCCACAGAGAGAGGAGAGGAAAAAAAAAAGAGCTGAGGGACGTGTCTTAAGTCCACTCAAAGCAAGACTGTCCTGTTTATGTGACCATGAATACAAGTAATACATCTGAACGCCGAACTCGCTCTGAGGTTGAGATGAACCCAGCTGATGTCGAATTTACATGTAAGAGGTTCAGAGTCAGAGTCAGACAACGGCTGTGCAGTTTTGTCTTGTTCTTTTTTGTGCTTCTTTATATGTTGTTAAAATTATATATATATATAATTTGCAGTGTTACTTTATGATATAACACCGCATCACATTTTACCTTTAATGTTTGGTGTTGTTTTCTTATCATCACTGTGTGACTGTACTTAAACTGAATTTCGATTACTCACACTGATGTTGTGTAAAATACTAATGAGCACGTGACGTGTTCTTTTTCTTTAAATGTTCAAGCAGCTCCCTCCAGTGACAAAATGCTCCCTCTTCTCCTGTGATCGTGCCAAATGCAGGTTTTTAATTTGATTAAAACTGCAAAGATAATTCAAACTGACAAATTAGTGGGCAGGTTTTTTTTAAAAATTGATGAATGCTTATGTCAGTCTTTAGTTATAAAAACACTGTAAACCTTTAATGGTCCCATATCCTCCAGTGCTTCTTTTCTTAGTGTTATTGTAAACTGAATATTTGTGACACAAAAAAAGAAAATTTTTGACCAAAGCACCAATCCACTGTACAAGAAAAGAACCAGTAGACACAACTCTAATTTTAAAGAAACTATAAAGTTAATACATAAAATAAGTAATGAAAGTCAGACTTTCTGTAGGATGGTTTGTGTTGTCTTATTACGAAGATCCTCAGTATTTTGTGATTGTAATTTCAAATGGAGCTGCTGACTTTCATTTTTCCATGCAGCCACTGTTGAGCGACTGCAGCAGCTGTCCATGTTGGAAACCGAAAAATAGCCATACAGTGAACATACCTTTGGAAAACAAAATTTTAGATAACTTCAGAGTGTTTTTACTTACTGATTATAATTGAAAATGAAGTGGAGTTGCCTAGTGTTAAGTCGCACCGTGAGAGAAACGGTGCTTTGTAAACACTCAGTGGTAAATTATTGCACTCCTGGACTGAAAGCTGGGATGAACCTTTTAATAATTTAAGTGAACTCTACTTCACAATATTACAGGTAGACACACAGGAAAAGAGCCCATGAACTCAGATCATATGTTTGAATGACTGGGGAGAATAAATCAGCCCCATGTTTCCTTTTGTGGTATTGGATTTTTTTTACTCTTTGCTCTGCACAGAGTCAGAGTTTAAAACATTAAGTGGTCATTAGCTGGACACTGGAGTGTTAGACTAATCACACTCACCCTAGCCTGCCCTCCACTTTAAACAATCTAAGGGGCTGCTTTAATGGAAGCTTTTAAATATGATGGTGACTCAGTGCCTTTGAGCAAAACCATCTGTTTATATTAAAACAGATTAAAGTCATCACTTGTGCAGCGGTTCAGGGCCCTCTGCAGCCCCGCTGTGCAAATGTACACACGGTTAAATCACATATACTGTAAGCAGCGCCGGGCAAACTCTGGGCTAAATTCTGCAGGAGACTAATGGAAACACAAAAGGTCATAATAACAAACCATTAGATCCTACTGCAGCTTCTCCAGCGTGGTGGCGAGCTGCCAGGAGGAGCATTACATACATAAGAACGTAAAATGATTTCAGTTTGCAAAATCTGATGCAGCGTAGTTAATAAAATAAAATAAGAAATGTAAAATATCTGTGCACGATATTGTTTTATTAACACATTTTCTGTAAGTGAAACGACATTTTAGTGCCTGCTTTGCTTTGAATGCATGTGTTAGGTGACGAGCAGCTGTTAAAAAAAAAAAAAAAAAAAGAGTTTGCAGTTTTAAAAAGACTTGATATGGAAACGTTTCTGCAAATGCAACGAGGACAGTCAGTGTGATGTAGAGCAGAGCATCTCAGCGTGCACTTTTAACAGTTCAAATCAGTCCGCCGGTGTTTAACGCAGCGGTGGAAAAATCAGACGGAGGACACGATTCATCAGCCGAGAAACTCCAAACAGCAGCAGCAGCTCTGGAGGTGCAGAGAAGTTTGAGCTGCTTTCAGCTGAGTTCAAATCCCTAATAAAGTAGCCTATCAGATGATGAGATCTACCCAGTTCACTCACAGGCTTATTTTCTGCTGTGGGTTTTAGATCAGTTGGTCTCAGGGGAGGACAGATCGCACTGGGACAAATTTGTCCAGAAAACAGCTACTGGAAATGTTTTTTCCACACTGTCCCAGGAGCGTCTTCTGCGCTGGGTTTAATTTTTTATTTTATTTTTAACGTGAGACACTGGAGATCTCAGTCCAGCTAACTAGATGCCTTATGAACATGTTTCCACATTTGATTTTAATTGACTAATAATCTATATTATTATTATTATTACGCTGTGTATTATTATAATGTGCTGAAACGGGTTCGTTGCATAATGTTTAAATGTTCTTAAAATTTGATAAAAACACTCAAATAAAACATAAATTCAAGCTGAAAATTATTATGAGCTGTATTATAATAATGAAAAATACGTTTCTGTGCAACAAAACTACGTTTTTCGCAGCGAACGTGATCATTTTAGGATTATTATTATGATATTATGATTAATGAGCACCACATTTATCAAGGGAACCAGATCCTCAACGAGGCGGATGGAGGGCGCAAAATGTGCAGAACTGACAAACTGCAGAGCCGGGGTCGAGTTCAGTGTCCTGTGTGAGGTCGGGTTTACGAAAGAAAAGCACTTTGGTTAGAACAAAATCGTGTTTTGTTTTTGTTAAATATAAAATATTAGTTTATATTATATTTATAGTAGAGTTTATCACTTAAAGACATGTATATATATGTTTCAACATATATCATAAAGCAGATATTTCTTATATGTGGTTTAATAGTCATTTATTGTAGCGATGCTCATTTTACACACGGTAATGTCTAATTCACTCATTAGTTTATACATAGTTATTTAAAAAAGCTCCTCTGTTTGTGTATTCACACGGGAGTCTTTCTGTTTCATGTCTTAAATGTTACTGTCAGACAACACGATGTGATGTCTGACAGTAACATCAGCAGAAGCAAAACGCAGCGTGAAGAGCTGCTTTTATTCAGCACAACGCTTCCATCTAGTGGCCACAGGCCGCTTTACAGGCACCACTTCATAATACAGTGCGTACAAACTGTTACGAATAGGTATTTCATCCATCCATCCATCCATTATCCATCCATTATCTACCGCTTAATCCGAGTTCGGGTCGCGGGGAGTGCTGGAGCCTATCCCAGCTGTCTTCGGGCGAGGAGGACACACAATCAATGATTAAAGAAAACTCCAAAAACTACACACAGGTGCAGATATTAATCTTCTATGCATCTATTTGCATCCAAAATTGGTTCATGTCTACTAAAAATAGCTGTCAACAGTGAATATATAAAAAAAAACAACATAAAAAATAAATAAATGAAACATACAAATAATATAATTTAGTTCCATATATTACAGCAGTTTGATTCACAGGGTCATGGGTACAGGTCTCAGGGGATTCTTGGGTTTAACCTCTGACCTCCATTAAGGCATTAGAGCAGTCTTCAGGGAGGATGTTATGTTGACTCAGGAAGTGAAGGCAGGTGTCAGCTGCTGGTGTTGGTGACATTGGACCCTTCTACTGACTATTCTCTTCTTTATCTTAAACATCAAAGTCAGACTTTTGTCCTTTTGTCACTGAAATGTTTCCAGACTGTTCACTAATTAAGAACCAATGAGACATTTAGGAGCAGGAAGTAAACTGCTGCGTCGGAAGTCATGATATGCAGTGTATATATTCTCATTGAGTGGAGCCGTGAAAACACAATTCAACAAATTAAACCCATTACTGACTGGTCTGTTTGGATTGCTCAAGTTTGGTAAATAAAATGGCTAAAATATAGTGGAAACTGACATCACAAGAGAAATCTGCATATGTCTTAAAATGTTTGGTCTCATAAAACAAGAGATTATTTGCTATTTATGTTTAACTGTAATAGTTGGTTTATAATAAATCCTACTACTCATGTAATGATAGATTAAAAACATCTTTGGCTTGTTTCAAACATGTATTTATTTTTTAAATCCCTTTCTCTTCTTATTACATTACATCCAGTGACTGTATTTTTCTGCAGGTCAACGCAAGCCTGAGTTAAACATCCACTACACCAGTCAACAAGCGTCATTTAATGACAGTTCCCTTTTTCTTCTTACTATATGTTACAGATATGTGAACAGAGAAAGAGAAGTAGAGTTTACAATAACAACTGCAGGTCACTTGTTCATAGGGAGGGACGAGGGGTCAGAGAGCGAATGTAGATATAGTTCTTTCAAAACCGCTTTTGTGCACACACTAGATTCTGTGTCATCTAAACTGAGGTTAAAGAAATGACAATGTAAATTAGACTACCAAAGAAATACCTCTGTAGTGCCTTCACAAGGCAAAGAATTGGCATTCAACTGCACAATCTTCACACTAAAAACACTTTGGCATAGTCAGGAACAATTAAAAAAATAAAACAGATCAAACGACACACTGCCAGAACATTTGAACATATTAAAATCATTGTAAAAATCAGCATGACAATGATCTATCTATATAAGGTAAGCTGTATAAAACCTGTATATGTTATCTGTGACAACAATGTTTTAGTTTTTTAGCACTAAATTACACTAAAAAGTTGATAATGGATAATTATGTTTTGTTTTATTTGAGAAACTATTTATCTCCAAATTAAAGGAATCACTAAAAAACCCGTATTGTGGTACAAAAGTGCCTTCAGATCATCCTCTCTATTTCAGGAACAGTTCAACATTTTGTGAAAATAAACTCATAACCAGAGTGGTGCCAGTGTCATGTCTGTGCAGTAAAATTGTATTTGGAGCCACCGGGTAAGCTTAGCATAAAGGCTGGAAGCAGGTGGACACAGCTAGCACGTCTTGTACTAAGGGAACAACACCTGTCTAGTGGTACCATTCAAGCTCAATAATTAACACGTTATATCTTTGTTCAGCGCGAACAAAATGCTTAAGTGTCAGAATGAACCACCTTGTGGTTTTACAGGGGTTAGGGTCCTGTACTCTTGGTGCTGTGTTTCCTTGTTCAAGCTAAGCTAACTTCCTGTCTCCAGTTTCATATTGAAGCATTAACTGCAAGTTGTTGAACTATTTCTCTAAAAAAAAACGTTTTAGCACTCTCACATTTTACAATATTGTGTAAACAAAAGAAACTATTTAAAAAGAGACTGACAGCATTCATGTCAGGTGAAGTGTCTTTGACAGACAGCTGTCAGAGCTGAGTGTGTCGACCATAAACAAGTTTTAACTTTCGTCACCGGCCTGCACCCTGCCGTCACCCAGCAGTCTCTCTCGTTCTGAGCTGCTCTCTTCTTCTTCATTCACCAGCCCAGCGCAGCAAGGTATCCTGGCCAGCAGGGGGCGGTGCAGTCCATTGTAGAGTGCCGTGCCCAGCAGCAGCACTACGAAGCCCAGTACCTGCAGGCCGTGAAACTGCTCCCAGCCCAGCGCCAGGCTCACCACCCAGATGACCAGCGTGCGCAGGCTGTCCAGCACCATACGGGTGGTGGCGCTGATCTCTTTAGTGACGCTGATCCCGGCAAAGTTGAAGAAGGCGATGCTGACTGTGTTTCCCAGCAGAGCCAATATGATGAGAGGCTGGTGCCCGATCTGACAGAAGGCGTCCAGAGTGTCCTCCAGAACATGTCGGGGGTTGTTGCTGAAGTTACCCACGTAGATGAAATACATGGGGATCAGCAGCAGCGTCAGGATACAGAAACCGAACAAACCTGGAGACACAGGACTGAATTTAACGGCATTTCTCAACCTCGTCGCTACCTTTGTCCCCTGTTTACTTTCATAGGTGTACGATGCAAAATTGCTGTGTAAGGTTGAGAGGGAATGGTGATAATTCTGACCTACTGCATTAAACACAATTATTGGCTCTACTGTGTTGTGAAATATTCATTAGCACGGCCTTAAAAATCTCTTCACACTACAGACATAGATTTTACGCTATTTTACGTCACAGTCACATTTATCATTTAATTGACGTACCTTCAGTACCAACAGCCCGAAGAGGATGGACGTCATGTTTGTAGACAAACTTTTCCTCCAGAACCATCTGCACTGAAGCAATGATCTGAGCCATGATGATCAGAAGGTCTCCTGCAGGACAGGGCAGGACACCACGCGGCGGTGAGACGCAAAATATATAGTCTCACCACAGCTGGTGAGTCCACTAAATCTTTGACATTTTACACATTGTCCCTTTAAACGATTACCCCAAACCTGACAGCACATCATTATGAAAATCCACCTTACCAGTGATGATGTCACTAAGTTTTTGTGAGTCGTCTTTGTGGCCGCTGAAGAAGTCAGCGAGGCCCACTATCACCAGACCCAGGATGGTGATGAAGATTCCCAGCCACTGACTTTTCACCAGGCGACGGCCCAGAAAAGCCACAGAGAGCAAACCAGTGAAGATGATAACCGCTCCGCGCAGCATTTGGAAGCTTGACGCACTGGTCATGTTGAGAGCTGGGAAAAAAAATAAAAAGAGTTTAATAGGACTAATACACAGAAGACAGTTTGACCCTGATGTGAGCAGCATATTCAATAACACTGTCACGTGTTCATTGTGTTTTTGAGTAAAAGCTTCCAAATGCTTATGTTTTACCATTACAGTGGAAAAATGGATAAGATCATTTTAAAGATGTGCTCACTTACCAACATACATGATGGAGGTGGCCAACATGTCACAGAGGGCAGGGGGGAGGAAGAGGACAGGGTTAAAGCTCTGGCCTGGGTTTATCTTGGGCTCTGGACTACGTCGATCATGGCAAATTAAGATGTAGAAAACTGCGAGACAGCTGAACTCACCCAGGAACATCCCCACTGCCTGGACAGGTGCAGACAGAGAGAAAACGGATTAGAATTTATTTATTGACTGATAATTAATAATTGGATTTTACTTAAGGTAAAAAAATTAACAAATGCTCTCTGAGGTTTTTTTAAAATTTGTGTCTCAACACAAGCAGCAACACTAGTTTAAATGGCAAAAAAAATGTATCGCTCTTCGTCCTATGTGGAGGTGAGTGAAAACAGAAGTGAAAAAATCTTTACCTGTACAAATGGATGAGAGAATCCATGTTCAGGGTCATTGTGGCAGCCCCCGGCTGTGAACATATCAGCCCATCTGTCAGAAATGAAAATATTATTACAGCCTACTTATGGATATTTTATACAGTCAAACCTGCACAGAAAACACCTAAGAGAAAGAAAATGTCATTTATACAGCACATTTTGAAGATTCAATGTGCTTCACATTGAAAACAAATCACCTCCGAATGAATTAGACCTGTGCGACCTGGATTGTACTGTAATTACACATACGTGTTCACAAATTTCTCATGTGATCCACATGTATGACATGCAATATACTGTATACTAACGTTTCACAGTGACAAGTGAAACACTGTAAAACAAAATGATCCGACACAGCTGACTGTTACTTGTGAGGTTAATGAATGCATAGGTGTGCGTAACCCGTTGACCTTTATAGTCAGACAGTCAGAGGAAGCATGACCGGCATGTGAGCGTCCTCTGCGTTTCAATGTGCAAGTCAAGGGAATGTGGTCCTGAAACCTGAAGACACAGCAATTCCTTCAAATGCAACAACCAGGGAAGATATAGTGGGGCCTGCCAACTGAACCACAGCCGCCATGACTATCCTTTTTCATATGTGGTGATTTGGATTTGAATGAAATCTATTTACATGATGCATATTTGCACTGAAGCACAGAGGGAACTTGCACCAAAACTATCAGCACAGACTCCGTATTTGATCTCAGCTGTGAGGCTTGAAAACCGGTGAAGCAGCCGGTTTCAGGTGGCCGTCGTGAAACTTTACCTGTTAGTTGCCGCGTTCTTCTGCGAGCCAACATGATGCAGCTTGTTTTCTCTGACACACTAGCACCACTCATTGCACTCAAACTGTGATTCAGTGCACCTCTGAGTTTATTTTCGCTGACCGAACCCATAAAAGTGCATAAAAAGTATGTGTCAGGCATGTGGAGAGCTGATTTCACAGATTTTTAGAGAAGTAAAAAAGCTGAATCTCTTGTTTCACTTAAATGACAAATCTATTCCAACCTTTTACTATACTGAGAGAAAGAAAAGCCAAAAATAAAAGTCTAATAAATGTATACTTTCATAATCAACGCAGTTTTTGTCATCATCACTAAAAATACTTGTTTATTTTGGCTCCAGTTACCAAAATGTAAAACTTTTCAGATTTTGTTCTGTTTTAAAAAGTTGTAAAATGAATATCTTTAGGCTCTGAACTGCTGATTGGACAAAACAAACAATCTGTACATGTGTCCTAAAATATTTGATGACCTGTTATGGGGTGAAACCAATCAGTGGAATGACTGACATCTCTGATAAAGGAGAAATTTCTGTTTTCTTCCAGGACGAATAAGGAAAACAAATAAAAGAATAAGGAGGAGGTGTGATGGGCATTGTTCAGAGGTTTTTAAGGCCAAAGAATGATGATAATTATAGTTAGTTTCAACCTCTTCGTATCAGCTACTGTGTTTGTATATAACCAATAAAAATGGCTGAACTAAGCTGCCTCTTAACCTCCGTCAATACATGAGTCAAGTGGGCTTTGTTTTTTTCTGATACTGACATTACACTGACAGCTTAAATTTGAATAATTGACTCAGAGGATGTATGAAGAGTCTGCATCTCATTATCAGCAGTCTTATCGTGTCTGTCAATAAGACAGAAATGTCTGACCACACACACACACACACACACACACACACACACACACACACACACACACACACACACACACACACACACACACACCAGCTTCCTGCAAAAGGAAAATGAAACTCCTTAACGAACATTAGACGCTGAGTGAAGCTACCAAGATTGTAGCTTTAGTTATTTAGCAGCTAATATGACCTGGATGTAGTTACAGTGTCTGGAAGTGAACTAACCCATTGATGAGCAGTTATGTACATCTGTGTAATAACCAAACACGATCCATCAAAGCTAGTTTGTGCTGAACACGGATCTAACTCTGCATAAGAACACATCCTGCTGCAGTTAATTAACCTTTAACTACAAACACATGACACCAGCAGAAAAAAAAAACAAACGACTCACTTCGCCGATAACGTGTTGATAGAGCCAGTTGTGAGCATAAGTCCTGCGAGGAACAGCTGGTACTTGGTCCACGCCATGACGGACGAGTGATCGGGACAAAGACGGACAGAAAGCACCGACACCGAGCTGTTGGTTTGTTTTTTGGGAGGGGGTTGAAGACCCAGGTTGTTATTGTAACCGCTTTCTGTGGGCTCTCCTCCTCTGTCTGTAAACGCCACATGACAGCTCAGAGGAGTCAGCTGACCGCTGCGTAAGCGCGGCGCGGCGTTCACGTGCTGTCGGAAATCGCAAAACAGAAGTGAAACAGGACGCTATACGGAACCGGCTGTGCTGCTTCTTCTAACAATCTAATGGAAGGATTGTAGTTAATAGAAGTTTGATTACTTGCAGATCTAGGGGAAGTGTAAAGTTAATCACTCTGTAAAAATCTATGTATGAATGTTAATGTAGAGAAATACCTATATGCAGGGGGTTAAGGTTGAAAATAATTATTCCTGGGCCCTCAGAGGTACTGTGTCAAAAACATACACGGTTCCTTAATGGAGATCGCTGCACAGGCTCAGGAACCACCAGGTTCGTGCTGCATCCACAAATGTAAATTAAAACTCTGAAATAAACAGGATCCAGAGATACTGACTCTTTCTCTGGGCTCGAGCTCAGTTAAGATGGATTAGATGAAACTGTGCTCTGATGAAACAAGAAGCATATATAATATGTGTGCAGTACAACAAAATAATAAAACAGAGTTCTGTTATTTAGCAGCTACTGTTACAGCTACTACAATAATGTTAAGTGAACTCCTGTTTCAGTACAGTGAAATACTATATATGAATTCATAATGGGGTCTGTGAAGGTAACATGAGAGGCCTCATGGACAAACAGCAGGGGGAGTCAAAGACCAGATATCGACAGTCATCATTTGTAAGTGGGACCAACATAAATTTCCCCCTCTGAGGCCTCACGTTGCTTAAAATTAGAACGTGCACTCCACTTTCCATGAGGATGCGGTGGCTTATTAGGTCAGTCTGTGGCTATTAGATCTACAAATAACATGTCAATATCATAAAATCAGATCTGAAGGTAATTTGAGTATCTGTACTACAGGTTAAACCATATTTATCCTACAAAGTAAATTTGACACCAGAAGAAAGTCATTAAAATGAACCACTCTCCTGTTATAGCTGCACTGCACGATGCAGGTCACACCAACATCAGATGAAATTAAAATATCACAAGCAGAATGTTCTTTGCTGCTAAAATGGGCTTATTTAGAGCTATTCTCCTTGCTTCACTCCTCTGGTTTCACAGGGTGTTAAACAGGATTTTTGGTGACTTCCCAGACAGATGATGAGAACAAGGAGTCATGTGCTCAGTGACTCAGTAAAACCTCTTGGCTTCTACCACTTAACATTTAGCTATCATAACTCTGCTCAAGTGCTGACATGAATACCAAAAGCTGGACTTGTGGCTCTCGTGACTGACTTTACTACGTATCTAGCGCGTGGATAGACATATAGTGCATGTCATAAAATTCCTGAGTTCATTGGTGCATACTTTTATTGTTGCAGCAACTTAAATTTCCACAAAAACAAACAAACAAACTCATCTATCGTGAACCTGCTTTTCTTTGCCCTTGAAGAGTCATAACATCTGCGGCATCCAGAAAAGTGCCCAGAAGCACTATACGTTCAATGGCTTGAAAACATTCGATTGACAGCTGACCTCCAGTGATGGGAGGTTAAACCTGCTGCAGGGAAAGGTAACAGGGGACCAGTTGAGGTGCATGCAGCTGCATCTGAGGTGACTGAATTGTCACATGGAAGGGTCAGCTAAGGCAGTGAGGTGACAGCCCATTAAAAAGTGTTGTGCTAGCCGTGTCCACCTCTCTGCAGCAGTTCAACCTGGAGTGACCAGTGAATTATTTGTGATCAACAGTGCTCACCTGTGCTTATAGACAGTGACCCCTTGACTCAGAGCCATTATATAACATGTGCATCTGCACACTGCACAGAAAAAGCAGCGCTGTACAGATCAAAGATCACATGCTGACAAATGAAATAATGTAATTCACTGGGTTGCTTTAACTCACCACCATAATCTGATTATCTTTCAGTGTTTGTGTTGTATTTGATGTTACCGTGTTTAGATCTTTTGTCTTTATTGTAAAAATGTAACAATAGCGCTAATCAAATATAAGCAATGTAAAATAACATTGTAATAAAGTCACGAGTTCCTGGACAATGCTATATTTTAAACCAGAATATTTATAATTAAGTCTGTATAGATGCTTTATAGCATACTATAATAATAATACGAAGTTTTATATATTATTTCATATTGTATTTATATATTTGTTCATATTGGATTCCTAGGTGTGTCCAAACTTTTGACTGGTAGTGTATGTTAACAATTGGTTTTAAAATGTATTCATTGGTTATACATTGTCGTTTTAGCGTCTTAGCCTTCATGCTGATTGCACCAAGTCTATGAGTGAACCTGTAGTGGCTCTCTGGGGAAGGAGAGGCCTGATTGGCTTTTAAAGAATTCACTTTAAGAGTGAAACCAGTCCAACGTCAATATCTTAACACCAAAATTAGCTGCCACAGTTGCACAGACCGTACAGACCGTTGATAAATCATATTAAGTGTCTGGACCGTTAAGGGCAGATGGCAGCTAAGAAAAGTAGCTTTAACCTGATCAGCTCTGTTGCTACGTTACTGTAAATCTTACCAGACATGTTTGACGACCTGTTTTCAGCCTGTGTCATCATCGTAACTGTTTCGATTTGCTTTAAAGATATATTCTGTTTGAGTGATCACCTAAACGTGAACATTTCCACGACAATACTACTTGAAGTGTTTGCTACAATATATTTTAAAAGTAATGTACTTGATTATGTTCTTATGTCTTAAAGGTAAAACTGGATTAAAACAGCAAAATCAAGTTTATAGTGGAAGCTAATAGGATCAGTGATGCACTGACACAAGCAATAAACCCAGAATTTCTGCAGGATAAAGAAAATAAATGTTAGCAGTAGCAATTAATTTCTCCAATTTGCTTTAGCCAGCTCTCTCATAGTTGTTTGATACACCTATATGGAGCTTCCTGAAATGTGTGTGTCATATGTTGACTGAACAACCACACCTTCTGCAGAAAAATGCAGAAACATACCTCACTCTGCTGTTGGATATTGTTACCACACAATGGCACTAAAGAGTCTTAAAGTTTTACATGCGTGTACCTTAATTTGGCATGAATCAAAGTATGTAGGTATTCAGCTAACCCCTCTGGCCCTGCTGAACACACTGAATATCCCCAACCATGCATTTTTCTTTTCAGCAAATTACCCAGGGCTCACTGAAGAGCTGGAGCCATATTGATTAAGAGCAAATAAGTTAATTGACCGTTAACAAAAGGACCAGTGGTTGTGCAATATTATTCAGTAGTCTAATGTCTAAAGAAACAAAGAGATGTGCAACCCTATACAAATGTGGGTATACTCAATAAGTACAGTGACTAATTAGTGTAAAGGAAAAGACAGAGAAGACAGATACTGAATAATTTAACTGAATTCTGAAGTACTGGTTGAATCGTGTATTGATCTAAGCTCAATTTGTGTAATGGGACAGTAGCAACCATACTTTTCGTCCAATAAGCAATTCAATTATAAGGAAAATTGGACAATATAGTTATTCCCAAATGGAAGAATAGACTTATTTTGTTGGGCTGGGAAGAGGACCAAACTCCAAACCTCCTCCAAGTTGGTGCTATCAGTGAGTGCTGCTGTTCCTGGAATTCATTCGCAGCCTTCAAACAAAGCTCATCTAAAATAATGAACTGTAAACACAGGCCCACACAAGTTTTTCCATGGACCATCTTTATTGTCTCGCTGAAAATAAGCAGGATCTGAAGGCGCTAACCTTTAGAGACATGTCAACAATCACTGTGAATCACTGGAACATGGAACCAAAATCAGCATGAACTGGACACCGTCACAGTGAATGTGGTCGATGACGTACACTAAACACTGAACACAGAACAGAGCACAGTGTGATGAAACTATATTGAGGCTTAAATGCTGACAGGATATCAGATGACACTTTATTTAAAGGGCACAACTCTTCACTGATGAAGCAAAATACTGTTGAGACTGATGTACAAACTGCTTTTGTTTTCTGCAGTAGAGTTCTTCTCCATCGAAACCACCAATTTAGTTTCACGTATGTTTTCTTGGCTGAATTATAAACTGCTGTTTAACACTATTAACATAAAAAAGGAGATGGTGACATTTTATTCGTACAATCAAATGATCAGTGTTTCAGTTGCTTGTTTTACTTCAGCTGTTAAGTATTTATCCGTTATTGTTTGAAGATTTACCAATAGTTTATCCATTATTGATGACTATTACAGCTATTACAATGCAATATTTTTAGCTTACAATTCATTTTTAATTTTTCTGCATTTTAGCTTCAACTCTGTATCTGTAACTGTATAATAATTTATATATAAAAAAAGAAAACATCAGTTTTATGTGAGCGATCCTTTTAAGGTGTTTAGTCGTCCTGTGACTACAATATGGTCTTCACTGTGAAAAAAAAAACGGGCTCCCTATGACAGCCACTGTTTATATAAATTTATTGCATGAGATTTTAATACTGAAATAGAATAAACATTTAAATGAATTTCATTCATAACAAGGCCAGATCTTCAACTGAAACTGGTGTGTTCAATACTAAATCTAAAGTAGTTTCATGAAAGGGATCACGATCTGTGGCAAGAAAGTAAAGTCAATCCATGATTTTAATTCATGATTTTTAATGATTTCTCAGGCAAGTGCAGCCTGTGATCTTTTGTATCATTCAACAACTTTTATGTTGTCTTTGCAAAATGTTAATAAAATGCTGTGCAGACATGCCTGACCTCTGACCCACTGTTTTCCTGTCCACTCATCTCCTTTCTATTATCTACTGTATCAGCAACCCACCAGGACTGTTGACGTGATTGTGCATCAGCCGCTGAGGGCTGTCATTGGTTACGCAATTGCTCTCCAGTGGTGCTCACTGTGCAAGTAGCCGATGTGCTTTCAAGTCCCTTCGTGGCCTGAAGAGGCCATGGAGCACATGTAGCTCCAGAAAAAGTGTTAAGCAACTTCTTCTCTTGGGATTCAAATGTAAAGTACGTAAAGTGGGGGATTCTACTTCTGTTGTTTATTATTCAGGTGTCTTTCTCTTTTTTCCATTGAGCCCACTCTGCATTAATTTAAAGTACTCAGAAATACTGTAATTGAATTTGGCATTAATCATAAGTAATTTGCATGTATTACATAACATTTTTCATACATAAAATCTAACCTGATTAAGGTGTTTTATACCATTTATTCATTTTTGCCAAATAAAATTTTGGCAGACATTCCAAAAATATACATTCCAAAATTCATTATATTACATTACATTATATATATATATATATATATATATATATATATATACATACAGTACAGGCCAAAAGTTTGGACACACCCTCTCATTCAATGTGTTTTGGGGTAAGCTGGACCACAGAGTGAAGGCAAAGGGGCCAACAAGTGCTAAACACCTCTGGGAACCCCTTCAAATTCTGTTGGAAAACCATTTCAGGTGACTACCTCTTGAAGCTCATCGAGAGAATGCCAAGAGTGTGCAAAGCAGTAATCA
>JAUYWH010000016.1:12779251-12799971 GCA_034779795.1 Ctenopoma multispine | reverse complement strand
CTGCATTCAAGACCCCCTTTCCTTTCATTAATGAAGTATAATATATTTACACGTTCATTATAAGATTCTTCATTGTGGCTAGTGTGGTAGTAGTATTAAACTCATCATTGTACCTTCCACTGTTCCAAATCAACATCAGATTCCCTGTGGCTGATTTTGCGGTATGTATGGATTTCACAACAATAACTTCAGCTCTGGGCTGATTATCTAACTGTGGACGAGCTTTGCGACATGGCTGGGATGTGCAGGGTAGAGGGGGCCTGGCAAATTTTCCTGCATATCTTCTTGGAGGACACCTAATCACAAGTGACACAGGAGCAGAACTGCAGATTTGACGTTAATCCATTGTGAAGTCAGAAACATTTCCAAAGCTCTCAGCGGTTCTATATAGATAAAAGGGCACAACTGCAATTGTGCCTTGAATGCTGAGATGAGATACCTATTTCAGCCATTCACTTCACACCTTAGGCTACAAGGAAAGAGAAAAAAAAATGCATTCAAATAAAAAACTGTCACAACGCACAGCAGCTTTCCTGTTGTTCTGACACATATTGCTCTGTTTGGTATTCACTGAAAGGCTTATTGTACAGAGTGTATGTATGTGGCTATGTTAGGTGTCAAGTCTGTTTTCTTACCTGCATCTATCTTTATTTCCATTATGTGCATCTATTAAAGTTGGACATGTGGGATTAAAAACAACAACAATGAGAAATAACACAATGGTGCTATTTTTTTTTTGGCTGTCAAAGCGGAGCTGAGGTTCCACGGTTGACATGTGACAGAGACTGCCTAAAGCTCTGTCTACTCTTGTGAAAGAGCGTGTTGCTTTCTCAGTTTTGAACTCCACGCACTGTGACACTAAATAAAGAAAAAGCCTCAAAAGCAGTAGGTAAGGAGGGGATAATATTACAGGCAGATTAGGTATGAGTTGTCTGGTAAAAGGATTGTTAGGCCTTCTGTTGCTTTACTCTGAGGTTGTGTTAATGCTGGAGCTGCATGGTTTTGATGTCTAATGGCTGGAAATCTGTCTTTTGATGGTCCCTCTGCACTGCTGCTCTATCAAATCAACCTGGCAAAACCCCATTAGTTATGTGTTTGTTCTGACTACAGACCACAGCCCCAGTGAAGATCTAACACCAGATACTTTAATCAGCAAAAGGCTCACATGGGACTCCACCTGCAGACCTGTATGTTTCCACTTTGTTTTCTCATCTTTTCCTCACCTGGTCTTGTCTGTGGAGAGAACGGATGTCTTAGCTGGCTGTGACAGCAGCAGCACGTTTACACAGAGATAAACAGCAGAGTGTATTATAAATAACAGATTCTCAGACAGCAGCACACACACTCTTTTAACAACCTTGTTCCCTGATGTGCACACCTCTCACTGATTCTGTAAGGTGTTATTAAACAGTCAGTAAGTTACACAGATACACTGACACGTTCTGATATATTTGGATCTTTTCATCTTACCAGCTGTTGTGTTTTGGTATATATAGACCATATAAAGAAGTGTAATTCTTTTAAGATGATATGTTTGTTGACATTTCCTACTTTGCCCTTTTTTATTTTTGTGTCACTAAACTGTTCAAAGTATAAGAATATTGTTGACGAAACGTATTAGAGCTGTGGTTCCCAAACTTCTTCTTCTAGAGGCAAAAGTATCCAGTTACTCACGGTAACACAGGATAAAATTATTAGTTCTATTTTGTTTTCTAGCCTCTAATTCATCTTAAAACTCCTTAGATTAGTTCCCAAACCACTCTTTAGACTGGGAATCACTGACTTAAGCCCATAACACACCAAACTGATGGTCGTCCATCTGGACATTGTTGAGTTTGTGTCAGCCTAGTTTTTGCGGTGTGTCTGCACTCTGATTGGCTAGACACACCGGTGACATTCTATTATTCTAGACCCCAGTCTCATTAACAATTTTCTTATTTTTGAATAGAGGTGGTTTAAACCCGTCTATGGTAAGTAAGAGTAGGGTGAAAATATTAAGCAAATGCTGCCAAGTACTGTATCTCTGTAATGTTTGTTTATATTTTCAGTCATAGGTCTTCTAAATGCAATATGCAGAATACCACCACCTGCTGGTATAGAGAGTTATTTATTTCTATTTCTATTTTTTGGCCAAATACAACAATTGGTCTAAGACCTCTCTAGTTCTTTGATGTCGGCTTGGTGTGTATCAGCACAAACAGAATATGCCGATGCTGATGCTGAATAATATGTTATAGAAAATATATGTTATATGTTATGTATGATTCGTTCATATAGTTAGTTATCCCTGTTGTTTTTACATGCAGATTTTTATTAGTCCGTTTTAGTGGTTCACAGTGGGGCAGTGTTTGTTACATTCAGACAGAGCCAGGCCAGCTGTTTCCCTCAGTTCTCCTCCTTTAAGCTAAGCCAAGTTATTTGGCCTCTTGGCTTCATACCGAACAGACTCGTGAGTCACAGTCTCTCCTGTCCTGTTCTTGAATCTGATATGATAAAATCCTTACTTCTCGTCTCAGCTAATGGCATCAACTGATCAGAGGAACATCTCGGCAACTACCAACAGCTTGTTTGGCCACAAAGCTGTGCTTGTGTCTGAAGCCATGCAAGCAGAATGATTACAGAGGAGATGGGAGATTGGAGGGGAGGAGGGGGAGATTGTACCAGAGTCAGTGGCAGCAGAGCCGGAGGTAACAGTTATGTAACTCAGCTAATGTCAGACCATCATGTAAGATGAGACCCTGCCCAGCATCCCTGTTGCTAGATGCTATTTTCTCCTTAATACAGTTTTTAAAAAAAATCACTTTACAACTGCTCTGAACCAGTATGTCCAGTTTATTCAGGTGAGCAATGTAAGAGGATCAGTGGGTTCTGACTTAGATGAAAACATTTTGAATGTGTGCCACCATATCGAATCAGTCTCGTGGCAGTTATTTCTAGTAAATAATTTTTGACACACATTCACTCAAATGTAGAACAAGTGACTGTATGTGGATACCTGGTGCTTGCTTTCACATTTTACTAATGAGATGTCTGAAGCCCTGCTCTTTGAATGGCCAAAGAAGAAAAAGAACAAAATTACTCGTGCTGGGAAAAACGCGCTTTTAAAGGCGTACGTAGAGATAGAAAGATCTTTATTTGGGATACATTTTTCTAAATTATTTAAATTCTTCTTTTGAAATGATGTTGTCATCAAGAACAAACATACAACACGAGACTACGAAGAGGAACGTTTGAGCTGCATGTTTCTCTATAGAGAATGCAGATATTCAGTGTGATCACTGTGCTATAGTGGTGGAGTTCAGGAGAGTAGCTTTGTTCTGAACTGATTTTCTTTCACAGGATTCAAAGAGTAGTGATGGCTGTTTGTCCGAATTCTGATGCTGCTTTATGAAAGCGTGTCCTTGGTGTTAATGAAAGCAGATGTTCAACATCTGTGCATCATCACAATGCCAGTGCCAACATCAGTTAGCTGTCAGGGTAAAAGCAGGATAGATTATAACGGTATTACAGTAAAGCTGACTCTTCTATCATGGATAAACAGTGAAGAATAAACCATTTAACTCAAGTTAAAGAACTCCTTTGGGTAAATATACTGTAGCATGCATATTTGGTTTCTTTTGTGGTTAGCTTAGCTTAGCAGGAGCCAGAATGGCACAGCTGTTCAAAGATAACAAACTCTGCCTGCCTGTTAATTGGCAGATTTTATTGCTTTCAGACAGAGCTGTTTCCTATTTCCTTTCTTCAAAGCTAAACTAACCAGTTGTTGACTAAACTTTCATATTTAGTGTACAAAACAAAAGGATAATTACTGTCTCACTTGGCTGTAATATTGATTAATTATTCATCCATCCACCCATTATCCTAACCACTTTTCCATCCATTATTTATTATTAATAAACATTACAACCCAAGTGGGACAAGTGTATCATATGTTTATTTGGCTTTCTCCAGCACACCTGTTGCTGATTCATCCTAAGAGTATTATCAGAGGGATGGAAGAAAGCAAAATATAAAAATGATCTCACTAGTATCTTAAAAATCATTATCTTCAGAGTCTAACTTACTTGTTTCCAGAATCCAAAGTTTTCTACCACTTTGTCTTGTGGCCTAGCTCAACCGATAGTGTTTCTGACTTTCAAATGGAGATGGTTTCGGTGTTGTTGCAAATTAAATATGGACTTTCAATTACATGAGAACCATTATGACCTTGTGTTGGTAAATCTGCTGTTCGCAATGTCAAGAATTTATCTTAAAGGTCAACTAAATCAATAAAGAACTAGAAATCAATGCATTATTGATGATACTTTTTCTTTTAATGGTCAAAACATCAAAAACGTTTTAATACGACTGACAAATGCTGCAAGGTTATGTGGGACAGAGATGGATGGGATGAAAGAAGTACAATGAATAACAATAGAAAAATAATACATTTGTCCAGTCAGTGGGAAATTATAAAAATGAATAAAAACATGGAAATAAATTTCCATGTCATAGACGTGCAGATATAAGTGTTTATTTATAGTCAATCCCAAGAAAGCAAATAAAATCTCTGCAGATGCTAAAAGATCAAATAACACACCGAGGGACTGGAAAAACAATACAGAAAAGTGTGCAGTTTGTAATTTTGACACGCCAGTTAGTAGTACACAACATCTTGCTGCTTTATTCAGGAGACATGGTTCCAGCACATAAAAAGACATTTCCTCTCCATGTGATTAACAGCACAGAGTGGAGCAGGCCATTAATGCATTCTCTGTTTGTGAGATAAAGGTTTTGGCAGACAGGCTTATTTTCAGCTTCCTGTGAAAAGCTAGCTAGCTTAATGCAATGCAAAAGAACTGAGATGGGAGAGGAACTGAATACTGGATGTCAGAGGTGGAGGCTGGAAAGATTGAAAACCCATCGTCTCCACTGTCATTTATTCATGTGAATATGCTGTGCTACCTCTGAAAAGGAGGTTATTCTGTGGAATAATGACAGTGTATTCTTCAAATTTCTAATCTCAGGACACAGGAGTTCCATGAATCATGAGAAAAATTAAGAAAAACTAAGGAAAATATCGAAATATATCTTTAATGTCGGTTGCTCATTTATTAAACAGAAAGAGTAAAAACACACTGAGGATTCATATATGTTTTTGCAACATATTCCTCAAATATTTAGAAAACTTGATTTATTTATGAGTGTGTTTCGTCTTTAACTCATCATAAAAACACACATTTTATTTCTCTTCTTAAAATCAGTGCCTCAATATGTTGCAAATCACTCAGTGACAAACAGATTTCCCACTTTGAAACCTTAGTTACTTTAATTACCCTTTCAAGTTGATAGAGATTGCTTTTTGACTCTGACATAATGAAGCAAAATACACTTATGTTGTCATCTGATTACACTGGAAAACGTTTAGTCTGCATGGATTTGGTCCAAAATGCTATTGCATATAATCGTTCTACTCTTCTGCCATTTTTAGTGCTTTTGTTTTTATTTGCAGTGAAAACCAGTTGTATGTACAGTATGTCTGTCTTTGCTATTAATATCTCATTAATGCTTTCTTGATACTAGTTAAAGCAGAAATATTTTAATAAGGACTACTGAAGGTTTAGTTTTTCCATATTTTCCATATCAGAGGTAATTTGTGTCCTTGAATCCCTAAGTTGTTGCATTTTTCTGGTATTTTCTGTAGATGCTCAGATGACATTCACAAAAATAAATTGTGATGTAATAAATGAAGAAATGTTTATCTGTGTTTTTTTAAACAGGATGGAGAGTGACAAGTATTTTGAATGGCATTTGTTTAACAAGCTAGGATGCAGATGACATCTGTTAATGTTTAGATGCTGTAAAGTAAAACTCATGTAGATGGTTGTTCAGATGTGGTGGTTCTTGTGTGACAGGCCACTGTCCAGTTCACTATGACTGTGTGCTTGCATATAATACAATGCTGACTTTATGTAGAGTAGGAACAACGGGGGAAAAATGAAAGCAGAAAATTTTAATGATCTTGAACAACAGCTAGGGAAAGTTTGAAACTTTCACACTGACATTTCTGCAGCTCAGAGTTGGTACTAATGTGCCATCCTCAGAGATTAGAATAAAAAGTAGATATTTTACATGGTAGTTTTTTTTTCTTCACAAGGTGAAGAATGCGCTGTAGTAAGAAAGGTGCAACCATAATGATGTTTTTGTTGTAAATGTAGTCCCAGTGACATGACCTGAGTTTTTGAGTCCACACCCCTGTATGATGTTCAGGTTTAGGCAAAGAACCCACTTTATGTTGGAGTCAGTGTGTTGATTTAACTGATTGAACTGATTTAAGTTATGATTTAAGTTAACAGAAAACATAATTATGTAATTACATATCTGTAATTGCAGTTTGGTTGTATAGAACCAGGATTTTTAGGGTTGTCTAGGTGGTAATTGTCATTAAATTACAGTAAACGCTTATGATACTAATCTAGTAGAAATCCTTGCTATTCTCTAATTGGTTAGAAGATGGCGCCTTACTCAAAAACGTTTTAGAAGTATTCTCTCCACCGATGCTAGGCTGTTAGTCTGTGTTAAAGTAGGCTTTGACAGCATCTCTCTACATCGAGATAAGTTATGGAACTTAACTGTTACAGTATATGTATCTATAAATCAGACTGACAGGTGATTTAGAACTGTAAAAGAATGCTGTGTGGCCGGTGACCTGCAGAGGGCTGCAGCAGGTCAAGCCTCACAGACCGAATGATGACAAGTGGAAGAGAAGAGTCTATTGTTTGCAGCTATGAAGGTGCGGCAATGACAGTTATATGACACATATCATGACAGGATGACAAAACTTACCTCATCACCTACTGCACCACCTCATCCTAACTTTGGTTACATAATGAGGCTTTGAGGCCTGGCTGAATAGTTAGCTGTGATGAAAGCAGTGATGACAGTTAAATCTACAGGAAATCCAAATAGTTGTTGTGACATTGTCCAGGTTATATGGTCTTTGTCTATGTTTTACATCTAATGGGATTAGTTTGCCTAAATATTAGTGTGTCTTTGGTATATCACGCACAGTAGATGCTGCAGCGTTTTTGCTGTGTCACAACTGACTTGAAGTACTGTATGTGTGCAAACAGACATGAGGTGATCTAACCACTGATCCTATTCTTATCCTGTTTTGTAAAAATTATGTTCTTACGCAACTAAACCACAAATACCAATACATAACATGATGACGATATGAAGATATTTGCAGTGTAGTGACAAAGAAACATAATTTGCTATTTATTCATATTTACCATGATTAAATCTTCTCCTAAATGAAGGTGATGTGAGTCAACACACAGTTAAATAATTAAATGTAAATAGGAGACATCATCAAATTAAGTTCATAGTCGTACCTTAAATTAAATTATATTTTATTATGATAATAAAAACATACTTTAAATGTATAGCCACACACATAGCCAACCGCAGTCCCTCTATTTGTTATTGCGTGATGCTGAACAACATTAACAGGTATATTGCAGTTGATAAGAACAGAAAAAAAAGACTGATGTGACTGATATGAATGTTATGTGACTAACATGCTGAGATGTAGTAAAGCAAAATAAAAAAAATAATAAAATAAAATAATGACTAAACAAGAAAACTTCTTTAGTGGACAAAAACTAGACACTGTATAAAGACCTCAGTTGGCTGAATCAAGTGTGTTTTTGGGGCTGGAGCAAAGGCGCCCCTAAGTGCATGAGGTGCATACTCAACGAGAGTATGAGTGAGGTGTACTGATATTATTCTGAACTGCCTACAGCACAGTATTAATGCAAATTTCTCAAACTATAAACAAAAAACCCCCAGAAATAATTAGTAGATATCATTCACATAACAAAACATAATGTGATTCCATTATAAAATACTGGACTGTGTTCCAGCGTCCTAAAGCATATACAATAGTCTTCTAAGGTGCAGCAGTGAATAAGATATGACTTTATATTATGTATAGGTGAGTTTACATGCTTTAAGTTAAACAGATTAGAATATAGTTGTGCTATAAGACAAGCAACAAGTACATAAAACTGTTTGATGCACAGAAAAAAACCTATGAAATAGAAATTCATAGTTTGTACAAGATACAGTGAGGTCTAACAGGAGCAGCAGAGAGGCCTAGTGGTTAGAGACACTGTCACAGGGTTTGATCCCCACAACCACAAGCGTCCAATTCTTCAGCTGGGCCTGCTTGTTCATTCTCAGTCAAAACTTGTCATTTAAATGCCTGCAATGTGGCTTTTCTAGTGGAAGCAAAATACATAAAGCACATCAGAAAGTTTGGCTTGAACCTGAACTTCAGTTACAGACACACAGGAGAGGACACTGAGATCATTTTTTGAAAACTTTCACTGAAAAAATAGGCTTTCCCTCAGTAATGCCTACAAGTAGAGTGTCCCAGTATATACACATTTGGTAGTATTACAAGCAAAGATGCCTTTTGGAAAGTCTTTTTTGTGGGGGGGAAAGTAAATCTAAGATTATTTATTAAAGCATTTATTAGTGGGGCATTATATACATTTAAAACACCCCCAAGTCATGTCAAAGACAGTTCTTACACTGTGGTTTATCCTTTTTACTGTTTATTTTATTAAATGCTGTCTTATGAACAAAGAAACAACTGAATTCAATATAATATTTATTTTTTGAATTCATAGGTGCTAAGAAATCTACAGTTTTTACTGTCTTCTAACAGAAACAGATTCAGAGTTTGTGTAATGAATGTGTTTTAAACAACCATTAGTGTTATTTCTCAGTGACATCAGTCATGATGTTCGTCCTAAACGGTTTGTGCTTAGCTAATGGAAGTTAAACACATGACTGGAGTCTGGAGAGTCTTCAGTACCAGAAAGAAGCAAACATTAGGACTACTTTAAGGACTGGAGGTTTGGCCCCCTGATGTCCACAGTTTGTCTAGTACAACAGTACTAGTAGCAAGGCCCTCTCTCTGCACAAAGTAGTCACAGGTGGAACTTGACCTTTAAAGCGTGAAGTCCTCCTGGTTTAGATGGAACTTCTGCGTTTGTTGAGTCTTCTGTAGGTGCTGATGCTCTGCAGGCCAGTGGACACTGAGCTGATGCCCGAGTGACGCTGCAGGCTGCACACACAGCCATTAGAGTGGAGCGGGTTGGAAAACGCCTCTCCCTGCTCCATGTAGGTGTCGGAGGTGGAGAGGTCACGTGGAATGATCATGGGAATGGAATATTGCAGCTTCTCTCTACTCTTGTACCAAAGGCAGGAGCACATGGACTGGAAGTGGAGCACCTCGGCGTAAACATTACGCAGACCTCTGCTCGCTGCTCCTCCTCCACTACCTCCAACTGCACTTCCTCCTCCACAGCCTGAGGGTGTGGAGGAGGAGGAGGGCGGGTCTACAGAGCAGTGGATGTGTCCACCTGCCTGACCGTTATGAGCGAGGAGCGCCCTCTGCTCTGCATCCCTCTTCTCGTCCTCAGTGTTCATGGTCATGAAGCGCAGCACTGCTAAGTTGAGGAAGGCTCCAATCACAGCCAGACCAGTCAGGATGTAGATGAAGCAGAAGGCCACATACTCTGGCTTAGTCTGCAGGGCGTGCTCATTCTGCAGCGCCACATAGTCCCCGAAGCCAATGGTGGTGAGAGTGATAAAGCAGTAGTAATAGGCATGAAAGAAGCTCCATCCCTCAAAGTGGGAGAAGGCCAGTGCCCCCACACACAGCGTGCTCATGCAGGATATGAAACCGATGGTCACCATGTTGACCATGGAGACCTCGGTACGCCTCATGCCAAGGCACTTCTTTAGGCGATGGAGCAGGTACCTAACAAAGGTGTTGATCCGTTCACCAACACTCTGGAACATGACCAAAGTGAGAGGGATGCCCAGGAGAGCATAGAGCATGCAGAACACCTTCCCTACATCTGTGCTGGGGGCTGCATGGCCATATCCTGCAGGGGAAAAAAAGGAGAAAGGAGCAGGGTTACTGGGGCAGAACTAATTAAATCTACAGTGCAGAGGACAGGAGTCTGAGAAGAGAAGGCTGCAACCTGGAGCAGACGGATAGACATTTCGTAACTGATTTGTATTCTATAAACAGCGCTCCTGATAAATTCAAACACTCTCCATTTCACAGCGGCAGAATGCAATTGGAGATGAGAATGTATGGCCATGTGGTGGGAATGGACAAGTATTGATGTTGGCAGAGAGAGCTTGAATAATTCATTGACAATTGGTCTCTGCGGAGTGGCTTAAGCTAATGAGTACATTTGCAACTAATTAGTCCTCTACATTTTCACATCAGGTAAACTGGACACCATGGGGTAGGTTACAAATATTGGTCATTATTTTGTTTGTGTAATAAAATCTCTTTTTGTTTTGCGGTGCTTCGTGTGCTTCAGACTCTTCTTGTTTTATGATTGCACCACTGAGTCTTACGAACAATGACACTGTCAAAAAAAAAAAAAGAATACAAATTCCTCATGAAACTTAGACTTAATTTAGCAACTTGATGTCACAGAGAGTGTCATGTTAGAGTTCAGAGAAGGGAAGTTCCATTAATTTAGTCTCCACTAAACAGAGAATGGATGATAAACTACTTACTTTGTAAACACACTGTCTCTTAGTTGCACTTACTGTAACAGCCACTTATTAGCAAGTCCTCACCACCAGCTAATGTCATGTGAATCTTTATACACTGACAAAGTGGAGCTCATGAATTTCAGGCTGGGTGTGATCCTCCTTCAGGCACATTGCAGGTTAAGTGTCAGGCTTTTGTCTCATTATGTCATCTTCTCACTTCGATTGTCCCACTGGTACGAGGCCCTTGCATGCCACATCATTACCACCTGAAATATTCTCCCTACACGTCGACCTTGTTGCAGACAGCAGCTGAAAGATGATGTCTGATAAAAGTTGAATCAACACATGGAAAAGATTGATTGAATGTAATAACTCCAGGGGTTGATTTAATTCTTTGGGCTCTGGTTTTATTGTCACGCTGATTCGTGTGGTTAAGCCATTTGTCTGTCAAATCTGTTCAAAGCTTTCCCAGTTCTGCAGCCAAAATGAGATCATTACAATTGATGTATCTCTTAATGGACAGAAAAACCTGACCTGTCCACGATGTGTGGAGACATTTTATTTCTTAGCACTGCCATTTTTAGTCTCTTCATACAATGTGTATCCTATTTTCTAATGGCAGAGAGTTGACTGATGGGTACTCTTCTGAATAATGGTTGATTTATAATAAACAGTTAATTTTACCCGTTATTTCTTGGCAGTTGATGACCTTAAGCATGTCGTTGGTATCCGGTGTTTCCCAGCCCTGTTGTTCCTATAAATTACATTGTAATACGACTAAACTGTGAATCATCTAACGGGGGCAGCTGTGGAAAAGTTTCCTTGGACAAGACACCGAACCCCCAAGAAGTAGTACCTTGAATAGCAGCTCTGCCAATGTGTGTATCCTGATGGCATTTCTCTGGCTCTGTACCTGCACTTTGCACAATGACAGTAAAGCCGTGTGGTTGGTTATGGCAACTTGCAATTTTTAGGACACTTTGGGAAAATTTCCATTTATACAACAACAGCCAGGTGTGACCATACCTGCACATTTAAACTGTTTATAAATTACTTAAGTGGTAAACTATTTATCAGTTAAATTGTCATATTATTATTATTAGTTCATCTATCTACAGTATCTTTAGCAATATTGCGTTATGCTTTATTTAAGATGGTAAAAAAAGGTAAATATACTTATTAAGCATTCACTAGGGGGAGATAATAGGACAGTATGCTCAGGTGAGCGTAAAGGCTGAGCTGCAGCCTGTCAGGAGCTGTCAGCAGCAGGGAGCAGCTTATCGAGACGTGGGGACGACCAGAGTGACAGCAGCGCCCATCAACAGAAGAAGAAGGAGCTGGAGGTGACAGGGCCAGCAGTCCTGCCGCCATGTGAGAGAGTGTAGAGGCCTGAATAACAAGCTCATGCTCCCCCTCCTCTCCAAGCCTCTCCCTCAATAGTGATAAAGTTATCATGAGACAGGACATCTCCACAGCTTGTCCAGGCACGCTGGGGAGAGCCACCAGGGCCACTCAATCTGTTTACATGGATTACAGTCACTGCCACTGGCAGAGGAAAAGTGCAAACTCATCACTCTTATAAAACCACAGCAGTTTGATTGACATCAGACACCACACTCTTGCACTCTGCATTGTCTGAGGCTGGAGCGTGTAATCAAGAGTAATGAACCTGTTTAACATTCAAAATAGCAGTCTCATTGTTCAAGAACTGCTACAGCCATTTGCACATATTTCATAAATAGAGGGAGAAAAACAGAAGAGACATTTGGGAAATTACAGGCTACCAGGCCTTTCCTAAGAAACAGTAATTCCACCTGAAATTACTGTAGCTCATATTGTCAGTTTGTGTAAGCATAGTTGCAACATATAAAAGCGGCTTCAACAATTTACGGCAGCCTTGGGCTTATTGTCTCATAATCTAATTTATGTAATTATCATGTGACAGAAAATATGAAAAATTCATAACACTGAAAGGTGATAACACCCTTTAAAATACTTATCAGGGAAAACTAACAAGAAGGGGACGGTTATGAATGTCAGCAGAGCACAGCTGCACCATAGTCTAAACTCTCATACCCTGTTCGCTGCAGCCTCTCATTACTGAATCATAATTTTGTGCCAAGCATTTAAGGTAATGCCTCTGTAACAGGTTGGTCCTAATTTAAACGCAGATAGGAGAGTTATTATATTTTTACCATTTCTAAACACATTTTGTAATATGAATATTTAATATCAAGATTTCAATACTGTCGTGTGACAGGTTTTTCTACCCTCTGTTTAATTTCACAAATTTTAATCCTGTAATTTTAGCAGATGGGTGCAGAGCTTTATTCACTGCTGTGCCATATTAACCCTAACACAGATTTTCTAAATGAAATGTCTGATATCATCCAACATTACTGATTTGTAGCAATGCAAATTCTAGCTGCTTGTTATTTCACGTTTTACTCCTGTGATTGCACCTTTGTTTTCAAACATATCAGCTCAAAGAATACCGTTTCTTCCCCTGCCTAAAACACAACATTATTTACATCACCCACAGCATCCAAAGTCTTCATTATACTGATTAATTAGGTGGGGATAAAATTGGGCTTGAAAATACATCAAAGAATGGCATAATGTGGCTGTTAAGGCTCCAGTTCTGTGTCACTCAATTAAATTTTCATTGATTACCAGGCACAATTTGTTCTCGTCAACAAGCTGAAGAGCACAACCTATTTATCAAGTACATCCCCTCATCTAATGGTGAGGCATTCTCAAAGAGGTGGTGCATTTAACAGGGGCTACTTTATCAGGAATTTGTCAAACGCAGACGTTGCTGAAACACAGATATGTGGCCAAACGTATCTAAGTAAAATTAAGAAAAGTAGAGATGATGTGTACCCCTGTGGGATTAAAAAAATCTTATATGAAACATTCTATGTTATGGACACCTAACAGTTTGAAAAGTCACACAGGAACTTCATGACATGCAAATGCAGTAACAGAAATGTTGGTGGCAGAGCTGCTCTCTCTGGGATTCAGTGGTAACTGATAACAACCTCAGACATCTCTACACCCTGAAGCCCATCCAGTGCCATGCTGGATAATACACTCAGTGTCTGTGTGTGTGTGTGTGTGTGTGTGTGTGTGTGTGTGTGGTGCAGTGTTTCACTCAAGACTCAGAGGCAAAGGTGAAAACAGTAGCCAACTGGATTCTGTTGTCTTTGAATAATTGCAAAGGTATAATTAAAGGATTAGTTGCAACATCTCATGTTGCTCTCTGGAAAAAACTCTTTTCTTGTTTTGGGTGTATGTATCTTACAAAATATTATAAAGCTTTATAACTGTTTACACTTGAAAATGTGTAAATTTTGCTGTTTAAACAAAGTTTCCATTCCAACTGTTAAATACAATTATGTATGTGATGCTGATTTTTAATAGTGAATTTGGCACCAACACTGTTAGATTTTGAGTCTTCTGCTATCACTATGTTGTTTCCTAAACATTAAACATAAAGTACACATTTGAAATAAAAGCATTTGAAAAACTATTTTGTTATTTGTTTTGTAGTATTCATCATTTTCTCCACCGCAAGGAGGACATCTGTAAATGTAGACGTCAGTAAACCGAGGTGTCTGACATAATCACAGCATTAAGCCATATATGGCTAGCCTAGTTCTTTAACCTGCAGGTGGCCTGATCAGCCATGACAGTGTGACGTCACTCTTATCTGCGTTTACACCGCCCCTAAAATGCTGCGTAGATTGAGGAATGTTCTGTACAACTGTGTAAATAAACACAGATCGTGTCATCCGTTTGGTACAGGCATGTCTTTTACCAGCAGTCCACTCTGCTTCCCAGCATGCCTTCTCCGCAGCTCACTTTCACCTCCAGCTGTGTCTGGCCAAAGATATCATTACACAACGCAACAAACTGGAACTCCCATACACTTGTACACATCAAGCATTTCCATGGATGACACCTAATGATGTGAGAGCAAAGGTTAATGATGATTTTGGTTTTCCCACAAATCGATCTAAAACATGGACTCATAGACCCCCATTAATTCTTAGTCACAGACACCTCAAACTCCAGACGACCCTTTGATTGTTTATCCAGGCACTCAAACACAGCTCTGGCTTTTCCTCCTCCCTCCATTACACCGTCCAGCTTTTGACCCGCAAAGGCTCGATGACAGCTGCTGTGTAATGTCTGACTATGAAAGCAATGAGTTCTAGGAATACGTTAAAAATATCAATATCCAGACTTAATGAGTGCAACCATCAACCTAGAAAATACGAGCACTGATGTTATTATTATTTTCAGTGATATATCTATTAAGAAACAAAGCTTATTCTGCTGTTTTTATGTCTCAATCAGTGCAGTATAGTTCCTCATCCCCTGTTCTGATGCAGAGGGGACACATCAATACAGGGGATGAAGTACACAGTGAGTAACAATATATCGCAAAAAAAATATTCTATTGATAAGTGCACAGGACTGTTACAATAAGTTCTCCAACATAAATGACAAAGCGCCTTGTTTGTCAGTGGTTTCCAAAACCATTACAAATGATACATGACTGTTTTCTGATCTGTCAATTCTATGGTTACGGATTAAAGTTTCATTATAGAAAAAGGTTAAAGAAGCCCATGATGTAAACATCTCCCATCTCATGTTAACATGTTGACCCTGAAATCTACCACAACCTCCTTCCTTAAACAAAAAAAGTCGGAACGTGATGCAACATAGTAATTCTACCTGTTTTTTCTGCAACATGAGCGAATTGATTTGCAAAGCATTATGGTGTATCAGGTGATGTACTAGTGATGCAAAAGAAGGGAGAGATCAACGTGAACATATTTGACTTTATGCAAATGCAAAGGATGCAAAGAAAAAAACCATGACCTGAATTAATCTTCATGGACATTAAGACATAACTCATAAGCACTAAAGTGTGCACTATGTGCTCTAATAAATATTTGATCGTTATTCTAGTGATGACAATCTCTAACTAACTACAGAGGAATAAAAATGGACAACAAGGTATTTGTAGATTAGCTTGAACTAAATTAAGGCGATAAAGCAGGAAAGATGATTCACAGATGATAAACTTCTATAACTGTCCTGGAAGGTACAAATAAACAAACGTTGTCCTGGGATAAAATAATCAGATTTGTATATATTTTGCAATTACAGTTGTAGTTAAGGCAAAGAAAGACATCTATGAGTTATCTGGGAGAGCGGTTCCAAACAATGTTATATTTTGCAGATTATTTTGAAGGCAGTGTTGTGGTACTCGAATCCTGTCTCGAGATATTTTGGGGATTCTGAGTCATCTTGGCCTAGACCATTTTCAGTCTTTCTTTCTCTACCTGTTTGCTGCTGTTGCTTTTGGTCGCTGTGCATCCTGCACCTCTCATACCTACTATGAACTGTAAAATCGTCCATTCAATGCTTCCATAGACCTGTGAAAATCCTCACCTCAGTTATTAGGAATATGTGGGTCATAATGAGTTATATTTACTCCATTACATTTACTTAAGTAAGATTTTGATTTTAAAAAATTACTTCTAAGAGTAGTTTTATTGCACCATATGTTTTACATTTACTTTACATTTGTGAAGAAGAAACACTTCTCTTACTCCGCTACATTAGACTCGACTCGTTACTTTTTGTTTTACCATTTATTCTACCAGAGAGATGTCGTCTAGAGCTGTTACATTCACAAACGAACCTAATCTAGAGAACAAATTGAAAATTTGCAGGATTTTTCACCGAATATTATTGAGTTTTTCTCTATTGTTAGAAATGTTCTTTTAAACAAAGGGTAAATCCAAAATAGTGATCTCACTGTCAAAGCAGACCTTGTGAAATGTTTGTATGAATTAAGATCAGACATTAAAATCTACTTCTAAAAGTGGACTAACAAGTTGGAGCCTTTTAAGAGGAAATTTTACTTTCCTTCCACTGCAGCTATTGTTTTAAAGGAGGCTTGAAAAATTGTGAACATATCCCTTAATATCCAAAAGCCTTCAATGCACCCTGTGTAATTTGAGTGCAGAATGTGAAGCCAAGAACATCAACTTCCTATCATCAGTGGAAGCTGCAGTCCTAAAAAACAAACTGCTATTGACAAGACGTCAAATCTTTCATCGTTAGCTTGGTCTTGACTTGGACTCAACTTAAGTGTTCTTGATTACAGCCTTATTTTGAGGATTTGCTGGTTGGAAAACAGTGTGGTTAAGTTAAACTATGTAAAGAGAAAGAGAGAAAAAGTGTAAAGTGTCTTGGATAAAATTAAAAAGATTCTTTTCACTATATAAAGTATATTGGCCTTTCAACTTGGATCAGCATATTTGCAAGAATTTAGTTAATTATATTCAGTACTTGTAATGATGTATGTCACCATGTGCATTACACTGCTGTTATTGTCACTAGGCTGTAAAATAGTGAGAAAAATTTCTCTAATCAAACCTTCATTACAATGCGCCTCTTCAGCCAGTAGGGGAGAGAGAGAAAGTGGGGGATACAGAATGTGTTTAACACCGGCAATGTGATGTAATGCCAGAGGAGACAGCACACTGGCAACGTGTCTGTCTGGATTCACTTTAACTCGGTTACCCTCGTGTGTGCCTGGGAGCATGTGTGTCCCGTCTCGGCCAGCACACACCTGAGGCCCAAACACTAAAACATCACAAGCCTGAAGACCAAAGTGACCAGGAGTTAGATCAGAGAGCTGCGACTGTGCTGTCAGTGCCCTGAATTTACCTGTCTTGTAGTAAAACCCTCTTATCATGGTGCAATACACCCACAACAATTCACACTTCATCTGTTGAAGCATTTCATCCCCCATTAAAAGCACTAGTCTGAGCCTATGTGTGTCCAACCATCTAAGTCTTCTGGTTTGCTTTCATAGTGAAAGAAAAAAAAATCCCTATCAGCATCTATTTCCAAACCTACTCCTTAGGTTCCTTTTTAGGGGATATGAGAGGAAACCTTGGCAGGCTGTAGTTTTCCATGAGGTCAGTCAGCAAAGCATTCCAAGCAGAGTGTGAGATCTCTGCTAGGTTCAGCTAATTAAATAAATCACGTGATTTATGTACCTGATACACAGTTGATACGAACTTGTTTTTAAAACTCACAACACAGCTGGACTAAAACGGGGTTCACATACAAAGATACTGTACACAACGGTGGGGCAGGGTGGGGGAGGGTGGGGGAGGAGAAGAAATGCAGCATAAAGCAAAACAGAGCAAGAAGATAAAACATTAAGAAATAAATTTGAGTGGAAACAGAATTTGAATAAATAACTGATGGTCTGAATTGTATTTATATACATATTTATATAAATAATGAATTAAAAAGCTGACATTTAAATCTTTAAAACTTCATTTATATGGTAGGAAGTCTTTAATTTGTAGTCTTTACTAATGTGGGAACTCCGAGTTGGGATTTCTTTCCAGGCTTTTAAGAGGTCAACTCAAATAACAGGCGTATCTGTTTCAAGTGCTCCATTTGGGTTATCTGCTTCAAAAGTGTGCCTGTGTGGGCTTGAAAAGAGAAAGAGTAGAGAGAAAGAGAGTACATATTGTGTAATATGAAACTACAGTTTGAATTTTTTTTCTTCAGGGAATAGATTAGATTAGAATTTTTTTGTGGTAAACAGTTGGCACGAGTGCAAAACACACTGTATCTGCTGATTGCTGATAAGAGTGATGACAAAATTTGTACTACTATCTGACCACTGTATTCACAATGGCTCAAGACAAATTCTCAAGAAGTGGTTTGTTTGTTTGTTTCTTCCTCTCACTCTGTACCTTAACTCTGGACTTCTAAAAAAGTAACACCTCTGTTCAAATTTAGCTAAAAGTGATCATGGAAGGCTAAAATACAGTAGATGGGTACTCTCCAAAGCCCTATCTGGGGCAGATGGATTTGTTTTAGGTTATTGAAAATGTTTCACTGCTCATCTGAAAGGCTTCTAATGACAATGTAGAGGCATTTAACCCCCTGAACTGTTACAGGAACTGGATACCGGAGTCAAAGATAGTGCCCGATCCTAAATAAAAAATGTGTTCACCTGGTACAAAGGCCAAAAAGGTTTCCTAGTGGATCCTTCTGGATTTGCTCCTACACTCTAGAAAGGTTTTATACAGATACAAAGCCTCCATGGATTAAAAATTCACAAGAATTGTCTTATATCACTTTTTGTCTGTGAAGAAAATGTTTTTTTGCGGGGGCTGAATGACTGAGTGGCAGTGCTGTATCTAGCTCTTTTAATAAATCAATGATTGAATCTCTGTGAAACTGTTCCATCCCGCCAGTGTGTGTCATCAGGGTCACGTGAATCAAGTTGTAAATGGATGTTAAGCATCCTGGGAAAAATAAAACATCCAGACAAGCAGTGCATCACATGCAGTTTGGTGCAACAAGGAATGCACAGAGAACAACCACTTCAGAAGTGCACGGTGCAACACAGAGAACAACACCTCAGGGCAAGACTCAGCAGTCCATCTGCATGTGAAGGACAACGGACACTCCTTTGAGGACATTACTGCACACACTGCAAAAGATGACGGATGGTTGGAAAGCAAAGTGAAGCAAATTGTCGATATCAAACTAAACGTGACTCATGGGACCCTAACGAGACAAATAACACAAAGACCCAAAGGTTAAATACCTGGGAGCCCCCCAACAGTCAGTTAGAACTGAAGAAACCTATTGGATAAATTGTGACGTAATGTGATTAAAAGCGATGCATGATTATTTGAAGTAGGCAGCAAGAAGTAATGACATTACATTAGCTAACAATAGTGACTAAATGGTTGAAATGGCTGCTTAGGTGCTATTTAAAGTAATGGATAACCAGCTTCAGTGACATAATGGTAACATTTGTGAATAAATTGTGGATAAAGGCGGCTAAAATATTGCAGTGGTTGAAATAAACATTTGGAAATTGCAAAAAGCAACAGCAATGGTTAAATGGGTGAAATATAAACAGTTTAAATAACTGACTTAAAACAACAGTAACAACATAACATTAGTTATAATGTCAACTAAGAAGGGAAATGAAAATCTTAGCTAATTGAAATAAATGAGAGTAATGAAGTCATCAATAAAGGGTAAAATATCTAAAAGTAGTGTGCAGACGGTCCATGTTCTGCCACTCCTGGTACAAGTAGCAATGCAAACATGATCAAACTGAGATAATAGTGAGTGTTCAATATTGAGAAAAAAAAAATTCTAACCACTTTGATAGAATTGATGTAAAATTTAATTGACAAACATCAGATGGAAAAGTTGGAAAGCACAGGCCTGGACTTCAGACTTTACTGTGCATAATTAGTCACAGATGCCACTGCTGATGATGGCGGTGAGGGTGATGAGAATCATCTTCTCCAGAATATATAAAGAGCAGAGACACACTTACATCTAGGCTAGGAACTGGGCCAAGTGTGAATCAGAAGACAGTTGCTAAAATTCACACACTATTAACTGCCTTTGATTCATTTGAACTGCAAATAGTGTTTTGTTTTCGTCATGTGACGATGAAGCGGCAGCTGATGCTGCAGAACATTTTGTGGTTGTTAATCCTGACACATTGCAGGGGGTCTCTCTGTGCAGCATATGAGAAATTGTAATAATAATTGTAATAATAAACAACATTTGTGACAAGCTATAATATGACATGGCCATTTCACGCTTGTCTTGTGGTTTCTGGTAATTTGCACTGCAGCCGGGTGATGTTTTATTCAACTGAATACTCAGAAATTGCTGCTGCCTGTTTTGCCATCTTCTTTCTGTAACTACTTCTTTTCCTCATTTATCTATTTCTTACCAGTTCTGACTCTATTTTTCTTTTCCCACAGGAATCCAAAGATTCGTATTTGCTCTTTCTGTGCAGCACGATCACCTGCCTGTGTCATCTGATTCTACTGATGTATTCGTACATCTTCTGACCTCTGTTGAGCCAGTTCAGCTGCTCACAGGGAGCAGATGCTTTCCTAAATTGACATGTACTGGCAAAGATGAGACAGAGCCCGGCACATAACTCACAGGTCAGTTCACAGAGCAAAAAGGGTTTTACAGTTTTTCTCATTTGCTAAGACATGCTCAGTGAAACTGGGATTCACTTGATCTTCATCATCACATTCTTAGCA
>JAUYWH010000016.1:12740384-12779151 GCA_034779795.1 Ctenopoma multispine | reverse complement strand
ATTTGACCACAGGTTGTGGTGTTTGATGGAAATATTTGCTTATGTTGCATGTTTTTAAGGTTTTGTGAGTGTTGGAGCATTTTGCTAACAAAATGAGTCATTTTGACCATTGAGATTCAGTTTTGTCCTGTGTGTTAACTGTTTTGAAAATGTGATGTCTGAGTGGGCAAATGTGTTTAAGCAGTCGAGAAAAACTGTAATGGAAAATGCAACCAGGAATTAAATCCTGTATTTGTTCACAGGCTTTCTGTGTCTATTGTAATTAAATACTACTTTTAATACTACTAAAGTTTTACAACCAGAGCCCAACCAGGGCAGTTAATAAAAGAATTTAACTACATGAAAAACTTGATGTTATATGTTAAAGCTTTAGTGTTAAGGCGTAGCTACATTTGCTAATTCTTATGCTAAGCTACAAAAATGGAATTTGACAAAGATATATCCAAATACAAACCCACATTGGCAAATGTGTGGGCTCTTTACAACGCGCAGCACACACGCCAACGCTCTCACACAGACAAGAGAGTGTGTGTAGTCCTTCAAGAGACACAAGTGCCCGTCAACGTCCTGGCTGACTTGTCTGACTGGGTCCATTGCCATATTGTAAAGCTATCAAATGTCGTGTTATGTGATGCACAAGACTAATGCTGGCACCTGGCCTAATGACCAGATGCAATTAAATCAAGTAATGGATCTTATTGAGGTGTTATATGAGCGCCGAACTGCACTGCCCGCTTCTCTCGATTCTCCTCCATACTGAAAAGGACATTCTTTCTTCAGAGCCTTGACTGAAGTGTATTTATTTATTTTTGTTTATTTAGTTTTTGTTTTATTTATTTGTTTCTGTGCTGGCTCCTATGTGGAGCCTTGAGTGAAGTGTTGTACATACAGTATATGATACAAGGTAAATAGACTACGAGTTATTCAGACAGACTTTTCATCATAAAGGTCAAAGTTGAAATATTCATCTGAAGTGACCCTGCAGCCCTGACAGCTGTTTCGTCTACCTTCCATACTGTGACATGTAGATACATTTCAAATGAAATCATATTGTGCTAACTATTCCCCAATGACCATCCTCTTTTCCTTGTGTGTCAGGTCTCCTTGTCACCTTGGTGAGATAACCACTGCCTCAGGCTGCCCATATGGCAGGAGCAGACAGACAGGGAGCAGAGCATCAGCTCCATCTCTGCTCAGTCTGCAGGTTCACCTTAGCAGACGTGGGTCACACAGTATCTCAAAATCCATCTGTAGCTGTTTTTACTCACTTGACGAACAATAGTGATGGATCTATCAACACCATAATATATATATTTTTTTTATTCTAAACAACCATCTAGCAGCAAAAACCACTTCAGTAAGTTCATGTTCCAGCCAGATATTTATTAGGAATCCAGAAAGCCAGGCTGTCCCACTGCTTACATTAATTGAACAAAGCTCAAAAACTCAAAACTGTTAAAACTCATCTTGTGATCACAGTCATTTGCAGTTTACTGCATACAATGACTTTCTTGCATAAAAATAGTTTTGGGCTATACTAGTAGTAGTTTTGTTGATTGATAACATGATTATGATGTTACTCCTGGCTGCTGTCATTCTTCTCGCCTGCTGAGTGACTGAGTGCACAGTAACTAAAGACAATAGGTATCACTAGCCATTATTTGTTTTATTTTTTCTTTTCATAGCCAGCAAATTCACTGGCAAGCTGTACACATGTCTTTTTGGTGATGTCTTTTTATTTCAGCACCAAAGAAGGAGTTAAAAAAACTCCCTGCTCTGTGTTTGGAAAACGTCAAAAGTTGGAGGCACTGCCTCATTAGTGTAGTGTAGTAAAAACAAGTATTAGATTACTCAGTGTCTTTATCACTCATATTAGACCAACACAGAGGGAAAATATGCAGTAACTCTAAAACTGTATTTCTCAGTAAAATGTTCTACTTTTCATCCACAAAGTAATGGAATAAATCAATGCTGGAAAGTGATGAGTTGGCTTTCGGTATCAAAGAAGGCATTGTCTGCTATAGAGAGATAACAATGATCATGAATAAAGATGGTCTCTTCGTCTTCTCTACAACATTGCAACAAGACAAGGTTGCTGATAGTGGAAAATTCTGTGAAACCTCCGATTACATTCAATCATAATATTAGTTAGGGAAAGTTGTGGTCATGATTAATAAAAACGCAATTAATACAACAGCAAGGCAGTGGACTGGTGAATTAAGTAAGGGCTTTAAATACATCAGATTGCTGCACCAATTGGTATAAATTGGCATAAACAAAAAATACTGGTAGTTTGTTTCACCACCACACCAGCATGTGAACTGGGAGCAGACACATTACCTCTGACAGATGTGATATTGGGATTATTCCAGAGAAAATAGGTTAGCAGCGTGTTGTTTTAGCCCAAGGTTGTCACAGGGCACTTTGGTTTTGTGTATAGACATTAAATGTGTACTCATAAGATTGCACTCTGATCACAGCCCTCAGGGGTAAACACAACTCACCTATCACTGTTATTGTTATTATCATTACGCCCCAGTGTGTGACAGTCCACTTCATCCAGGTTGGCTTGTTCGAGAGATTAAGCAGATGCTGGAAACAAATGGGAAAACAAATTCCCCTGGGAGATGGTGTATAAGCCAGACGCGCTACAGTCGCTTGGCACTGTTGGCCGAATCATTTTAGCTCGTAGCCAGTTCAATTAGTGTAAAACTAATTCAGCTCCCCGGTTACTAAAGCATTCAACACAATCCCCATTTCTGGATGCAAGGCAAGTTGGAGGCGTCAGGAGCCAGTGAGTTGTGAGAAAATCACTTCAGGTTGTTATGATAAGGACGGCAATGAAAGCTCTTCGTTTTTTCTGTGAACCATAAACACAAGGTATTAGCTGCTCACCCCTCACCTCAGTGTTTAGACGCTTTCCAAACTGCCGAGGAGACTACGATGCTTGATGTGGAAATATTTTTTTTCTTTTTGACACATGTATGTACTGAGGCTACTGAAGCTCCACCACCTCTATGCACTGGAGAAACAGATCTGTGCTTTGGGCGCAAAATCATCACTCAGCTGGCTGGTATAAACCCCACCCCCCTCCCATCTGATTGAAATTTGTGTACAAGCTGTGTTTCATGACATGTGTTCTTCAGGAAGAATTTCTCTGGTGTGGCTTTGTGACTAGCTGTGTGTGAGCTTTTTATAGAAGGAGTTGTGATTTCAGTTTTTAGGATCTGCAGTGTGATCTACAGAGATTTCCATCTGGTATTTTATTAAACCTGAACTTTTGAGGTTGCGTTTTTGTTTAATATTGTAGGATAAATATTGGATACATATTTTTCCTTTTACAGTTTTTCATATATCAGTACTTACAATTGAATTTACTTTGGTGCATTGACGTGTTTGTGTATGTTGTGCTGTTGGATTATAGTAGAATATATGTATATAATACAATATGTATACATACAGTACATCAGTTGGACAGTCAAGGACATAACTCAGTTGTGGTTCTGTACAGTATTTCTATTGTTTATGAAGGGGTTAGAGATAATTCAAACACAGCAAAACATACAAGGACACGCAGATGCACACCACACATACTAATGTACACATAATAAGTTTCTTAGTGTGAATGTTTCATCAGCATTCAAACAGTTCTCCAATCTTGTTTCTCTCCTTCAACATATCTGAATGATGTGAGATTAGTGCTCTGTGAACTACAGAAGTGTAGACAACAGTTTCATTATTGTTTATTCCCATTTCTGGGAGACTAAATATGAGCTTTTCATTTCTAAACCTGAAATAAAATATTTTCACAAAAAATGCAAATGCATGCAACTTGGAGGGAAATATGCTGGTTTAGAGCACCATAACTGCATAACATAGTAACAAGTGAAGGCCATTATTATTATTTTGCATATAGATAATAAAGGTAAAAAGTAAAAATATTCAATGTTATGAATATTTGTAAAAACAGAGGTATAACTAAAGAAGAAACATCTGTCTAGTCTATAAAAGTTTAACTTTTCAGTGGCAAAAATTGTTCAAATGGCAAAATTATACAGAGCCAAAGCAAAACGCTGAACTTCTGATTTATATTCCAAATGCAAAGAAAACCAAATTCTAATTCCTACTAACATTTATAACTTGCATCTCACAACGGTATGTGGTGCAGCTCACTCTCTGGTGACGCATATTTGTTGTTCCCCAGCTAAAACAGAAGGGGCGAGCAGTTGGTTGAAATATGTCATAACAGGAAAAAGAGGATGTTTTAGATGGCAGAGATTACCTAAAAAGAAAAAAATGCAAACACACTTCTGAGCAGAGCTTTGTGCATTATATGGATATGGATGGAACCATTGTTACTTGCAATTTATTGTGTTACTTGTACATTTTCCGTGGGAGCTGGAGTGCTTCTATACTCAGAAATCAATCATTTTAACTTTACTGAAATTATTAAGGTAGCAAGAAGAAAGTAAGTGCTGTAATGGAGGCCAAATTGTCTCAGAGTATGGAAAGTAAACCTGTGGAACACGCTTCATTTGTTCAGAAAGGCTGATAATAAAAATGCTGAATGAGAGGAGCAAGTGGAACAAGTGGACATTTCCATTTATACAATCAAATAAAAACACCTCAAATGGATGAGATGCAGCCTATAAACACAGCCTTTCCCTGCAAAGCCTTTCTTTCTACAGCATACTCCACTGCAAAACCACAGAGCCACAATAGTCACAGCCTTATTACCAGCATTGTTCCTGGAATTATATCCCAACTGTCTGCACACGGAACAAGTTTCCAATACCTTTCCTTTTCAGGTCACAAAAGGAGCATCACAGTGACACAGCCTTATTCAAGAGACAGCACCGTGACAGCTTTGTGAATCTACTTTACATAAAGGGTCATATTACATATGTCATTTTCCTTTTGTACCTCAAAGTACTAATGACCTGTGTCATTAATCAAACATAGAGGTTTTGATAAGTTTGGACTGAGCACATTGTTTTTACAATAATGCATTATTACAGTGAAAATACGAATAATCACTGAGTCAATATTATTTTTATTAAAGCAGATGTCTGATGATATTATGAACTAATCTCATGAAAAGACAAAAGCCAGCAATGTGTTGATGCTCATAGCATACATAACAACATAGGGTAGAGAAGTTCGAGAGCACACCAGAAATATAATAGTACATTATTGGCTTTGGTCTATTCAAACATTTTTTTGACATTTACTAACTTCACAAACCGCTCTTAGTCAAAGTCTCATATAAACTAAGGCAGTATATTTCCTTTACATAGTTGCAGTGTGGATGGAGTTGTAACACATATTTAGTGTCTGGAGAGCTGGGACACATCTCAGTTAATCTCAAATTTCCACTGAAAGGATTAGGACATTAATCGAGCGGCTGAGTCCAACCCTCACTAAAAGCTCTGGATTGTGAAAGAGGCCCATAATTCAATATTCCAGGACATGAGATTAGAGACATTCTTCTATTCAGAGAAAAAAATAGGGAAAAGAGTTCACATTTCTGATCAAATAAACCTCACGGGAGTCACTCTGGCACAGTGCGGCTGAGTCTTTACATGTAGTGTAGTGTATGTTTATACTCTGGAACAGAATCAGTAGGAAACTTCAAGTTAAAGAGATTCAGATCTCACTACTGTGTACTATTTTATTTGGTTAAACTCCAGTCAGCCCCCGCTGGATTATGAAGTCTAATAAATACAGTCATGTTTTGTTTAGTGAGTCAGGCAAGCACTCAAATTTCCATTGAGGCAGGGGAGCATAAAGCAGACGTACAGTAGGTAAACATTGGCTGGTCATGTGAACGGAGCAGCAGCGGCAATGAGAGTCGCTTCTATCAACTTTCTCAGACGTTACTCCTTCAGAGCAGCAACAAGATCTCTCAGCCAATAATAGCTGGGGTCCTCGCTGCAGACCCATTTGATTGACCGTTTGATTCTGTGCATTGAATGCTAAAATATTAAACGCTATTCCAATGGTAAAAAGAAAATGAGTGCATATATAATTTAAGCCAACATGTATTACGAACAACATTTCTATGTTACAGTGTGGAAATGTCCAGGAGCCGTAGTAGTTATGACACGAGCAACGGAGGAAGTTAGGTGACGTGGTTATAGAGACAAAAAGTTCATGTGGAGACGAGGTCAGGGTGAATGAATGGGTCAGAAAATCCAGGACTTTCCCACAGGAGGATAATGTTTTGATTCCAGTGTGAAACACTGTGTTTTTATCCACGACCGACATAAAATTAACCACGGATTTATTTTTATAACTGTGACAACAAAGGTCCTATAATGTTAAGAAAGTTTTTATTTTAATGCAACATCTTCAATCTTATTTATTAAATCTAAACTTGCAATTTTTATATCTAACCAGACCGAGATAGTTTTATAGTCGAAAATGCCTGTTTATTATGATAAAAAACTTCTGATATGCCAACTGCCATTGGTTTGGTACTTCTCAAGCCCACGGCCAGTCACCGCAAGAGGCCTGCTGAATAAGACATTAATATGTGAGGGTCTTTCTGTCGTCTTCTCTTTGAGCCTCTAGCTGACATCTGGTGGTGGTGGTTTGCCACGTAACCAGTACGCTGCAGGATGTTGGGCTTTTACCATGATCGCTTTTCATGTTTTCTGATATATGGCATTTAAATATGTGAGGGTAGGGGTAACCAACCTGCATGGTTATTTAGGTTGGAGGACTTCTTGGTTTTTTACATCTTGTGCTGGACATGACATTAAATAGAATGAATTCTTAAGACTCAAAGATGTTTGCTTTGTTTGTTTGTTCTCTCTGTTTGAGGCTCTACAATACTGAATAACTTAGATATATAAAACAATATATAACAGCCTATATAACAATAAAGAAACTACACTACTGGCAGAAAAGTGGACCGCTATCTTTATTAAAGGGGTCATATGCTTTTTGTAGTCTAATGATTTGTTTATGCTTTTGTGAAGTTGGGTGACCATGTTACACATACCCAGTAGCCTACAGTTTGAGGTGATGTGTTTTTTAAGGTTGGCTGGTAGTGAAACCTTTAGGTTTCAGTCTAGCCAGTATGTTTAGTTTTCAATGTTTTTTCCAAAATACTATAAATCTTGACATCAAACATTGGTGAGGTGTAACTGACTTTGGGCTGCTACATCCACTAATGTCCCGCAGGTCCCGTCCACTTTCTCAGGTGAGTTGCTACTGTTTTGCACACAGAGAAAGAATACACGCAGAAAGTGTGTAAAGGCTGTTGAGGAAAATTAACTTTACTTTTCCCAAAGGCAAAACCATGAAACAACAATGGATACAGTCGCAGACAGGCAGCAAAAGTACAGCTATAAAAATACAGGTCTACAGCCATGCTTGAATCAATCAAAGAATAAGAATAAGAACAATATTCTTATGCATAACTCTTTTTTTAGTGTTGTGTGTGAAAGATATAAATGAATTAGTTGGACAAAATTTCCTGTGAAGATTCTCAGTAATCCAGGTGAAGTTATATGGAAGTTGAATTGTGGCAACTGGACTTCCTACTTGTCTGTGAATACTCCAAGTGGGCCTTCAACATTATTCCTAAAATGCGTGGTGTGTCCAAGATGTGAGTGACTCTATGGACTGGAGTTTTTATGATTTTGCCTTCACTACTGAAATAAAACAATCTAGATGAGATTGAACTGTAGACTTTCAGCTTTATTTTAAGAGGTTCCACAAAAACATGGTATTCACTCTTTTGGAATTACAGCCACTTTAAGAGGCTCAGTAGTATTTGGACACTTTACTGTCAAGACATTAATTGATGACATGCAGATCATTCCCTTGTTATTTCAAGGCAAATGAAGCAGATAACAGTGTTGAGTTGATATAAGATATTGAGTTGGCATTTGGAGGCTGTTTGACTGGAGCGGATACTTTGGACTGATTAATCCAGTAATGCTCCACAAAGCTTTATTTACTTTCAAAATATATACCATTGCAATTTTCTTTTAACCTCACTTTAAAAATTATTCAAAGTACTCTTAGTAAGTAAGTAAAAGACTTTTTGCCTTGCTTCAAGCACTATAGTTCTCAGAGATATGGCACCTTTGATGATGGGTTCATTCACATCACATCAATTCGCATCATTTTAAAAGGCTAAAAGCTTAAAAATGTTGAGAACCACAGTCCCAAACAGCACAAAGAAGTTGGGTAATAACTAAACTTCTTACTTCTACTTCTGTATAATACATAAGAAAATAAGTGTGACATGCACGGTTACAACCTGCTAACATGAGCATGACATGTCCATTTTGTCCTGTAAACTTTGGTTCCTTGTTTAAGTTATGTTGTATAGTTTCAAAAATAAAATGTCATCAAATACAAAGTACCTGATTTTCTTTTTAAAAAGCTTTAAGTCACATGACATCTTCATGTGTCTCCATGATGAGCGAGCAGGGCAGTGCAGCACTGCAGAGCATCACACTGGGTTACATAAGGTAATTTACTCTCTTTGGTGGCCCTTTTATGAAAGCATCAGGGAGAGGTACAGTTACCTTATCCCCCAAATTACTTAAAATACAGCTGCAGCTCCACAGCAAGACATGGATCAATTCACCCCCAATTCAATTAAGCTGTAAACTTAAACAGCTCTTGTTGTACAAGCCATAAAATATCATATGGTTCATTATAAATAGGCTAAATGAACCATTTCAACATTTTTTTTAGCAAATGTTCACACTGTAAGAGCAATGTTGATATTAAAAATCAGTGGGACAGTAGGCCTTCATCAGGGAGTTTCACAACAGTTGGTATAGAACAATGAGAGAAATCCTTTCATGTATTCTTTATGGCTGCTTAACTGACTAGTTTCTTTCCAAGTAATTTCCAAGAACAAGTAATTAATTAATTAATTAATTGATGTTTAATTAATTACTTTCATACTGCTAATTTGTAACAGAAAACTTGCAGAAATATAACAGATCACTCTGCTCATTATCGCTCAGTGGTCAATTCACCCACTCACTCAAAAGTGGACAAATCCGCATGTAATTCAGTTTTAGTTTAAATTGTAGCCTTAAATCCCCAAAAAACTAAAGAGCAACAGCCACTTTTTGACTGAAAAGAGCATTCTGAGTCAGGCTCAGCAGTGTTTCAGACTTGAGTACATGCTCAATTTAAACAAGTTTCTCTGCGCTCTGTCCAGAATCGGTTTGCTCGTGCTCCACTCAGCTCACATGCTCTCGGCTGGATTACCTTTCTACGACCACGATGAGAAAATGTTTTGTATATTTGCAAAGTTGCACAATGTTAATAAAGATCTTCAAAATGCTGAATTCCTTTGGTTTTTCTCTTCAAATGTTCACTCATGCAATGTGATGTCTGCTCATCACGACTCCAGCTACTGTCTAAGTTTTGATGTGTCAAGTATCTAACTAAGATTATAATATTTCTTTAATGTTAAGCAGACCATATTATGTTTTTTATGTTTTAGTTGTAACTCACATGAAGCTATGGGTGTCCCTATTAACACCTGAGATGACTGTATGAAGACGAATCACACAAAAACCACTGTTTCTTTCACTGGACCCTCCTAAAACATTCCCAACAGTCCTACATATGAATGGCACCAATCCATAAATGGACTTCTGTTTTGCAGAACACCCACCCACTCATCATATTACATCCACAGCTCTCCAATCTGCTTATCCCACAGAAAAACCTCTGCAAGCTGGCCAATCAGAGCAAAGACTGGGGGCGAGGAGAGCTCTAAACAGACAGGCGATAAAGCAAACCAAACTGAAGAGGAAGTACTACACATTAGCCCACTGTGAGAAAAATAAGCAGTTTTTTGATTGTCAGTCATTCAGCACAGTGATAGTACAACTTCAGATTAAAAATAAAGACCCAACATTATGGATAATATAGCATCTTAAACCAAGTGCTTTTCCTGCCAGTACCCAGCCTTGTCATGGATATACTGCGATATAAATGCTATTCCTGCAATATATTATTGCTCTTCCTTCACTGCTAAAAACCTTCAGGCAGCAGTTATGCTTTCTTACATATACTGGCAAGTCAAAGAAGGGGTATGTTAGCAAGAGACAGAGTTAAACTAATACACATTGAAGTTATTATGTAGTATATAGTATATACATATACTGTATAGTATGTATATGTTGGAATAAAAACTATTTCTTGATTAGAACTACACTACCAGTCAAATGTTTGGAGACACATAGGAATGACCATGTTTTTCATGAAAAGATACACCTTTAGTTGTGTTACCATCATTGCACATGGTTTTCTAATGATCAGTTCTCCTTTTAAATGAATATATTTGCGTTAGCAAACATAACATGCTATTGGATAACAGTGCTGATGTTTGCAGAATTTAAGCCTCTGTATGTTTATGTAATATTCCTTTTAAAGCTACAGCTACAATAGTCATTTACAATATGAACAATGTCTACACATTTCATTCTGATCAATTTGATGTTGAAAAATGAAAAGAAGTTGCATGAAATCTGCTTTTCTTTCACAACCATGGTCATTTCTATGTGTGTCCAAAGTTTTTGACTGATGTATCTATGTATGTACTGGTGTATCAGTAAGCAATAGCTGAATCAAAAAGCACTTACACCTCACAGAAAACCCAAATATAAGCTGTGCCCACTAACTATTGCTCTCAATATATTACTAGATCTGACAGTATGTTTTTTATTGCACTGGTACATTTATTTATATTATCAACTTCTTTTTATCATTCCAGTGCTAACAGTCTCTCCCATGACAAATATCCATCTCCTTCTACCTAATGAAAGGTGGCCATGTGGAATAGCCAGTGAGAGTTATGGTCCTAGTGCAACCAACCACTTACTGCACTAACCTATTAAGCTGACTGAATAATAATGATGATACTAATGTAAGTAATTTGCATTAATAATTCAGGATGAGCCCTGTAACTATGCAACAGCTGGAAATGCAGTCATGTCTGCTGCCAAACCAAAGTCTGTGTCAGCAATGGAAATAGAAAAATGATCAGATATTGTATTAACTGTCAGTCGAATTATAGAAACATTAGATTCACTGACCCAGAGGATTTGCTGAGGATGTCTGCGCTATTTCAGCAACAGCCTGGTTCATACTAAAAGACTAGTGTACTTCCACACTTGCCTGGTACATCGACAAATGATGTAGTGGTGGTGATGGAGCAACTAAAACAGAGCTGGAAGGGCTTCTGCTCTCTGATTCAAGCCACTGTTAATGTGATGGAGGAGTGTTGCCTGCGGACCAACCAGCAGATTTCCCTCACCAGTCCAAGGCTTTAACCCTGACTGGATGCTATCATTTGGGATTATAGCAGCTTGTTGCAAGTCTGATTCTCTGCAACCTCTGAGGACTAGATTTGCTGAGAAGGCAAAAACAAACAATGTTCCAGTTTGAACAACACCATTCTTCCCTAGCTGTGTAATCCACACATCAGTATTTAAAAAAAAGAAGACAATTAGGTAATAAACTTGGTCTAAACGTGTCTTACAGTAGATAGTTTATTAATGTATGCTTTATTTTGCATGCCTGTGTGTGTGTGTGTAATTTGGGTGATCCGATCCTTTAATTTTGCTTTTGTAAACATATGGTGATATCATATTGCATGTTACACAAAGACTGCTGTTCTTTATGTCAACATGAGTTCAAATACACAAATCGTGTGTCCATGAAAAACAACACAACTGATTGTTCCAAATGTCATACAGCACATCAAATAAGACACACACGCACAGAATACATGACACATACGTATGTCGTATTTGTAAGACTGTTTTCATGTTGGGTGTTTGTCCTCAACGTGGTTTCGATGACCTTGATCTGCAGTGCATGCAGCGAGGGCTACAGTTGCATAAAATGATGCGCTAATGATAAGACATGTAGCCCTGGAGGTAGGTGAGGGCAGAGGGTGGATGACTTTGCCCAAAAGAGCACACAGATCTGATCCCCTTTATCAGACCTGGTTCACAATGCACCTTCTCGCTCTGCACGTATTTATTTTTCTCTTTTAGTTAGTCTCACATCGCTTCATTCTCCACCCCCCCACCCACTTGGATAGTAAATGGACACCCTGCCCTCTGCCTCCACTTTCCTCGGAGGAAAGTGATGACTGATTACGGCTGCTCCACCCTTCTTCACTAAGGTTACATATTTAGTAGAGCATGATCTGGCCAGATCCCATCATGGCAGTTGTGCATTCGACAAATGGGAACTAAAGTGTAGAATTTGTATCGTTCAAAGATTTTACTTCTTTACAAATAATTGACAGCCTATGTACAATGTGTTTCAAAATAGCCATGTCAAGTTTGACTCATTTCCTCATGACAGAGAACACTGTTTTCACATTAACTCGAGCACTGTGGTCCTCTGGGATTTTCTGTGTTGGATCTGAATGTCCTAAGGCCTCATTTCCAAAATGCCTTTAATTATAAATTCAAAGAATATGACAGGAAATAAAAGGTTTGTAACTATTTTTATGCATTGCTTGGTCAGAAATAAAATTGGCCTCTCTTTTATAACAGAAGAACTTAAATGAATCAGATGTTTTGCCCTGTTGTTGTAGCTGTGTGTTACTGCGTATACAGTACAGTCTACATCTACAGTCTTGATGTTGTGTGCCAGGAGGCCAATGGAACATTGAGGGTCTGGTGTTGTCATTAATTCTTAATAGCAGGCTGAAATGCCAATCACTGTGTTTGAAACTGCCTTGGGTCTTACAATTACAGAATACAGTTACAGACACCTGGGGTTGAGTTAGAGTGCAATTAGTTGCCTGCATGTTATAGGGTTACAAGTCAGAGGTCGCTACTGACAACTGCCCCCTGCTCACTAAGTACACGAGGAGGCTCAGATAGGAGATGGTGATAAAGGCACCTTCTAAAGAGATTAAAAGATGTTAAAATAAGACTGTGATTCTTTTGCAATAATGAATAAGCTGTGTCCACTAACTTTGTCTGTAAGTGAACTTTGAGCAAAAAGTAAAAAAAACATTCAGGGATTTGCTGCTACGTATGTCATTATTATTATTATCTTACTTGGTCCAGTACAAATTATAGATAGATCCATAGTAACTGATATTAATGAGTAAATTCACTGACTTTAAGTGTCTTTATCTTCTAAAGAAGAAGAACTGAGTTTGCTATTGTCCTGAGATAAGTCACCCATGGGTAATGTTTTAGTAATACTGCTATTAATACTGCTATACTGCTAAAACTAATACTTAGACTTAGCTTTTTGTTGACTTGCTGGTCCTCCTGTAATTTTTTTATCCCAATTGGAGCAACATTTTTGCTGGAAGGGATGTTTGTCTTCACATTAATTTGTATCAGATTTCATTATGATACCAAAATTATGTTAATATATAGAGACCTACTTTATATGAAAATCAATGCGAACAAATAAATAATAAACTCACAAAATAGCCTATTATAATGTCAGCTACACATATTTGTACTGTTTCTTGTAAGTCTGTAATGGTTACAATGTTGTCTGCAACAATGAGTTTAATTACCAAGGAGCAGAGTGAATATTTTATTTGCCGCCTCCTCCTGTAATGTTATTCCCGTCCGAATGGGGTTTAAATTGAGTTGCAGTTGTAATTGCATGTACAGTGTCATTCGAACAGTTGCTAGAAAACCACTAAAGCAAACAAGCTGATTTTGAAGGCTGTGTAATAAAGTGAGTGAAGAGCTGCAAGCCTTGTGATGGTACAGGGGCCTTTTGGAGCAGGAATAATGAGTAAGAGCACAAAAGAAGAAGAGGCAAATGAATGTGACACAACTTAATTTTTCTGCAGGATCTGTTCTAATGACAACCTTTCGTTACGAGCAGCAGAATTTCACATTTGGAGTCATTTGCCTATATTGACTTCAAGCGACCCTTTTCAATTCTGCAATTTAACAAAATGTTCCAGTATAAAATGCTGTGATGACAACATGTTTTTGGAACAATTTTCTTTGTATTCAGCGTAAAATAAACTAAAAATGTTTCCTCTTTGCTCAGTCTCTGTGTAGCAACACACACATTTATACAGCAGTTGGCTTGTTGTTGTTATCAACTCATATTGTTATGTGAAAAATGTTCCATGGGGACTGTATTTACAGTATGTGTGTGGTGGTCAGTACTGAGCTTATTGTGTGTGCGTTTATCTTGTTTGTTGTGTTTTCAAAAACATTTTAGTATCATAATAAGCATATAATAGTGCTGTAGATGTCTATTGAAGAAGAAGATGCTGTTGTAGCTTATTCCCCTACATTTACTTTAAAAATCAGATTAATACTGCAAAATATAATTAGGTAAGAAATACTGCAGTTTAAGATAATATTCAACTTTGTGACCCCCAGTGAGGTGGAGGTGGTTTATTAGTGCTGAAGTGTTCTTTCTTGGGCAACACACTGAACATCAAGGTGCCCCCGGTGGGTCAGGTCAGCTGCACGGCAGCTCCTCCGTCAGTCTGTGACCGTGTGTGATTGTGTGTGTAAATCAGTGGATGAGAAGCAGTGTGAAGCACTCTGAGTATCAATAAGGTAGAAAAGTGCTAGGTGGAAACCACTTACCATTTCACCTTTAGCAGCTGCAGCCTTAACCTGGTGTACACATTAATCATAAATAGAAACAAATAACAAAATAATATACTATAAATGTATATCATGTATCCATGTGTATCATAATGAGTCCTTTCAGTACTTTATGCATGTTTGGCTGTTATAGTTTAACTGAAGTTACATACTGACTGCAATACTTTTTGCTGAGTACTTCTACACTACACTTATTTTTTGTTTAGTTTTGTGTATGTAAAGTGGACTTGAGATTGTATAAGGCGCTATATAAATGTTAATTATTATTACATTATGGTACTGCTGCTGTTCTTATACTTCTCTGTCTTACTTCTGCTGCCACTGAGAATAAGACTATTTGTTTAGGAACATATTCTTACTCTTTTAGTATTGTTTTAATCCACTTTTTATTCCGCTGTTTATCTGACAAACTAGATTTATTCATGTCTCTGCATATTCATACTTTACACCCAAAGCATATTATAAAGTTTGGTTTATTGCTATAAATTAAATGGTCAGGTACATAAAATTATTAAAATGACCTAGAAAAGACAACAGCAGCACAGCAGCACAATGCTTAACACATACGCATGAATGCATCAGTAGCAGTAAAACAATAATATAACACAGGTATCATATGTTTTGATACTCTGACCACATTTTTGACCACTTCATTTCTGTATACTTACAAAAACTACATTCTCAGTGCAGTACTGAAAGTCAAACTTCCCAGAGAGGATCTCAGTGTTGCTCTCTTACCTATGGTCGTGATCACAGAGATGGCGAAGTAAAACGACCCGGCGAATTTCCACTGCACCCCGGCTTTGTGCGGCTTCAGCTGCAGCACCACCTTCTCCAGCTCGTCAAAGTCCTCCTTCGACAAGTTGAACGTCTGGAGCAGCTCCGCTTTTCTCTGGTCCACCTCCCTCCTCTGGGTCGTTTCCTTCTGGGATTCCAGCGCGTCAAAGATCGCCGCGCCGACTATCAGATAGGTGAAGGTGCAGATGATGAGGGCGAGGGTCCTCACGTTTTGCCTCTTCATGGTGGTGCGGCGTGTGTCAGGGGGACAGGCGGAGTGTCGGCGCTGGTCTGGAGGACGGGGAGCTCGGCTGGCTCATGGCTGAGCTGCTCTGACGGAGCAGAGAAGCTCTCTGATTACTTTATGAGCAGAGGAGCTGTTCATTCAGCACCACCCCTCTCTCCCTCACCTCCCACTACAGGAATCCCCCCCCCCCTTCATCCATCTATCCCTCCCATATCTCCCTCTCTTTCTGATTTTACAGCAGCTCATGGAAGATGTATTGTGTGTATTCCAACTTAACCCCCATTGCAAAATATTGTGCGAACACGTCTCGTTTGGTTGCATGTGTCATATTTTAGCTGCAGTAGTGTGGAGATTATTCACATGTGGGCCTGAAGGTAGCATCAAGTCATGCATGCAAAATTTTACATACTAGGACATAGAATCAGGCAAATGTTTTGCATTTTTAACCCTTTGTTGTATTTGTGCAATATATTCTAATGATTAAACGAACAGTTGGAGAACGACACACGTTTATTATTCATTGTTTTGTGACTTTTTGTAACTAATTAATTAATCTTTGAAATATTTTTCTGTATTCTTTTTTTCTAAGGGTTATTTAGAAATGTCTGATAGATATTAATCTCTATTAGTGAACTACTGAATAAACTCTACAAAACTAACTACAAAACTCCCAAACTCCCCTTAAGCGTCAGATAATAGAATCTTTAGTTAATATTTACTTTTTGGAGGAAGTCATAAAAATTCCTGTGAGACTGTCGGCTTCAGCAGCCTTGTTTTGGTGACCACTGAGCTCCTTCAGCAGAGCAGCTGGGGGTAAAAAGCCTTGTTATTCATTCACGTTCACTGCTGTGAGAGAGTTTTTTTCCCCACTGGAAGGAAACTTCCTCATCTATGAATGATGCTCTTTACATGACTCACCACAAACTTTCTACGTGATCCAGCTGTTACTCTGGCTCCAATGTAAATCTCTAATGTCCGCTCTTTGACCTCAGCTTTCTCCCAGTACAGAAAAGCAATACCAGAAGTCATTTTTCAAACTTTAAACTAAATAAACTTCAAATGAAAGTTTGTTTACGCAGAGTGACAGTTCAGCAGCAGGAGCGGTGTGTGGATGTAATGTGTGTCCGAAGTGAAAGTGAAACGTGACGACAATTTGACACAAGAGACAAAATGTCAAGTGAAAGTATAACTGCGGCCAAATGTGATGACCCTCAGTGTCACTGGTTTCCACTCGGAGGTTCCTCGAAGTGTTTTACAGAAAAAGATGGAGACATTGTTTGTGGAGAATACTGTAAAAACTTTTATTTTATTTCATTTTTTTGCATAAAAACGCAAAAGAGATCAATATTCTAAATAAATTTTCATGGTTTTGTCACTTCTCTGATGTCACTTCTTTTCATAGATAATACATTTTTGTTTACTTCTTGATTATAACTGAATATGATCTTAGTTGTTAACTCCATGATAATGGATCTAAACCATCCTCACTACCTAAGACATATTTCTAACCACACCTCTGCCAACCTGTGACACTGCCTCTATCATTGACTGATAGATCCTGGCCAATCTTAAGTTCCCCACTGTGAGCCAGGCCAAAAATAGCTCTGGCTTCAATAACCAGGTCAGTCAAGTCAACCGTGGCTGAGCGTGTTTAAATCCTCCCTTCACAAACCTCAGCCTGATTAAAATAAATTAATCTATGACACTGTGCTCACAAATGTGGCCTTTCAAATGATGCTATTTGGAAGGTAAAGAATAATATGTGACATAATATGTATCTAAAAACATGAAGCACATGCTGTAGATAGTGTCTGTACTCAAATGTATAAAGGATTTTTTGTTTGTACAACATATATCAAAACATTTTGTCCTCGTGAGGGAAATGACTCACAACACCAACGTAGTCTAAGTAAATTTAAAAAATGTATTACAAATTGACAGGGTGCCAGAAACAAAAAACGTTTTTAATATCTGTTTTGTGTGTGTGTGTGTGTGTGTGTGTGTGTGTGTGTGTGTGTGTGTGTGTGTGTGTGTGTGTGTGTGTGTGTGTTTGTTTGTGTGTGTCTCAGGTTGGTCCTGTGTCCCTGTAATGTCTGATATAAGAGGCTCTCAGTTCGGTCTCAGCTGTAGAGTCTTGTAGACCTGCAGGCTTTCAGCTGCAGACCAGGCAGCGTTCTGCATCTCCTCCACTGTGTAATCAACGATACATCCTCATGAGCCCAAGCACTTCCTGCACCCACTGACCCATCAGAACAAATTTTCCAGTGGCAGGTTCTGACCCAGGGCGCTTTGAGATCAAGCCTGGACCCTCATTACTACAATTTTGGAGAGGCTGCAAAGTCCACACTGAAGTCAGTGCTTTGATGTACTTTGAACCTCATGGGTGCTCAGAAAGGAAACCTCCAAATAAGTACATTGCTGCATTACTTAAGTCCCCAATAGAAAGTATCCAATGTGGAAAAATCATGATCCTAAGTATCTTAGATAATATGGCGTCTGAAAATAACCACTGCATTTTTAAGTTGTAGACATAATTTACTAGTGTAAATCTGCAAAACCTGTGATCTGAAAAGTGACATTTACTAATTGCAGAAGTAAAATGCTTTGCAATATTTAGTTGTTCCCCCTCTAAAGCTATTGCAACTTTTTTTTACATAACTACACGGCAAGTACAAATGAAAACCCAGGAGACATCATAAGTGTCACAGTGCATTTGCTGCACGTTTGAACTGTGATTTAGCTGTGATTCATCTCTTCTCACACAAGAAAGACTTCAGTTTGACGACATACTCTTTGAAATGTGTCCTCTGTGATATGCAAAGACACTCAGATAATCTCAGGGCACTCAGCGGAAAGTTTAGAATGAGAAAACAATTGATAGAGGCAAATCACCAGGCTCCACGTGTGACCCTGGCTGAGCTGTAAGAGTAGTTAGCAAATCTTGCAAAACTAAAATGACAGAAATATAATCCATAACTTTAACATGATTTGTTTTTAAACAAACCAATCAGCAAAGACAAATGAATATAAATGAGTGTAATATAAGTATAATGAGTGTTTCTCTGGTGTGTTTGGTCTTGCAGGTGTCTCTGCAAGTACTGCAGTATTTCTTTCTGTAAACTGGTCACTGTCACAATTACTGGTTCACTTTTATAATTATTTTATTGGCAAATGTGAAAACTCAGGGGCCATATGGCAAAAATAACTTTGACATATGTGTAAATTTACTGGCAGACACATACGCACATACGCACATACGCATAGCTCAATGTCACTCACTGGCAGCGCCGGGGGTGTATACTGTAAGGATGACTAAACATTACTGGAGTGCACGTTATGTAATGCCATGATATGAGGACATCATTAAGACGATGCCAGTGAGACAGAAGCCATCCCAAACGTCCTACACCACCACCACCACCATCACTATCATCACACAATCTGCACCCCCACCTCCTCCCTACAAGCAGAGCATTCTGGGAGGGGTGTCCTTCATCAGCCTGCATCCCATTATCAACATGGGCTGCAGCTTCCTGCTGACATTCAATTAAAGTCTTTCATTTTCCCATCATTTGCTTTGTCTCTATGACTTTGCCACTGCCCCTGCTGTCACTTGACAAATATTCCTTCAGTTACAGGTGAATCTGTTTGTTAGCTGTGGCACCTCAGTGAGTGAGATGCACCTGCACCGGAAAAGTAGTAGAGCAGCAAATAAGCAACTGGTTAGAAAGTTTATGTTCACTGGCTTCACCTCTGACCCTAAGACCTTCTGAGTATATTATTTTGGTTAAGTCGTACCACTGGCCCATGACCATGACTCTGGATCAAACCGATAATCGTTATGCATGAAATGGGCTGACTTCAAAATTGATTTTAGGGAGTTTACAGATATTTTTCTGTCTAACTGGGTGATTTATTGATTTGTCAAAACACAGTCTTTCAGGAAGTGTGATTGACCAGGATCTATCAGTCAATGATAGAAGCAGTGTCACAGGTCGGCAGAGGTGTCGTTAGAAACATGTTTTAGGTAGTGAGGATGGTTTAGATGTGTTGTATGTAGTTCCTCCATATTGGCACATCATGGGTGCAGGAAATGCTTGGTTCAGGTAAGACACAGAATATAACTGTCTAATTAATTCAATAATTATTAGTCTACAGTGTAAAACAGTAAAAATTCCCACAACATAAAAACTAAATTAAATCATTTGTGTTGTCACGAGACACAAACACCACCAAGATGTTTCGGTTTTGCTTAAACAATTACCTAATCAATTATCAATTATGAGAACAGGCACTAATTAATTTTCTGTCAATAATTTGCTCCTCATCTTCTCTAAGGATACACTTATTTTACATACAGTTAGAAGAGTCTACTTCTGTACCATCGTCTCCTGCGTCTCTGTTTTTTCCTAACAAATCATTCTTGCCACATTCATTTCCAGCATCCACGCTAGTCAACACTGTCACGTCTCTTGTGGTATAGCACAAGAGGCATGTTGCTCTATAAAAATATTTCAGCAATGATTACCCACCCTGTCACCAGGATTCCCCATAGATCTCACAATAAACATTGACAGCATGACCCCCATTTAACCTGAAGTACAAAAGGTCACAAATTGGGTCTGAGTTATTGATTTAGGATCAATGACACACAAAATAACATTTATTATTCAAAAGGAAATGAGGACACCAGCAGATCAACAGGACTGATCATGCCACAAAGTTATGTAGGTGATATAAAAATCTAAAATAACCACAGCTCATAATATATTAAGGATTAACTGATGGCTGTGCACAGAATATCATTTATTATTTACCCTTTTCACTTATGGGAAGTGAAAACATACTGTTTAATATCCAATCATACAATAGATGTAGTTGTTGATCTTTTCAGAAAACCTTGTAAACAGGTGAATCCAGGACAAAGCTGCTTTTGTTACTTTCCTTTAACTTTTTTACCTGTAGACTCCTGAAACTCAGTCTCAAGTCAAGTTTATTTACACATTTAGAACAAATAGTTGACAAATAGTACAAATTACAATTATATTACAATAAAAAGCACAAAGATGGAAATGAGGCATGAACCATGAAAGACACTGATAAAGTGAGCATCACTGAAAACATCTATGGGGTTGACAGTCATGGGGTTGACAGTCATCCTTACTGCATCCGCAGAACCTAACTATTCCAGCGCATGAAAAGGTATACAGTATTTAAGTACAGGACTGAGTTCAAGGTACTTCAGAACATTTATGCTGACTCCTCCTACTCCTCAACTCCTCTGCCTCTTCAGCTGTAGTAATTATGGCAGGGGGAGAAGTTAGATGAAGGGGGTGAAGCCGTCTGGAGGATGAAATAGGTGGATGGGTGGCATGGCAAAGCCTTGAAACGTGAAACAGTAACAACCAATAAACAGCCATTGCCCGGGCTGATAACATCCGAACATCAGTGAAGTAGAAGAATATTCCAGCACTACAGTAGCACTGGAGTAGGAGTCAGCAGATCAGAAATGTTCTGTGCCAATAGATGTAGCACTTATAATAAAATAAATAAAATAACCTTGAATTCAGTCTTGTACATAACGAGAAACAAGTGAAAGGGCAGCAGCACAGACGTAATGCTGTTACTGTGTCTGGCATAAGTTATGAGTCTTGCTGCAGCATCCTACACCACCTGTGAGTGAAACAGAGCAGACTGGCTCATGCCCTAGTACAGTCAATTCTAATAGTTAAATTTAAGGAGTTATGGATAAAGAATTTCCTGCAGAATTCAATGAAATGTATAACAGTCTATCATCAGTGTAATAATGAAGACAAACACGGAAGATGGAAAATAAAAATCAGTATTGTACCAAAGGATAAGAATTAACGATAGTATTTCAAGAAAACATCCTTCTCTTCCATCTCTTTTATATTCAGAATGAAAGTCTAATATGGCAGAAAGTAACGAGACAAAAGACCATACGCCGCGAAGAGCAAATAACATTTTCACCACCGTTTCAATCACCCGTTATTTTCTTGAGATTTAATTAAGCAGTAAGAATCATCCATCACAATATGCCAGAGCTCAAAGTGACATTTTTAAATTGTTCATTATGTCTGACCAACAGTCTCAGTGGTGTGTAGCTTATCACATAACACAAAAAAACAGATTTTCACTAAATCTAGAAACGTACAAATGACATAAACAATTATTAAAACGAGTGCTGATTATTTTCTTTCAGTACTTATTTCACTGCTGCTCTAAGGATGCAGTTGTTTTACATACACTTAGAAGAATCTGTGCCGTCCTATCCAGCCATCTTTCCTTACAAATCAACCAGCCGCATGCATTACCACCGTCTACTCTAATCAACACTGTCATATGTCTGTTGCGTTATTGCATAACACTTGTCTCTCTATATGAATATTTCAGCACTGATTACGCAATCTGTCACCAGCTTTCTCCATAGATCTCACAATAAACATTGACAGCGTGACCCCCATTAAACCTAAATGTGCAAAAGGTCACGAATTGGCTCTGAGTTATTGATTTAGCTCGAAATGGATCGATGATACAATGTACAGGTCGTACATTATAAATCATGAGCCGTGAGGACACAAGGATCTCTTCTAAGGCTTGAGGAATAATCACGCCGCAAACCAAAGTCCTATAGGTGACGGCATAGGTTACTTACCAATTTCTCTTTTAATGTTTCATACAGACAGTTATTTACTTTACATGTACTACAAACATATGTTGATTGTGCAAAGAGCAGTTTCAACACTTCTCTTAAGATCTTCTACTGTAATTCAAGATGTATGAACTGGTTATAATGTTTGATCAGTTGATCAGTTGATCAAGTTGATTCAGAGGGTGAACTTGTGTTTTTTGATGCAGCATCTGACACATGATAATGAGACAAATAACAATCCTTGTTTTTAGCTTACTCAAACATTTTGCATTTAAAGGTTATCACCTTGATTTATGTAAATGTCAGAATAGAATTTAAGACCGGTTTAGATTACACAAAACCCTTTTTATGTTTAATGACTGCACTTAAAGTGTTTGTCTTATATCCAGCTGCTACTGACTACAAGTAAGTTTTATCTGCAGTGTTTTTTTTACCTCATACAGAAATTTTACATCAGAAATTTTCAAACACAGGACAATGAGTTTGTGCAATGTTAGCTATAAATCCACAAACATAATAAAAAAAATAGTAATAGCTGAATTAATAACGATAATAAAAAAAATATGCAGACATATTGTCTCAGCAACGCGGAACTTAACAGGAAAAAACATCAGTTTATTTCTTTCTTTTTTTAGCAGGGCACATGATATAGCAGAGCACAGTAAAGCTATAGTAAATTTTTACTACAATTTTAACTGTTGTTTTGTTCTCACTCATCTCACGGGTGAAAAAGTAAAAAGAGCACGGATAGACTGATTCATTTTACAGTTTAATGTCTTTATTTTTATATGTATTCACATGTTTATATTGATTATAGATGTCCACCATATTGTTCAGTGTTTTAATCTGTAGTCAAGTCATGTAAGTCTTTACATATAATGTACAGTACAATGGAATGTATCTTGAAGACAGATGTTTTCTGGAAAGTAATATAATTCTTAATGTTTTTATTTTTTATTTATTTAGTATTATAGTTATGTTTTTAGAATTGTATTTACTCCATACATATATATATTCATATGACTCCTATTTCATATTTGTCCACCACCAGACTTACAGTATGGACTTTCTGAAAGGCTTTCTGAAAATTGTCTAGAGTGAAAGGTGTCTCATTCCCCTAGCACCACTATGGGATTTTGGTGTCTTGTCCAAGGACAGCTCAACATGTAGCCAAGAACTGAGAATCAAACCACTGACCCTGGGTTTTGATCTTTTTTGTTTTGTAGACGACTGTTCTACCCTCTTAGCTCCTTGCAGCCCCGTGGGATGTTGTATGCTTTATTGATTGTAAAACCGTGTGAGAAAATCTTTTTAATTTACATAAATAAATAGAATTGACTGCATTTCCCAGAGGTAATATGAGATTATGTACACAGTCTAATTTAAAATGTAAAAACTTGATTTACAGTTTGTCAATGTTCTCACCATTAAGTCTCTGTCTCTGTCACACAAACGACTCATTCATCTTTCCAGTGGCAGCTAAACCCGCTTAAAATAAATTAGAGGAATTAGGCGGTTAGAATTAGCACGAGTGAACAAACCGTGCAGAACATTTCATCAAAACAAAATGTAAGAAATAGACGGACTGCAAAGTTGTGGTAATTAACTACTAGCTGCACACAAACATTACCAAACTCACAGTATAAATATTTTAAAAGATAAGCCTATTTTCCAAACATGAAATAAATTTCCACTAACATTGAACAGAATCAAAATAATAACTTAGTTCTCAGTCTTTTGTAATTACATGCACATATACTAAACTCAGCTGTATGATTTATCATCGGTTTTGGCTTGTTCCACTGATATCATCGGAGCAAATCTGGATCATCTCTTCTTGCTTTCTGCTTTTAACTTTGTGGCAGGAAATCTTTTCTGCAGCGACCTCCGTTCCCACAATCTGGATGTCAGTCTTCTCCATTGTTATTTGCTTTTTGAAAGCCTGCATGTCCTCAAGTCTTAAGGGACTGTGTGAATGAGTCACACTTGATTGCTGTCTACAATTGATTGGATGCTGCTGTCCTGCCTGCACAAGTTCAACACACTGCTTTTTTTATAGAACCAAAATTTCAGAGGCCAAATTATCAAAACCTTTTGTGCATTTGTGTCTCTGTTCAGCAATAAATCTATGACGATCACTGAGGGGATGGAAGAAGTTTCCTTAAGACTCAAAGGACAGAAGAAGCTGTACAAAGGAAGAGAACATAGGGTACAACCAGGGTAAATAAAAAAAAAGGTAACATGTTATTCCTGAGCAAGGTTGACAGTCTGTATGACACAATTTAATCCTGCGATGAAAAGGTTTGCAGCTGCAGACACTGACCATAATTTTCCCACAAATCCATTTATGTGTAGAGAGATGTTTTAGTCCACTGTCGGTTAGTATATGTTCCACACTATCACGTTGCACTGTATGGATGTGGTGCCCTGCTGTTTCCTAAGCACAGTGGTACATTTAAAAAAACATATCTTGTTCAGTGATAATAAACACTTGTGACATTCACTTATTTCTTTTTTTTTTCAAGTGAAGAAGGGTCTGCTTTCTGTAAAATAAAAGAAGTCACCTCTAAACATAAAACGGAAGAATAACAGAATAAGACAATGTACAAGAGGGTGCTTTACGCTGATAGCTGTTAACAGCAGCACACTAACAAGCGCACAGTGATAGTGCTGCATACAGTAACATGCATGTTTCCGTCATGTACTGTACAGTGTTTACCATGTTCTGAAGTGTAGAAATGCATTTAGTCAGAGGGAAATTCATTTTCATCACTTTTTTGTTGCACTGACATAGATAATTCAGTCTAGACCAAAGTGGTGGGATGCTGAGTCATGCTGGCATGACTTTTGATGAATGAAATGTAAAAAATAAAATGTTTCATATTGCCGTGAGAGGTTTGGAATAATATTCAGATACTATGGATGATCACAAACTAAATTCTAATAGACTTTCTGCAGTAGTTTCTGCAGAGAGCTCTAATTTGTACACCTCAGAATCTACTCCCCCATTATTTTATCAAACAGGTAACTATGTCAGCTACACAGTATGTACTCTTTACAAACATAATGCATCTGAACATAACCTTTTAAAGAGTCTATAACATGTGAGATGCATGTTTTTTCGTGTTTACTGACACACACTGTCAAGAGCTCAAAAAGTGGGAAAGAAATGAACATATATATACAGAGTCAGTGAGCTGTCAGCATTATTTTACATTCCAGTTGTGGGTGAGTGTATATCAAAAGCTTTGAAAGGTCTTCATTATTTCAGGACAACAACAAAAGTAAATAGCCAGCCAAAGACATTCAGCTCTACTGTAAATCGTGGCTGACAGATGCTGACAGATATGTCTGAGAAGACAAAAGCTTTCAAATATTATGTGCTAAGGTTTGTGTCACGTACAGTAAATCTCATGGGGGAAGCTTTGTTGTCAGCTGATGAATTCTTTAAGCGTAACTACTGTTGCTCCTCTGTAGAATTTTATTCATACATCATGGCTGAATCCAGGCCGCTCAACTTCGCTGGGGACTTTAAGCAATGCCTAATTGATTTCAGAAACAAAACTGTGTCACTTGTTGCTTTCACTTGTTGCAGATAAAGAAAAGGCTCAACATGATTAATAATGGATATACACATGGATAACATATTCAGAAGTGCAATAAACAGATTGTTTACTTTTTTTCTTTTACACTGAATAAAAAACTTTTTCTACCTAATTTAAAGATCATTTGAAGCAATATAATGCACATGCCAAGTTAAATATTCATACCTAAAAAGACAAGACAGAATTTAATGTTTTTCTGAATAACACTATTAATTTTGATAATAATATATATATATATATATATATATATATTTATTTATTAATAATAATAGTATAATAATTTAGATAATACCCGTGACCCTTGCGAGGATAAGCGGTTAAGAAAATGGATGGATGGGTTTAGATAATAAAAACATGTTGAATAATTCCGGACATTTCTTTGATATTGCAACAAGTCACAGAAACATTTTGTGCAGTACGGTCACGTTCATGAAAACACTGAAAGAAGCAGGGAGGAAGATGAGGACAGCAAGTCCTACATGTGTAGGTCAGCATTAAAGGTCAAATCGTAATGTCCGGCTGGGTTGAGGACAGCTGTAGGAAGACACTCCGCTGAGAAACATGCGATTCACTGAGCTGTACAAATATGTATGTGTGTGCGTTTCTTAAAAACACAGGTCTACTTTCATGTTCAGGCCCTCACACATATTGTACACAAGCGCACACACAAACACATAGAAAACACATACAGTATACATAGAAATGCAAACACACACATTCTCTGGAAGAGGAAAGAGGATAAACAGGCAGCGTGAAGCTCTAACCCTGGGCTGTTTATGAATGTAAGACAAGGAGGGGGTCAGGAGCTCCATTGCCACACTGTGGGATACAACTGAAGCTGAAAGAAAACTGGACCTCACAGAGCTCTGACATGCCTGTGTCAGAGCTGTCAGGCACAAGAAGCAGTACAATATTATATTAATAGAACTTATTTTGGTGACATGAAAATTTCTACTACAGGGACTGAATGTTACTGTAAAACTGTTGCAACATCACCATCTTGTGGATATTATAATAACGACTCATGTTTTAAAGAAATGCTGCACATGACCAGTATATATGTAATAAGTTTAATGCTGGGAAGTGTTCATGGTACATTCTGATTAAGTTCACTGTAAATAACTGTTTGTTTACCTTAGACAAAAGGTGTCTGGATCAGGCAGGCAGAGTCTGAGACAGAAAACAAGCCATAACGCTGCAGATGAGACTGTGCAACAGTCAGGTCAGGTGATCCAGGTGTCGGGAAGCAAGAGATAACTGCAGGGAAAGTGGGAGCGTCAGGGTTCAGGCAGAGGTGGCTGACGTGACACATTCAATCCAGATGTAGTTTAAGTAAGCAGCCAAAATCTGAAAAGGCCAGCAAACAGATAAAGAGGCTCAAATGATAATCCAGGCTCAATCCAAGGAGTGAGAAATGGGAAGCAGGTGTTGGAGTCAGATGACACTGACAGTTGCTGCTGGTTGGATGGAGAATCACATGAACTAGAATGACTGGTGAGTTGGTGGCTGGTAAAACAAACAGGTTGAGATAAAGGGTGCAAATATTAGGATGAGTTAGTGCTGTGACACACTATGAGTTTTATTTAGGTCATTTCTGTTCTCAGCTAATTAAATTTAACATGATGTTAACAACACTAATATTTGTATTAATATTATTTTAAATCAGAATGAAACATTTGGAAATGATGTGAAATGGAAAACCTCTCTTAGCAAAGTCAAAACAAATGTAATACTTTATTTTTTTCCTGAGGTTCGTGAGATTTTTATCTTTTACTTAAATCCAAAATTTGCACTTTAACCAGCTGGAATAAATACTGTGCTTCTCATAATCTCATAATGGCATCCAGGAATAGATCGGCTCCTTCAGACACTCCAGAGTTCAAGACCTGAGATTCATTAAACATTTGCAGGACTGCTCGAGAGGCGGGCTTTTAGCCAGCTGAGGTCTAATTCAGTTTTTCCGTTTGTACAGCCAAACTTTAAACAGCACATTTATGAGTAATGCAAAACTATCTTTCGACCTAGGCAGGCCTATGCACCAGAAAACACTGGCATGACAACTGAATTATCATGACATATGTAATAAAAATATTACCCACTAGCCCTTACGTCTGTTTGTGTATCATCTGACAACATGTTTCCCACTTTCTTTGTTGTTTCAGGTGAGATTTGTGTCATGCAAAACGATGCACAAATTCACTTAACGTCTACAGTATGTGAACTATGTGTAGTGTATCAGGATCCATGATACGCCACATTTATTACGTTCACAGAATCGACCTTCATAGTGAAAACTCTGACTGACAAAATCAAAACAATTTAAAGAGAATCCCATCATGCAACTGCTGCAGATGATCTCCTTTAAACTGAAAAGGAAAACTTTAAACTATATCATCTGGAGGGGTTTTTCTGCAAGAGACAGAGAGATGTTGTAATATAGTAAAGGCAGTGGAAACGTTAATACTGTTCCTAAACGTGCTCTCCAAACTAACATCCCGCACTATTCCAGTCTGACCACAAGATGGCGCCAGCGGTCAGTGGCCCAATTATTACTTTTCCTCAACAGCTGTTAGTTTGTTCTTGTCTTTCAGCTGAGGATTTAAACCTGATCAACACAAATAAGGTATGTCTAAACATAAATATCCTAAAAAATGTTTTTGCTGTTGTTGTTTTTTTTTTAATTAGACTACAGCTTTTTTTTTTCTTCTAGCGGCCAATCCGGTTTATTGGCGATCAAACCTCAGCAGAAAAAATGACACCTGAGCCGAAACAGCTTCACCCACCCTCCTGCTGCCTCAGATCAGACTCACGCTGCTGCTTTGAAACTCGGAGACGACGAGGCGGTGCTACACTTTAGCAAAGGCTTACAGCATATATTCCTCATTTTATCCTGAGGAAGCTTTGCGGCAACTCAGTCCCTCCTAGAGAAAAAAAACTGTTAGGAAATATATTTTTTTTTATACGTGGAGCAGGATGGAAGCAACAAAAGGAGACTCTGCTGAACAGGCTGCCACTTTATTTGGGACACAAGAAATGGAGAGTCAAAGGAGAAACACAGGGAAGAAGTGGAGCAACCGATGTAAAATCATTACTGGGGTACGTTCAGTTGCTAAAACCTACCTGTCTGTTTAAACCATGTGTGGCCACATGGTGTAGTTGACTTTCACATTCCTATAGTGAATTCTTACAACTGATTTAAGTGCCAAAGTGCCTTTTGGTCACATTTTAACCGAAAGAAACTGGGTCTTGCTGCACAAATTATACACTGTAGATCACAAGGTGAGGTCAGCTGTGAAGTTGACAAGTATGGTTGTAAACTGAACATGTTTGAGGTTTGGACTTTTATCAACAAAACAAGAGATTTGAATGTGTCACCTTGTGCTCTGGGAAGTGTTGATAACCACTTTTTAAAATTGATAAATCATTAATATAATCACTGATTATTTGATCAAGTGATGCGTGACTTTATCATATGAATCATTCATCTGAGTTTTTTCACTGTTTACTCTCAGTGTCTTACAGCTGTCACACAACTGAGACTGCCAGTGTGAATGTGGAAACTAGATGTTTTCACACTAGTGCGGAAAGTCAGAGGCCAGAAGTGTCTCTCCAGGTGGGAATGAAATGAAGTTGTTAGCAAAAAGCCCACAGTGATGATTCTGATCTGAAGGAGTAAAGGTTTGAGCTTTGCACTGCAAAAAGGCTGCAATGCTTTTGGATTCAAAGTCACTAAAAAACACTGTAGCTTTTCTTAGTTTTCTTAGGACCTATATAAGCATCATTTTGGACATTTGATTACTCTTTTCTTTGTATTCAACCAAACAGAAGAAAATAAACGGAACAACTGCAACATTTATTATCCACAGTTTATACAGGCACTGAGACTAACCACACATATTCTGCATGGAGGCTAAATCTGGAATACATTTTGGTGTTTACATGAAGACTGAAACCATAATTGAAAGAACTGCGAAGAAGAATGTGATTATGTGTTTTGAATTCTTCTTGTATATAGCTGTGGTCAGGTCTATATCAGAGAAAATTTGATGATTTTTAACAGAAAAATAGATAAATATTTCTGTATTTGGCCAAATGATTTTTGTGTGGAGTCTCCCTTATCTGTCATGATAAACTGCACAGACAGGAAACCCATCTCAGAGTGAAGTGAACACTTTCAAAACTATTTACTAGTTAAAACCACAGGAAACAGTTTACTTGATACTGATTAGATACACATGTGGCAAAGTCAAGAGAACACACGCATCACACATACATCTGCCAAGGTACTTATAGGTAATATTTGTAGTTCCATTGTTATTTAAGGTGTTGCGAAAAGGAATATTACAACAGTGTGGGACTAAAGACAAAATGCAAAGCTATTATTCCCTACAACACACAGCTTACTCTTTAGTTTTTCAGATTAATAGTCACTCTGGGAGAATGTTATACACTTTAGTTTAATCAGATCTTTACTGTGTAGACAACAGAGTTTGTCTTTCAGTGGCAGACAAGTAGGTTTCCACCAGGCAGACTGTTTACTTTCACAACCCACAAAGACCACGTCTAAAAGCTTTTCCAAGGAGCCAAGTCTCCTTCTTCACCTATAGCTGTGGAAAAATAAGTGCAGCATATTTTCATACCTGTCTAGGAATTAAAGTCTTGGTGTATGTGAATCACGCTAAATGGATTACTTGTGGTGAATGATTCCCACAGCCCTGCGCTTAGCTGCACACAACAGCTTTCTAGCATGAAACAGTTAACGGGTGGGAATGACTACTGCGTGAAAATATCTGACGTTGTGTTGAGTCAGTGGTTCTTATTTTTGCAGCAAGTAAAAATAAAGCCCACAAACTAATGTGATTCCTGTGTTTGTCATCAGTAACAGTGCCTTGTATGTCTATTATGCTGTTTTATTTTGAACTTTAAACTTAATTAGATGAATCTACATTGGAAAAAAGGAGGATTTATATCCACATACTTACTTGGCAGTTATTTAGGTACACCAAGCTTAAAACGAATTCAGCGATGGTGTCAAATCTGATGGAGGCACAAGATGGTTAAAAGGATTCTTCTACACAATCATGGGTATCTCTGATAAACTATAAAGAGATCACAAGATGAAGACTCAACAGATGCACCAACTTAACCAAACGGCACCAAAAAGTAAAAAAAACTGGCAACACACTTTAAATTCTGGTTTCAAACCTACTCTCAAACTCCATGATAATTAAACACCCATGATAACCACTAAAGGTCTGTTTTGGGTGTACTAGGTACTTTAAAGTAAGCATGAATGATATAACTGTTGAACACCCCCCTTCTCTAAATGTACCGATTCAGATTGTTTTGAAACGCCCCTCTAATTACAAATTGCTTGCCGCCAGTGAGCAGCCATTTCTGTGCAGATTCAAGCAGCAGATGAAGAAGCAGCAAAACCCTGTTCCCCCTTTGATTTTTTTTTTAATTCCAGAGGACCAAGAGCAACATTTGGACATTTGGAGATCGTGTGAGAGAGAAGGTCAGCCCCTGTTTGCTCAATGACTGTCACGCAAGATCATGATCCCATCTTGAATAAAGTTGTAAAGTCTCACAAAAATAAAATATTTAATCAGCAGATCAACAAAATGACTACACTCTCAAATCACATACATGGTTCTGTACTAAAGCACAGACTAAATACTGATAGAATACATTGAAAACACAAATGTCAGTCTTATGAGGGGAATACTAAAACATTCTTTCTGCACCATAAATGTGCCAAAATTTACCTATCTTGTCAATGTTGAAACATTTTTGTCCTAGAGGAAAAAGAAAGGTTTATCCTCTGGGGATCATGAATCTGTACCAAATTTCATGGCAGTCTGCCCAATAGCTGTCGTTGCTCCCCAGTGTTTTGGTGAAACTGTAGGGAGTCAGGTGAGCACCACAGTCATTAAGCTTCATGGGTGCATGGATGGATTAATGAACAAGTCTACCAGGCACAGGCCTATGAACTCAAGAGGTGTAAAAGTGACTAGCTCTTGTTTGAACGAGCCTCGTAAAAAACGACAAAAAAAACAACAGAATGACAAACTAAACATCCTAAAAGAAGCTCAGTCTGGGGGACTTGAGGCTGTGGGGGGACTTTGACAGTTTAAAAATGTCACAGAAATCCACTGAGAAAAACAACAGTGCTCTTCCCTATCCATGCAAAATTGTTGTAGGGATAAAAGCTGTTTCTCTGTGGTGGTTATAACTTTCTATAACAACTTTCTGTTGTATTAGTTGAAGAATGTATTTTTGGTTCTGCAGAATGTCTCGATTTATGGGTCCTCCCACTGAGCCAGAAATCTGTCAGTGTGTTTATATTATGGTCACAGAGGCATGTGACTGACATCTGTGTCTGGAGGGCCAGCAGAAAAAAAACAAGGACATTGTCACCACAGTATTATTCAAAATATTATATAATGTGAAACTGCATTGTGTTTGTCCAGTTTTGAAGCTAGTTTGTATGAGGAAAAAGCGTGGTCTGTCATAATTTAAAGACACTGTTGTTATTGAGTGTTTGTCTTGCAGAGTTTCTTTCCTCTCCTTTTATGTTAACCAAGAATATCATCTAAACATCTTCAGTCATGTTTTTTGAAAGCTACATGTGATTTATGAACGTCTGTAACTTAAACAAACATGCTGACGACTGTTGTCTGGATTTTAGGTCCTGCTGCTGTGTTTACTGGTGATCATCCTGGCCGTGGTGTTATCTCTGAGAACGGGCAATGCTGGGAGAGGTGGGCCACACTGTAAATTAACCTCCATGGAGCACAATTTAACGTTTCTGTGTCTCTTGACTTTAACTACAGCATGTTGCTTGACACCTTGTATCTGTCACTCACCACAGTCAGCAGCTGTATGAGGAGCAGGGCTTTTACTGTGTTTAATTGGATTCCACTAGTGTTAGGCTACCATTTTAATGTAAACAAAACAAATATCAATTAAGGACACATACAGTATCAAAGCACCCCATTTGTCAAGGGATTAGGATACAGATACATGTAATCACTTGCAGAGTCTATATTTAGAAGACTTTGAAACCAACCTTTCTAAGCATGTAACTGCCTGCAACACTTTTACTGAATATGTGAAATAGCCTGACACCAACCCCAGGACTGTAGCTCATATTGCCAGCCTGCATGTGTCATTGCACACATGCTCAAGATGCTTTAAGTTTAAGATGAGGATTTATTTATGAGCACAAGGCATAAGAATGTTTCCAATAAATTGTTTAGCAAAATGTTTAACTCTATATAGTTGTATAAAAAAAATACAAGTTGTCAGTGGGCAGAGGAACAAACAAGCCTGCATTTTACCACTGTGAGACTAACCATCTGCCGTTTGAGCTCAGAGAAATACCTACAGTAATGTAGAGCCTGCTAACGTCTCACCGCAGATCCCTCAGAAACTCTAAACTGTGAGTATATACGGCACAGATCAAAAGAGTCAAGTTACAAAGCAGCCATTAAAGAAAGAACCAGAGAGAGAGGTTAACTCTCAGGACTTTATATGATTTGTTAACAGTAAATGTTTCAATCATGGTGGTACGTCACATCTTTTTTAGAGTACTGTTGCAAAACATGTCATAAATACACATCGCAGCCAGACAGGAATGTTCACCAGTGGTTGGCATGTTTTCTGCAGCTATAGATTCCCGGGTTAGACATGGGCAGTGGCGTCAGTAAGCTCTTTGTTGCAAACCGCTGTGCCAAAACACCCCTCTTCCATTTCTGGGGCAGTGGTGGTGACTGTGGGTTACTGTCCCCAGCCTGGGCGGAGTGCTTTTTCTGCTGTGGCATTTTCCTTTAACTGTCCTAACCAGCTCACATTAAAGCCATATGGGAAGAATAATGTTCAGGTTTTCACTCAGACTTATTTTGGAGTCATTCACATACAGTATATGCAGCTTTGTTGGAACATCTACATCTTTCATGAGGCTGCTTTCTTGGTAACTTTTGAAACTGATCAGAAGAATAAAAATAACCCAGGATGTGATTTCACCAGTGTGTGGTGTTAAAAGCTGAGTATGGGGTTTTTCCTATGGATAACACACCACAGCAACTTGTCTCCTGAGAGCAGAGCGAGCATCCCCGTGTTCGGTCCAAACCACAATGCTGTCCTCAAGAGGCAGCGAGGAGGGTGTTTCTCACCAACATGCTAAGACTCTCTTTGTCATGTCTCCAGTCAGCAGCAGATTTGATGGGAACGGCAGTTGCTTGAGAGGTGAAAGAGGTGGCCCAAAACTTCCTGCTTGGAGTCACCTTGCCGTGGGAAAGTCCTTCAGCTTGACACCATTTGTTCTGAATACTCAATGGGAATACAGAAGCACATACAGTATTTGCCTCTTGTACTGTACTTCTACTGTACAGAGGTTTTAGTGAAAATGTTCTGCTAAATCCACTGCAAACTATGTTCCCAGCATCAGAGATACAATCCCAGCTGCGATTGGGCATGGCTGACAAATAGAGACAGACAGCCATTCACATTCATATTCAATTTAACTCAACTAGGGGAGAGAGAAGAAACAAAGTTAATAACATGCAATGATGGCATAAAAGTGGACAGGCAGAGAAAAGGAGGAGAGGAGCTCATACCTATGGTCAGTTGAGAATCAGCAGTTAAACTAACTGCATGTCATTAGAGTACCCAGAGAAAACCCAGGCAGACATAAGGACAACTTACAAACTTAACAGAGGGTGGCGCCTGGCCGTTCAGTGGATTCAGTCGCAGGTCCTTCTTGCTGCATCCTGCCACCCCTGGGCTGATTCTGTGCACCAAATCTGGCCCAGATGTGGAAGTAGCATCTGACAATCATGCTATGATGGCGGCAGAGTACTAATGCATACATTGGGCCAGAGGAAACATAAATATGTGGTCAGAGTATTTGCCAGAATAATGCTGTTCTCTGAAAACAAATTAGCTACCAGGAAGTGAGCATAATGAAGCAATTTGGGACTAGAGCTAAATAGAGCTTCATACTGGTGAAAACACAGTCTTGTGTTACAGGTTTTTGCACTGCCTCCATGAAACCAAAAAAAATCCACTGAATCAGGTTTCAAACATTTGCACATGTTGTATGATGCTATAGATATAGGAAGTGAAAAAGTGGTAAGTGAGTCTTGGAGGGTGTCTCTGACCTCAAAACATAGAAGCATAAACTCATCAGGAGCCTGAATGTCACACTTTTTGTTTGCGTGAGCAAACGCTGAGATGACTTCTATTTTTTGTGAACATATGTTGTCCAGAACAAAATCTGGCTTAATAATAGGACAGCTAAGGACTTTTTTGCTTGTTCATGGAGTCTTTCTGTGCTGTTGCCAATTTGTGCCTTTATGTAACACATTCATGTTCTTCACAGACTTGTGCTCTCTTCTTGTTCCAAGAGAAAAAAAATCAGTGGAAACACTTTACTGGCCAGAAAACACAGGGAATCTTCAGTCTCTTCATGTCCTAAGTCATCTTATGATTATGTGGATGACCAAAGTAGCTTTATTCTGCATTTGTGCAGTTTCACATCCTGTTTGATTAGAGATTTATGCAATTCATGTTTTTTGTTCTTGCAAAAATGCATGCATGATATCACGGGTGATATCATGCACCAATTAGAATTTGGCAATGCTTGAATGAAAACATGCTGACAGCTATGGGATTGTTTCTGTGCTGTCGTAGTCAAATCTAACTATTCCTACATCCCAGTCCCTGCTTCCTGATGAAGCAAATTGAAGTAATTTTTGAGTGTTAAACTCTTACTTAGGGTTACTTTTCCAAGCTTAAGTTATGAGCTGTGTTTGTATCCACCTGGCAAATATTCTTCCAGAGAAAGCGTGTCAGAGCTTTTTCACTGAAAATCACAGTACAGTACAGTATGCAAACAGTGAGAGTGAACAAAAACTACTGAGTAGAAGGCCACACAGCTGAACAGTGGGAGCCAAGGGGTGCTGCAGAGTCCAGTGATAAATCTTTATTGGTTCCACATTATAAGTGACCCCCTTTCACATTGTCACACTTTTATGGCTCCACTTTGGAATACCCCAAATGCATTTTTGCAGTTTTCTGATTTTCCATTCGTGCCTTCAGGAAATTTCTTCAAGTTTGGCACAAATGTCAACTTGGAGTTATGGATGTGATAACATTAGGTCACTAATGGTCACTTTGACCTCACATGTGTCCCGTTTTCATTAAAGTAAAATATCAGCAGTGACTAGAGGAACACATACGCCTACATGGACTTATAGATGAACTGATTAGAATATTATAATTATATTAATTATATTTTAATTTGATAAATTAGTAAAACAATATATATATTCTAGCTGCTTTAAAGGTCCCCTTTCACTGGTCCAAAATTAAACTGATTGTTTTCTTTTTAAAATATTTGGTGTTTGTTGACATTAGTATTGTGTGTTACAGTCACATTAGCTTTGAGAAATATGTTGTATATTATGCATGCAACTGGTAAAAAAAAATGTCCTTTTTTTTTTTTCACTGACGACACTCCTTTTTTCCAGAAGGGGAGCTCTGGCTGAAGAAGTATTTTGAGGAAAATCAACAGCTAAAGTGTCCACATGGGTAAGTAATACAGTTAATTTGTTTTACTGTTGTAATGTGAAAACATCTAAAAGAGAAAATATCTCCTCAAACCTCATTTTAGCTTGGTTTTGATTACATCAGCTCCTCTCCTCCACTCATGTGATATTTTTCAGCATGTTTTAGTGCTGAGAGTGAAGCTTTTGTCCTTTATTGCCCACATTTCTCCTGGTTTGAGATGATTGTTCCCAGCTCTCAGTTCTTTGTAGAAAATAAATTGGGGCTAAAGAGAAAAACAAACTTTTTTTAATCACAATCTGCAAGTTAAGTCAATTAATTTTCAATGTTAAAGAAGTGTGTAAATAGCCTAAACTATTAATCTTGTTGGTATATTGGAAGGAAGTTTCTATGGAAACATTAAGGAAGTCATGTGGGTGTTTCTTCTTTAGTAATGGAGTGTCTTATTAGACTATGGAAAAGAGAAGTTGAGACTATTTTCATTTTGAGTGCCGTCTGTATTTTTGAGTATCAAATGCAATCATTCTGTTGGTGTTCATATTGTGCCTTTTGTTAAGCACTTTTTAAAGTGCTTCTCATACAACAATAAGCTGTTTTGGAAATTATTGATATATGTTCTTGCATATAAGAACCTAAGTTTTGTAAACTGTAAATTGAAATCAAATAGAAAGGCTAATGGGCAAGTATATGGACAAAGAAATTGCATTTTCCATTGCTTTCATTGTGTTGTGAATTGAGAGAACATTTTACGCAAGATCTGTTATATCTGCCGCAAATGTCTGCTAACGTCACTGATTAGCAGAGGCGTACACCACAGTTTGGTCATTCTAGTTATGTTAGTTATGGTTTGATGACTTTGTGTTGCGTATAAAAAAATGTTGTTCACTGTGACAAGCTTTTTATTAGCGCTGTGTTTTGACATGAATCTGGTGATTCGATAAATATCAAGTGATGCAGGCTCCGATTCAATGTACTGTGTTACAGTAAGGAAAGTGATGTGTTACCTTTTTAATGATCTTATTTTAAGAAAGTCAAAGTATCAAGAACACACCACCACATGCCTAAATTCTGGGTTTAAAAAAACGTATATAACGTTGACATCTAGTGGTCCAGGGTTTTAACACAACACAAAATGAACATCTTCATCAACAATCAACAATCTTCCACCACTTTTTAAAGGCCTTTGCTTTAATTTAGTTGTCCAGAATTTTACTGCTGTCTAATGGCCCAAGAAAAGTTGATAAGAACTTGGGAATATAATCTTCCAACCGCTGGGTATTGTTTGATTCTCAGTCCTGGGTAGCTATGATACTGTAACTCTATAAGTGTATTTAACCTGTAGACAATATAATTCATTTAATACTCCCACTGAAACAGGAGAAGATTGGGCCCCTTCAATGAACAAAGAAATCTGCTGGTAATAACAGGCCTCTCAGTGTCTCTCAGCAGGGTCACATTACTCTTCCTCCTCGCCTGTGTTGGTGTGGTTTGTGTTTTCACTTTATTTTTCCTCCTGTCAGCTGAATCAAAGAGCTGCTTTGTATTACTTCTACACTAACCTACTGTACAAAACACTTCTGGTGCCAAAGATAGCCATGTCTCCTGCTGAGTAATTAATTTACCTCGGTGACCTATCATGCTTTCTCCCTGTCTCTCCACCCAGTTTTTCCAGGCCACCTCTCATCCTGGTGTCCATGGATGGATTCAGAGCAGAGTATCTGAAAGATCATGGCAACCACCTCCCTATCATCAACAAGTTGCGTAAGTCACCAACACTTCTGGACTCCACTGCTGTTCAGGATTTACTCAGCGCCCTGGTATGAGTGAACATTAATGTGTTGCAGGAAGTGCCGGAACAACAACACCATACATGAGGCCTGTTTACCCGACAAAGACATTCCCAAACCACTACACTATTGTGACTGTAAGTCTTTTCTGGTCTGTTTTATAGAGCCAACTGTTGATTTATTGGATCCAAATGGCTGGATAGGTTGACTGGTTTTGACAGTGGTGAGGAAGAACTCTATAAAAAGCAACAGAAACATGCAATGTAAAGAACAATGTAAAGATATAGTACTTGGTTTTAAAGTGTTTTTATTGTGAAAAATAAGAAAAATGAGCATTGAGATTAGATTAGATTAGATTAGATTCAACTTTATTGTCATTACACATGTACAAGTACAGGGCAACAAAATGCAGTCTAGGTCTAACCAGAAGTGCAATAAGCAGCAAGTGCAGGATAAGGTACACGGTATAAGTTATGTTATATGTACAGTAG
>JAUYWH010000016.1:12710833-12740153 GCA_034779795.1 Ctenopoma multispine | reverse complement strand
GACCTCCTTCCTGTAGGCAGTCTCATCGTTGTTGTTGATGAGACCGATCACCGTGGTGTCGTCTGCAAACTTGATAACGGAGTTCGATCCATACACAGGTCGGCAGTCGTGGGTGAAGAGGGAGATGGAATAGTGTGAGGTTTGGGGACCTCCTGTGCACAATTTTTTCCCTATATTTTAAGCGGTGTAAAATTTTGAAATTGCCACATCACGATTGAGCAGTTTTGAACGGATGCCCATTGTAATGTTATACCTAAAAGTTCTATGCCGAATATGTACAGAACTTCTGTAGTCTGACTTTGCATTGCAAAGCAGGACACTAAAGTGTGCACTTCTGTAAAACAAACCCAAAACAAGTGCCTTTAACATTGTTTCTTGCTTAAATCTTGCAATTACTCAATAGGTGGAGGTGAAGTTGTCTGAAAGTTAAGTAATGGAAATTGTGGCATCTGGACGTCCTCCTTTCTTCGCAATAAAAAAGTCCAGTTGCCATAAATCGACTTACAGATTAAAAGTCTTGCTCATAGGTAAAATTACAGATATATTTATTGTAGAAACACTTTACTGTTGTAGTTGGTTGAGGTGAAAATTATTAATTTAAATTAAAAATACCTCCACTCTACCAGGGTAAATGTGCTTTTTTACTTTTACTCTACCATTGCTGTTAGTTTATTACAGTCCAACAGTCTACATACAGTATACACATTTTGCATGCGATTGTAAAGCCAGTTTAACTTGCTGCGCTGAAAGTTACTGTTGAGGCCTAATGACTTACATGTGCTTTTGAAGAGGAAGCACAGCAGAACCGCCAGGCCTGCAGAGTAGAGTTCACCTCTTCTGATTGAAAGTAAACCCTGTAATTAAAATAAACTGATGTGGTTGCCAGTAATATTTAGATTGAGAAGATTATGGAGAGGATCTAATCACTGTAAATCCATGCAGCCACAGTAAGAAAGCAGTTCACCTTGATTATGTGTTTATTTTAACTCTGATTTCTCCAGGGTCTTTATCCGGAGTCTCATGGGATTGTGGACAACAAGATGTATGATGTGACCCGAAACACTTTATTCAGTTTGAGAACTGATGAAAAACTAAATCCAAAGTGGTACCAAGGAGAGCCAGTAAGTGACTCAGTACAGCCATGATTTTGTGTACAATACTAAGGTAAAAATGTACTCGTCAGTAAATATTTGCAGTGTGAAAGCAGTTACAGCTACAGGTAGCTAGGCAGTTTTGAAAATAGCTTTTTTCACATATCTAAGAATCTGAGTCATACAGTACTGTTAAGTAAGCTGTGAAACTTTACACATCCTGATTTGTGGAAAACCAGACATGAATCAAGGGAAGACACTTGCCGTGTAAGAAACAGGAAGCACTGTGCTCAAATTGTACTGTAATTTGCTGTCTGTGAACGGCACGAGAGACTGATTGCTGAGAATCAGCTCTCTCTTTAATGAGCCTCTTGATGTAATTATGGATTCTGCTTGTGCTGAATGACAGCTTGTGAGGGCTGTGAGTTGTGCTTGTTTAGATGCTTTGTGGTTTCCATTTAAATGGGAGGGCTCTTAAATCTCATCCCTCAACTGTGTGACAGGCAGCTTCTCTTGAAAGTACACCACGCTGCAGTCCGTATGAAGTTTCAGAGGGAGACGAAATTGATCACCCCTGCTGAGTGATTCATTCTGCATGAATGCACAATTTCATAGTGGCATATGGTCCAATACAACTAAGTGCATCTGTCAAAATATCCCCACAAGGCTACAGCATCAGTAAAACACCATCTACCTGCAGATCAGTCTAATAGGTATTGATTTAGCTTATAAATGCACAGGTAGATTTCCATAAGAGTTGACTGATGTTCGAGGGATTGTGCTTTTATCCTAATGGACTAAGCACTGCTGCTGTGATGAATGAGTTAGTTATAAGTCTGTTACAGCTCAGTACGTTTGCATTACTCATATACTTAGATGACCCCATAGGTCAGTTTTATCCTTTCTCTTCCATTCATTCCCTCTTTTCATGTCCTTTGTTTTATTTCCTCTCTATTTCCTCTTTCTTTTCCCTCCCTCTTTTTATTCATTTCCTTACATCTAATTTTCTTTTTATTTTATGTTCTTTCCTCTTCCCTTTTGTTTTGCTCTCTCTCCTCCCCTCTTCCTTTCAGGTCTGGACCACTGCAATGCGTCAAAATTTGAAAACAGGAACCTTCTTCTGGCCAGGCTCAGATGTAGCCATCAATGGCACCCTCCCAAATATATACAGGAAATATGACTAGTAAGAGTGATGTTATTATTTTATATGCTTTTAAATGTAAATACACACTTTTTTATAAATGACATGTTCCTTTTTTATGTACAGCAATATTAAATATGAGACGAGAGTGTCAACGCTGTTTGAATGGCTCAGTTTACCTGAGGAACAAAGGTATTACATGTTTTTTTTCTTGTCATTACAAAAATAATGTGCTTTACACTTAACGGTGGCCTTTATGATTTTAGACCTGACTTTTACACTTTGTACATGGATGAACCAGACACATCAGGACATTATCATGGGCCAGGAAGCCCAGAGGTCAGTCACTCACTAAACATTACACCAACAACTATAAGAAGGTTGTTACAGGGCAAGTTTAATGATTTTCCATAGTTTGTTGACAAATCCCAAAAAGAAACTGGAGGTTATGTGAGGAGGTTATTTGTTTGTTTATTACTGCTAACAAACAATTATTTTGTTAAAACATATCCAGTCTTTTTCCTGACTGACAACAAAGCCATTTAATTTATTATATTAGGTAATTATTGATTTGCTGAGGCAGCTTGTTCTTGAACTAAGCTATTGGTGAGTGTTGTTTTGCAGCCACAGTAACATGTTAACTCTGTTAATGATTTAACTGTTTTTGTAACTTCAGGTTGTTTCAGCTTTGGAGAATGTGGACAATGTTTTGGGAAAACTGTTGTATGGCTTGGCAGAGAGAAACCTGGGCAACTGTGTTAACTTGATGATCGTATCTGACCATGGTGAGATATTTACACACACAAGCAAAGTAATCGGTAAAGGTTTTTTTTTCATTGAGCAATTCAGGAAATGTTGTATTCAGTTTCCTTTTTTTTGGATTTCATTAAAAGCTGTTCTTTTTCATACAACTTAACTTCTTAAATACCCATCTTTAAGCTCTGTGGTTTTGCAATAGTTGGTAGTTGGTGTATGCACCACTGTTGGAAACTTCAGAGACTTGGTGTTGGCTTCAAATGTTTGAATTAGTTGAGTCACAGCACCCATTGCAGAAAAACTACAAGCCTATACCAGAAAAGAAACGATGACTTTGTACACTGGGGGAAAAAAATTTTTTTGAAAAGCATTTGAAAAACATTTTGAGACCATATGTTTAGTCTTGTAATTAAAGACCACACAGAAAAGTAAATGGGAGCGACTCAGTTGTCATTAGCTTTCCCAGAGAAGATATTCATTTTGACATACTTTGCTATTTGTTAGTCGGCAGCTTGTCATCAGCCTAAAAGAAGGATTCATCAGGGTTCACATGTCACACCCAAAAACACATGTTATACTATAAGTACAAATGTACAAGTCACACCCTGCATGGACTATAAATTTTAAGGAGTGACAAAATGACTCTCCAGACCCATTTTTTGTTAACATAAACCTTCACGTAAACGTGCAGAGGGTGAACTTAAACATGAGTATGGGACAAAAATAAACATATGAAGTAATTCACAAAAAGTCATGGATTTAAAAAGACAAAGTTCAGTGAAGGTTCAATCTACCTTTGTCACAATCTGTCAAATGAATGTTTTCTTTCTCAGGCATGGAGGAGGCTTCATGCGAAAAGGCAGCGTTTGTATCAAACTACCAGGACAACACAGACAGATTTACTGTCATCCAAGGCCCGGCTGCTCGCATTAGACCAACTCACCTCCCAGAGGATTTCTTTTCCTGTGAGTTACTGTCGATAGTATGATTTCCTTCCTTCCCGTTATTGCAGCATATTAGTTTATTTGCAACCAGTGTTTGTGACCGTATCCTGTGTCTTGTGTTTTTTTCCTCAGTCGACTATGAAGGCCTTGTGAAGAACCTGTCGGTATGCGAAGTATTCCAAATGTGACTTTTGTATTGATAAGAAGAATGAAAAATTATCTGCTTGCTTAGCTTCACGTCAAACAACCACATTTTCGCTCCACTGAGTGTTGATTGTTCTCATGTGTGTCTCTGTTCTGAAGTGCAGGACCCCTGATCAGTCAATGAGGCCATACCTCAAAGAAAACCTGCCCAAAAGGATGCACTTCGCTAACAACGTACGCATTGAGAGGGGACACCTCTATATGAAACCAGGCTGGCAGGCAGCACTGTAAGTCACCCATTAAAGTGAGATCATGCACTGAGTATTTGTAGTTTTACTAGTAATTCATTGACATTACTTAATTAAAAATGGTCTGACAGGGTAATAAAATGCTCAGTTTCTTAACAAATGTGTTTACAAGAGAAAAGCGAACATTGGTAACATGGAAATGATGTCCACAGCTACACAAATTAGATCCAAACTGACATAAACATACAATAGTTACCACTGTGTTAAAAAAATGCAGTGGCTGGAATGGAAGATGGAAATTCAAGTATCCGGAATTTTTACCCTGAGTTTAATTTAAAAAAATATGAACCTACAGCTAGTTATTAGCATAACAAGAAACAAGAAGAAATTCAGGAAGGTTTGTCATTTTGCATGGTATTTACAGAAATACACAGGCTGAAACTAAATGTTGTTTCTCACCAGCCTCTGACAATATTCACTAATAAAGAATAAAAATACAGTAAAAAAAGAAGTTACAACAGAGCAAGAGTGATGTGCATTATACTGTCATTTTAAACTGTTAGCTGTCAGTCTGCATTTACATGTGTTATATTAACTGCCACACTGAGTGGGATGTTCTCTTTGAGTGCATCCACATTTGTGTGGATAATACTGTCCCAAGCAGGACAGTGAGGTGCTTCTCCATCAAAAAGTCCTGGATCAGGCGAGGTTGAACCTTAAAAGGCCAAATGAGCTGAACAAATATTTTTAACAGATTTATAGTAGGAGTCCCTCCTACTTCTCCTACAGACAAACAGACGGCACACCCATCACAATGTCGCCACTGCTACCCCCCCGCACCCACATCCCTCCAGTAATAAATATAATAGACTGTCATCAAACCACACCTGTTACTGGGGACACCATAAAAAATTGCATCCCCCCATCAACACGCTACAGTTCGCCTATCATCTCCAGGTTGTAGGAGATGATGCCATCATATACCAACTTCAGCCCTCTCTCACTTGGACAGAGCAGGCAGCACTGTAACGATTTAATACAATGCAGCCTGCCCCGCTGAGAGAGAAGCTCTTGAAGATACAGGTAGATCTGTCCTTTCACCTTTCCTCCTTAAAATAACACAGCAACACAGAGGCTGTCTACAGAAAGGAACAGAGCAGATTCTACTTTTCGAAGAAGCTAGCGAGTGCAACGTCCTTTGCTGCTGTGATAAGGAACTATACAGGAAGTCATTCCTGCCAACAGCCATGACCCTGTACAAATGCTTTGACAGAAGATAGCTTTGCTCCAACAGTGTAGTGGGACAGACTTTATTTCCTGTTATTGCACATTGATTCTCAGTCAATACAAGATCTAGTCTACATCTAGTGTTAACAATCATGTATAAAGAATAAAAGATGTTATTTTGGAGAGGGGTTGTGCAACTGTCGTGTGATTGCAACAGAAAATTGCGAAATTGTTCCCTGCTGAAGAGTTTAATCAGTTGACGTAAGAGAATGTCGCTGCATGGAAATTTGACATCTGGTCTAGGTTGTGTAGAGCTGTGCCAACCTAAAATGTCTCCTTCAAAATAAGGTTATAATAGCTGTCAGAATGGTGTTTCAATCCTCGCAATAATTTTAGCCCCTCAGATAAAGTATTTGTATTTTAATTCCTCAGTGATCGCAAGAGCATCAAGTACTGCACAGGCGGATTCCATGGCTCAGATAACCTCTTCTCCAACATGCAGGTCAGAGGATGGAAGGATGTGTGTGTGTTTGTGATTGCTGATAAATACTGACTTTGACTCTCATGCACTGTACGAGAAGGGGCCTGGCAGATTATTACCTCACTGTTGAGAGATACACATTAACTCTTACACGTCATCTCCAATGAGTTTAACTTTCTTGTTTGTCAATTATCTGGAATGCATTAGTAAATTATGAATTCGCCACTAATAAAGCAGAAATAATACAGTTTATAAACCCTTGACAAATGGTCATGAGAAAGTGATTCCCTCCAAGCTCAGGTAGCATAGCTGTTCTCAGTGTTTTAAAGCTACAGGAGATGTTGCTTCTGTCATGTGCTGATTGTCTGAACTGTGAGCTGCTTTCAGACTGGACAGGAAGCTAAAATCCAACGGGAGACTGTTAATAGACTAACCCAAAAAACAACTTTAAGCTGGAGCCTGGTATTTCCGAACAATAATAATTCACAAGTGGCTCTGAATTTGATTCTGTTATCCTTAAAGAAAGCTGTACCTACAGGTAGTACTCACTCACACCCCGTCACAATCTGTGACCTTTGAGCGGTCTCAGCAGTGATTTCATTCTCCAGTTTGCTTCATTTGACTGAAAACTGTCCAGAATTTCACAACAAGAAGAAGAGAAATCAGCTTTATTATCATTGATTACATTTACATGTTTCAATGAAATTTGACTTCTGCATTTAACCCATCCCCCATTGGGGGGCGCAGTGGGCAGCCACAGGGGGCACCCAGGAGCTGGCACTGAGTGTCTCGCTTAAGGATCATCTTACTTATTTTAAGATCTGAATTAGAATTTAATATTTGAGTCTTTCTGACATATATCTCTGTATTAGTTTTGCCAATAGTAGTAAATATAGGAGCGAATACTTTAAAAAACATCAAAGGTTCGCATGAGAAATACTGTGTTGCTCTAAAACTCACATACAGTAATTATACTTGTTGTGAGAAGCTGCTTTACGCCTCCATTTCTCAGCTTTGGCCACAGTTTGTAAATTTGTAAATGTGTTTTTGTCTGCCACCTTCGTGTTAGTCATCACAATACGTCAGTTTGTTTCTAGACATGGTTTGCTGTGGAATTTGACATGATATAATTAGCTGACAAGGCGGCTGACTTTTCTAAAAACAGGTCTGTGACGATCATTGTCCTGCTCCAGAAATGTCAACACTTTTCAGCTTGCTTCCACACAACACAGAGCAAAGTGTGCTTGAATTAGTTATGTGTCCTAAAATTCAAATGGTAAGAGCGTTTTACTACACTGGATTAATTAAAATATTTACTCACAGCTTAATCGTGACATTGAGTCAATGACATCTTGTTGTTTACTGTAAAGAAAGACTTTAAATGTAGGTTTTCTCTCCATATAAATAAATGAATTAATGTCAGTATGTTGGTGTGTATTTTTGCAGACCATCTTCATTGGCTATGGACCAGGATTTAAAAACAAAACTGTTGTGCCCCCTTTCGAAAACATTGAACTATATAACCTTATGTGTGGTAAGTTAATTTGTTGAACCAGTTTCTATCAGAACTAAACTGGAATTTATAATTTCCACTCTGTGACTTTACTGTTTCTGTCTGTACTGTGTTTCTATACTTTTTAATTCTACATTGAGAAATGAGTATAAAGTATATGGCAACAGTTTTATAAAGCTAACCTGGTTCTAATTTGCATTGTTTTACTGAGACATCATATTATTCTTAGAAAACACACAGTAGGTAAGTTTTATAAAAATAGTTTTTACAATACAGTTGGTACAGGAAACAGGTGCACTTCTCCTACACTGGTCTTCAGGTTGGTGTTTTTGAGACAAAATGCAGTGACGCATTTTGCCTTAAAAACCTAAGTATGTCTGTGTAGCACTACAGGAAGCATAGTACCTGAAAGAAGTATTTCCAGCAGACATGAAGTTCATTGTTCACTTTTTATCATTTGTTCAGGTGTTCAGGTTTTTTTCTGTGAGAACACACAACAGTACATATAGCATGAAAAGATAACTGCAAACCAACATGTACCAACAGGGACTTACAAACAGTGCCCTAAATGAATGTTATACAAGCATTATTATTTATAATTTCCACTCTGTGACTTTACTGTTTTGTCATGAGGTGTCCTCAGTCCTTCTTTATTTATCGTCTAGATCTCCTTCGTATTCGCCCTGCTCCAAACAATGGGACTCACGGCAGTCTAAACCACCTCCTGAAGCTGCCCTTTCATCAGCCAGTTCATCCAGCACCGCTCTCCTATGAGACCCCATGTGAGGCCAGCAGCCCCACACCCACTAACAACCTGCAGTGCACCTGTGCATCACAAACTGAGGCAATGGTGCGTGCAGACAGATCAATGACGTCACGCGTTAGCTTTTAGCCCCAATGATTAAATTGTCATTTTGGCTGATCCACTACTTATGACCAGATCTCAAGATCTATTCAGCCTGTTGACATTCATGGTCAGTAGAAGACAGATCATACAGATTTAAGTGATCTATATTAGGCTCTGCAGAGATTATATGTAAGGTATAGTCAAAGGGCATTTAAAAGAAGCTTACTAACAACAAGTTAATTTATTTTCAGGAGACTGATATGAACAGGCGTCTCATAGCAGTGAATTCCGGTGAGTATCACCTTTATTTTTCCTTTGCATTTATACTGTTTTTGGAAACCTCCTTCTGACTTTTTGATGTTTCCCCTTTTAGCTGCCAACTTACAGCGTCTCCACAGCCCTTTCGGTACTCCTCAGGTTGTCCAACAAGACACCACATTTTGTCTGCTCTACCACTCTGACTACCTCAACGGATACAACAAAAAACGCCTCATGCCCCTCTGGGTGTCATACACTATCCAGCCTCTGGTGAGTCCTCTGTTTAAAGCCTTTTAAAGTCTTTTTAAGTCTAAACATAGCCTTTTCAGATGAGTTGTCCCGGCTGTATTTCTTCTGTGGTTAAGGTTTGGCAGCAGACTGTAAGAGGTTGTTTAGAATCTGAATCCTTTCTCTACGCAGCTGTTACTCATCTTCTCTGCTCGTGTTGGCTCAAACAGTTCTTGTCTTTTTCATTATGTGGTTAAATTTTAGTGTAAATCATGACCTCAGGCAGAGCGATGCCTTCCCAGGAGAGCTTACACTGTTAGTATCTGAATGATGGAGCAAATGAGGATGTAGATATTTTCATTCAAGCTTTATCCAAATACAGAGCGGCTAAATACAACATGTACTGTATTCTCTGTATTCATTTTGGCTTGAGATATTTTTTTAATCTCTGTCACCGCACAACATACAGTATTATTACTCAGCCCACTTACACGTCCACAGAAAGGCTCATTTTCACAGGTTGTCAGTCTCCATGTGAAGCTAGCTTCAAGCTACTACAAAATCAAATAATCAATGAAAAGGGTGAAGAGATGCTGCAGAACAACTTTCATACAATGTTTGAAATGTGCAGTTTCTTAAGCTGTATTTTTCTGCCTGTGTTTTTTTTTTTTTTGGTATTGCTGTATTTTACCAGCCTGTAATTTTCAAATAAGTTTGAGATATTTTCCCAGAAATTGTCTTGAAAGAGCCGTTCAACTCTCTGGTAATTAAAGAGAAAATAAAAGTATATACAAACCAAAGTAAATATTCAAGGTTTCAGTTTTCATTCATTACTGCAAGTGTAACTCTGTGCAGTATTTCAGTCATTGCTCCCATACAAATTTACCATCAACAGCACTGGTCCAGTGTCCACCCTTCTCTGAATGGAAATGTTGGATGGAAAAGAGAAATACTAAATCTAGGAGGTATAAAAAAACGCCTACAATTAACATTTGTTTCAAAGATGAGGACAGGTGAGATTATTATTTTTAGAGCTGTTTGGAAACAGAAGCGGAGCAGTGGCCTCACTGACCCACATGCGCGTGCAGAGCCAAACCAAACCAAGTGATCTTACACAACACTCTGGCCTGAAGTCCCACTCTAACACTGTCCACCACTGACTGCTCCTCTCTTTCAGGCCAGAATCCAAACCCTGAGCCCAGAGTCGCAAGCGTGTGTTCGTGCTGACGTACGCATCCCACCATCCAACAGCCAGCATTGTCTTCGCTACAGAAACAACCGTGCTCTGTCCTATGGCCTTCTGCACCCCCCCAGTGAGTGTGTGTGTGTGTCAGTGTGTGTGGTAGTGGGGGGTCAAAGCTCGCCACCCCCAGCCGGGCGTTGAGTTTAAGTTGAGACTTTAGGACAACAACACAAAGGAGTAAAGCAAAAAGTTTCCTACAGCTAGGAGACCTCACACAAATTAGACATTTTAGATTCTCTGTGATTCCAGATTTTGGGAATTTTTTGAAAGCTGCTACTCACTTGCCAGCATACCATTAATCCATGACTTTTTTTGTAATTGACTAGTTGTTTGAGTACTTTTTAAGCAACAGTGTCAAATATTATCAGGTTCCAAGTTTTCTAATGTGAAGATTTTTTGTTTATATATTATATTGCAAATTGAATGTGTTTCCATTTCCACAAGACATTTGAAGACACCATAGACATTAGTTGCATCCTATTATTACTTTACTTCTTTGTGTTTGGCTCCACTAATGTAAAAGTTTTGGTTTCAGTCAGTATACCTTCATTCCTGTGTTTGATTTATGTCATTTGTGTTTTAAACCACATCCATTCTCTTTTGCTCCATCCATCTGTTATTTTGTAGATCTGAGTCTTAATGGACATGAGACAGACTCTTTAATCACAAGCAACATGGCACCAATGTTTCCTGCTTTTAAAGGTGAGTCAGTCTTACAAATATGCATTTGTTGGTTGTTTTTCAAGCTGCATCCAAAGTTGTAAATAGGAAACATGTTGATGTAAGAGTTCCAAAACTGAACAATTTAATTAAGTATTGAGCTGGATCACAACTAGACACGATTTTGTGCTGTGTTTTGTTAAATGGTTAAACAGTAATGTTTTGTGAGATCAGGTATTGTGGTTTTCCTGTTCCCATTTTTACTGCTCAATATTATGTTTTAAAGCTGATTTTTCTAAAGACAGGCTATTGGTCCTTGAATATACATAACAGGAGTCATAAACATCTAACCACTGTGATTATATGGGAATACCATACTTTAATTTTGTTAAGTCTTACTGTAGAGCACAGTTGAAGGTTTAGTCTGAGGAGCTTTTCCAGAGGTAATCCTCATGTTGTTATACACACCACAGGTTTTTTCATAAAAAAGATTATTTTTAAAGATGCTTTAGGTTGTTATCTGTTATCTGATTCCTCAGCTCAGAACACATAAATAATCTGGGTTATGCGTGAATTTGAATGTTGTTCTTTCACTTAGTTCTGCTGTAAATCTCTCAAGGAATTTAGTCTGTAGCTGCACTCACAGTCTTACAACACAACACTACAGAATCACTATCATATGTGTGTCATATGTGAAAGTATTTTGTTGGGTTAGTGTTATTTGGTGATTCAGAACTGAGGACCACACAACCGGACAGCCATGCTTTTGTTGTAACTTGTGTTGGGTGATTAATTTTATCGAGGAGCTGAACGTTTCATACAACACAGCTTGTATTGTGTTTCCACGGAGGCCACCCACGCTATAAACAGAAACTCTTTCTCATTTGTATGAGGTCCCATTACAAGAAAACCCCATCAAAACATGTAGTCTGTGTTCACTGGAAGACACCAGAGGCTGACCCCTGGTGGCACACTTTTTACACAGCGTGTATGGGCATATTAGTAGGGGGAACCCAGAGTGCAGGAAATCCAGAAGAAGGACCTTATATATATTTGCATGTCTCCATAGAACACAGACCATATTGTGCTTTATTGTGATATATTATTGGAGCAATGAATGTTTTTTTTAACATACTCTGTGTGACCGCAGATGTTTGGATCCACATCCACGATGTCCTGCTTCCAAAATATTCACGAGAGTTGAATGGAGTCAATGTCATGAGTGGGCCGATATTTGATGAAGACTACGATGGAAATGTTGATGCATTCAAAACAGTCTCAGGGTAAGTCTGCAACACACAGTTCAGGCAATCAATTAATGCTGCCACCAAAGATTATTGTTATTCATCGATTCATATATTAAAAATCTGTTCATGTTTTTTCGAAAAAAGTGAGATGGACAAAAATGTTTACATATGATAAAGTGAAGCTGCGAATTCAAATGTTTGAGACACCAGGAACGGTGAATATTTGTCATTTTATGAAGCTATTATATAAATAGTCAATTAATACTCACCTGATGGACTTATTCATAATTTCATCTTCAGCTTAGTCCAATAACAACTTGACATGACAAGAACTGTTTAAAAAAAGAAGATTGTTTTTATCTTCAACTTGTGGTTGTTAATGAAACTTCCCTTTAGGTTTAAGTTTTCCACAGAGTAATCTGTTTTGAATGATTGCTAAGATAATACAGCTCTGCACACTTGAGTTCGGTACAATTATTTGATGAAGTCAAGCTTTTAGTTTTTGCACCAACAATCAGACGAGTTAAATGTTTTGATAAGAAGGAATGAGTTGGAAATTACATCGAATTGACCCGCGTGTATATCCAGTTACAACCAGCTGAGCTAAACAGAAACAAAAGTCTATAAACAGAGATAACAGGAATGAAGGAATAAATATTTTCTTTAGCTTTGATCGAACCATGATGCTGTGCAGGTCAAATGCTCCTGCACAGTAATTAACAACATAGCATTCAGTAAGACAACCAGACTTATTGTATCTGGAACCTAAAGATTTGTCCTCAACAGTATACTTTTTCTATACAAGCAGACATTAGTCTACAGATGCTACAGATGTAGCCTGACATTAAAATGCAGGAAATATTTAATGAAAATATTTATTTTCACCTAACAGTGTGCCATGAGTTCAGAAATTTTCCTAAAAATCAAATCAAATTGTATCTATACAGCTTCAATATACAAATTGCAAATTTGCCTGACAACAGCGACACCTTCTGATCAGCTAAGGGAAATCACATAACAAAAAAAAAAAGAGCACCCACCTGAAATACTTTGAAGTCACTAAATCATATGAGCACACAATTCTGCCAAAGTTACTTGATAAATATATGTTACATAGTCCCATTGAAACAGATTAGTTAAGTGTTAATTGCTTAATAAATAAAATAAAATAAACAAAAATAAAACTTTTTAAAAAACAGGTATGTTGTTTCTAGCTAATAAATCAAACTTGACATACGTTTAAACTCACAGAGTTGTGGGGTTTTGATCACTTCCACATCAGCTTCGGTTTTATGAATGAAATGTTCTTTATCATAACATATAACAAAAGACCGTTTAACCCTGTGATCTCTTGTCTCTCAAGGAATGAGGCTCCTATCCCGACACATTTCTTTGTGATCCTGACCAGCTGTGGGAACTCGACCTTTAGCCCTGTTAACTGCACGGGCCCACTGAAGGCCAAGTCCTTCATCCTGCCCCACAGGCCTGACTACACAGAGACCTGTGCTGTGAGTAATACTGCTGACTCCTCTCCTACTCGTCTCTACACGTCATTCTACCTCTGTGGGAAAAAAAATCCCACAGTGGAAAAAATTTATCAAAGCTGAGAAATTTTAATAAATCACCCATTAAGATTTTCTCCCTCTTCTCTTTTTTTCCCGTCAGACTGGGGCAGACTTGAAATGGGTGGAGGACTGGCTGAAGTTTCACACTGCTCGGGTGCGAGACGTTGAACTCCTGACTGGACTCAGCTTCTATCACAACAGGTTATCAGTGGAAGAGACGCTGCAGCTTAAGACGTTTCTACAGACTGATTAAATTCAGAGACATTTTCAGTTTAATTAATAAGAAAGCCATACTGGTCTGCACAACAGGCCTCTGTTCACGTGGACACAAAGCTGAGCTACTCTGAGTAGGTGTAACTGGTGCCTTACTCATAAACGTTTCCTGTTTTCAGACCAAATTAATCCAATTCCATCCATTTTCTGTCTGTCTATGTACGTCTGATTTTTTTTAAAACAAATTTTACAAGTAATCAGTGTGTGAAAGCCATGCATTTGCTTCTGATCATGTTTTTAGATACTGTAACTGAAATGTCAGAGTGTAAACCAAAGATGCCATCGCACCTGCTCAATGGCTCCAAAGCATTTCTTCTGACGGGAAAGGAGAGACTGAAATTAAAGGGAAAATTTCTTTCATCACTAAAGATGGTAGCACTTTACTTTACAGCTTAGTAAAAATAGGATAATATAGTAGTGGGGAAATATTTTTGAAATAGCAAGGTAATATCTAAGAAATGATATGTAATGGGGGTAATATCACAGTAAAAACAAGGTAATATTATAATATAACTAGTTACAATAGTAATAAGCAGTTAATACCTTGGTATAAGCAATGCAAGCGTAAAATCACCAAGAGCTCCAGTAATTACCTGGAAGCACTCGGGGTAGTTTCTCTGTACTAATCATCAAAACAGAGCCGTAAAACTGTACTGTATTTTATTTCATAGTAATGTCTGTAGTGACAAGGTTTATCTGTGATTTATAACCAGTGTTTCCAGGTAATTACTGTAGCTCTTCTGTTTTGTGTGTGTTTTTGGCCTCAGATTGAGCAGATACACTATATGAATTCCTTATTCCAGTAGATTAACTGTATCTGGTTATTACTTTAGTTATTATTAACGGTACTCATTAATTTTAGTAATGACATAAAATGTTACATTGTTATTGGCTAAACATTACCCCCCATCTCGTTATTAAAGATATTATCCCAATTACCTTCTTATTACTGAGGTATTACTCTAATTTAAATTTTAAACCTTATTAATTACAGAACACTATTGCCATGTTACTATCAAGTGTTAGAGACATTTTATGCCACAGATGCTTTTATTGATTTCAGGAAACACTGCAAATATTTACATCTGCTGTTTGTCGACAAAATTCTGCTGCAGGAAAAAAAAATTAGAATTTAATAAATGGTTTTGTTGCTCAAGAACAAATTATTTTCAAGCTTCGCCTGCCAAAATGTTGTCACGGTATTGTCACGGTTGTTGTTATTGTATTTCTTTACACGGCACCGATTTTGTAAATTGTTGTTTGGTTAATGACATTTAATAAGAAAACGATTCAGTGTTTGAGTGTGTGCATGAGTGTGTGCGTGTGTGTGTGAATACTCTATATGCAGGAGAGAGAGACGTTATCTTTGCCAATTCAACCTCTCAGTGAATCTGTCTGTGAGTGCATGTGGAAATGTTTGCTTGTGAGTATCAGTGTTTTGGACTCAACTTTTGATTCAATCGTCTTAATTGTGGAAAGTTTTGTCACATGTTAAACTCTTGTCGGATTGTCAGAAATGACAGCCATGGACAAATACACACTTTCATATAAAAACTCTTTCACACTTATGCTGTAAGTTTAATTTGTTGTTTATAAGTTTTTATACCCCGGCTACAGATGCAGAGAAACTCTTTCTGCACATAATAATAGACACAAAGTAAAGTCTTATGTGAGAACAAGCTATGAGATACAACTAACCAGCAGTTGCAGAGCTCGACTGCAAATTGCTACAGTATGTGTGAGCAGAAAACGGAAGGAAACAGAGCTCAATATGTTGTATAAAATCTGCCACTTCCTCAGGCTGACCACTCCATCAGTGCAGCGAGCATGAAGGTAAGGTCTTGCAGCTGCTGTTGCTCTGCACCTCTTAACTCTGCAGTGCCCTAGATCTCATATCCCCAATCTGAGTTTGCTTTCTTTTTGGCACTGCTTGAGTGTCACATTATGATTCAGATGTCTTGGTTGAGATTTAGTAACAAAGCAGTGTGTTGTGTAAATGTTGTGTAATCACAGTTTAACTGTCAGTGAAAAATCCTAAGTTAACTATTTCTGTTAGGTGTTTTTATGCTGATTTCAGCAATGTTTATTTCTTTCCTGGCATTGTGTCACAGCATAACATATATACAGTATATTGACAATGTTATTTCTGGTGGCACGTGTTGCCATAAGGGAATATTTATAAAACACAAATTTTGATAAAGCTGCAAACAAGTATATAGTTTCCTGACATAACAAAGCATATATGGAGACTGCAACTGTCTCTTGGTGCAGCACAGTGAAGCGAAAAATACAGTAGAAGTTTCCATTTTTGTCACGTGAGTTTCTTTGTAGCTCAAGATTGCTGAGTTTATTTTGAGCTGACATGCAAGTGTAGAGTCTGTGTCAAGAACCCGACGAACCCTGTACTGTTTAAAACTACTTGGAAATGCACTGCACAGTTTTTAAATTACACATATGGTTTGTGTGACGTGGTCAGGCTTTTGGCAAAACAGGTCATGTATTCTAAAAATAAGAATCCACATTTTTTTAGTGCCAGAGTTTGTGGCATGTAAGTATGCATGACAACGTTCTTGTTGTCATGCATACTTTCTCGTTGTCCCTTTTGTTTTCAGTTTGGATTTTGCTCATTGTGATCAGTTTAGCTTTCGCCACAGACATGCTATCAGAGCTGATTCGAGGTATGTAGTCACTTACAGGTTTTCCAGGAAGCTCTGCTCTGGGTGGGAAACGTCAGAGGGCTTGTGAGTTGCTCTGTTGTTCTCACGGCATTCAGATGCCATATTTGGCTCTCGATGTAATCATTCAGATATTCTTTACTGTCAGTATCGTGGTGGGCTGATGTGGGCTTCCACCTTCTGTTCTCGGATCTTAGGTCATAGTCACCACTAAACCACGACCACCTTGAATCATTATGGTCCTTTGCATAGTAGAGGCGAGTGTGAAATGACTGTACTTATATGGAGGTGATGATCATCATCATCATCTGCAAGACAACTGAAAGTCAAATATCAAACTGTCAACCTGGGAGCTGTTAGGTTTCAGTTTAGGCAACTATGAAGAAATACCCCTGCATCATAACCTTCTGCCACTAACATTTCAAATCTTGCCTCATTGATTGGAAATCCCTGCAGGCGCGGTGCACGTCAGCAGTGGACAGATAACAGCTGTGTTCATCTGTGAGCTATTAGCCCAAATTACAGCTGACACTGATTGTTTTCTCCAGCCTCCTGGCAGCTGTGGATAGTAACAAAGACAGACTCTTATCTACCAACACAGGCTGGTATTTTACAGGTCACTTCCTCTCTTGTCCCCATGCTTCATTTAGTTGTTTTTGGGTTTTTGTTGGTTTTGTTAAAAAATTAAAGCTTGTATTCTCAAAAGTATGTTAACATTAGACAGAAACAAACGCAGACAGGTGATGCAGATACTCGAAGGTTAGTTTTTAGCTAATACAAAATTAAATGTCAACAATATTCAAATCACACAAGGTGAAAATTTGGTTTTCATTATGTGTCAGTACACCTTAAAGATCACTAATGATGAAAAATCTCATTTGTGTAATTCCCTGAGTCTTACCATCTATTACAGAACTATACAGACTAAATGAGTTGAGTTATAACATGTAAATTAGTGAGGTTTACCAATGTTTCTGGTCTGTGTTGCTAAACTAGTTTCTATTTAATTTATTTTTCTTTTCTCTTTGGGTAAGAATAAATGAGTCTGCTGACCTGCGAAAAAGAGGAAGAAACTAGAATGTAGGAGCACACTTCAGCCATCAATAATTCAGTGGTTGGCATTTGGTTTGTTTTGCAGCCCTGCCATCAGTGAAGCATCACTGCTCTTCCTGCAGCAGAGGAAGCAGTGGTAATTTGCCAAGAGGAGGGCTGAATACTGGGGAGGGGGACACTGACATAAGAGGGAAAGATGAGTACGTGAACCATGTAAAGAAAGGGTTAGGTGCCCTGAACATAACTAAGTGTAATAGTGAATTGTTTCAAATGTCATCATATCCTAGCCTGTATCCTGGTCTCTGGTTGAGTAACAATCGGCATAATCAGGTAGAAAATGTGTAGTTCTTCTCTTGCCTTTAGAGAAACAAATAATAAAACAGATTATTTCCACAGTTGTTAAGTTAGAGAGTGAGATTAAATCATCCAAGTGTAAACATTATATCTATATCTGCTGGCAAGGTCCATATCTAATTCCGACATTGATGCTTAGTCAGAGGAGATCAAAATCTGGAGAAGGGGAAATTTTTGTGTAGCGGTGTATAGATTGAACATTATTATCTTTTCCTCTTTCAGCTCCAGGAGATTGAACAGTAGGTCTGAGTCTGGTTGCAGGAAGGGGGAGGGTTAAAGAGCAGAGGAGGAGGAGACAGAAACAAAAAGAAGACAGTGCAGCAGAAAGGACGACAGAAAGAAGAGCACCAGTGACAGTAACAGATCATCAGAGACCGTTGTTGAAATAAATGGATTTAAGTTTGCTGCAAGCTCTGGAAAGAGAAAGAATCTTGGAGGTTCTTCGGAGAGACAAACAGCTGCGTATTATTGAAGAAGACAGGATCAGGTGAGTTATCACTTTCATGTTTTCTGTGACATGTAGAAAATCCTTCTCAGTGATGCTGGAATAATCTTCCTTCTCTCTGTGATCATCAGAAGAACGTCATCATGTCAGAAACATTTTTTAGTGCGTTTATCTGCATCCAAGATTCCTTGACATTCAGGAACCTTTGAATTAGTGTGTTTTTGAGGTTCTGGTAGGCAGATTTTGTTACCTTTGAACAGAGTGGTTCAGTGGCTAGTGGTTTCCCTATGTCTCCAGAGAAGAGAACTTCTTTGTAGCGTAACGCTGAACATACAGGCAGTGACTCTCAGAAAGTGAAGTGTATTTCTAAGCATCAGGGGAAGTCCTCTGCGTAGTGGCTTGCATATGTGTTGTTGTCTAATGAACTTAAAAATGACACTAGAACCTATTTCAATTTGGTTCATACTGTCCCCTACAGTTTTATTTGATCTGTAGTATAAGTTCTTTGTCAAATCACGTTTGTCATTTTTGCTGAAAATTACACTCGACAGTGGTGAAGTTTAGTTTTGCTAGTGGGACACAACATTTTCTATCCTCTCTCACCTCAGGAGGATGAAATATGAGCTCCAGGAGCTTCGACGGAGAGGTGCAAAGAATTCTGCCCGGCAGTACGGTGAGCGGACCTGCGCCCGCTGCCAGAGGCCCCTAAGAAAGCTCTGGAACTCGGGGGCTATCTGCCGTGGTTGCAGCCACCGGATCTGCAGCAAGTGCCGTGTAGGCGTGGGAGCAGTGGGGTGGAAGTGCACAGTCTGCCACGCCTATAGGTACAGTAGCGCTAAACCACCTAACCACCAGAAAACAGATATATTTGTGCTCAGACCACAATGCAAAGAGACTCTGCACGTGTCTGTGGACCGTTTGTCATTCTTTACTGTTACTCTGCACTTACAAACACTTCGCTTGTGAAACTCAGTTTTTGGCTTTTACTCTGGCATGTCTATGGCATGTCAATTCTTGTGATGCCCCTTTAAACTGGCTTCAAAAGCAGCTAGGCATTCCAAGAATCATTAAGAATTATTTTCTCAATCTGCAGCCTCACCAACCCTCATTGTCCACCTTTCCTGTTCACAGCATTAGTGTTTTCGGCCTAAAGACTGGTCACACTGTCACACTGCCTGGCCACACTGGTGGTGGCCAGGCACTAAAATGGCAGCAAATGTCCTGACCTAGATATTCAGTGAGGGTTATCTCTCTCTCTATCTCCCACTCTTTATATATATTTATATATGCAACAATGTACGAAGTCCACAGTAGACATCAGGTTAGGCACACAAGGTAGTCACCAGGAATGGTTTTCAATTCAAAAGCCTTGTTAAGTGTAAATTTGTGACTTTCCTTCTTAATGTGCTTCAGACTATCAGTTGTCTGATAAAATACAGATGAAGGGTGGGTACTGAGTCAATTTCCCTATTAGAGCTACTACAACTACTGTGCAAACCCTCATTATGGCAAGAAACACCCAGTTGGGAAAACAGAAACATTACATTATTACAGTAGTAAACGGAGGTCATGTCTTTGTTATACAGGCAGAGGGTGAACACACAGTTCCTGAACGTGTGGTTCTCACTGTGAAGCATAGAAGAGGAGGTGTGATGAGTGGGGGTGACTTAGTTAAAATGGAGAGCACACTTAACCAGCATGGTTACAACAGCATTTTGCAGCAACATGCCATACTATGTGGTTTGACCTGTGCTCACAATCACCAAATCTGAATCCAGTTGAGATCATTTAGGTTGAGCTGGACCGGAGAGCGAAAGAAAAAGCAGCCGGCATATGTGTTCTGTCAAATTTTATATTTAGTCTTCAATATTATTCTTTTCTTTTTCAGTATTAGTGCAGGTTAAATATCTGGAAATTGACAAGTCTGAGAGTCCATCATTGCTATAGTAAATCAAGGTCAGACTAAGATGTAGACTAAAAAAAGAAAGAAAGGAAGCTGATCAGCTCAGACCAGCGAGTTTCTGCACTGTAACTGTGCTGTCATTTCCGAATCTTGACTCTTAATAAGTTCTTACATTCTTTCTGAACTATCGTTTCTCTCTGTGTAACGGTGTTTTTCTTCTTCACAGGGAGGTGAAGATCAGGTCTGGAGACTGGTTTTTAGACGAAAAGGCAAAGAAATTTCCAGTAACGACAGGTTTGTTTACAATATTTAGGCTGCATTTATCTCCATTTGTTTTTGTTTTTTGTGTTTTCACCAATTAATGATGCTCCCTTGATATCACCCAATTTTACTACATCAATTAATGAAATATAAATGATATGACTTATGTTTGTTGAGACTATTTTCTTTAGAGGAAGTTCAGCATTACCAGTTTACAAAACACTAGTATAAGTATTGTAGTAAGAAAATACTATTATATAATCCAGTGTTTGGGACAAAATGCTTTAAATGCCTGTTCACGTTCTTTACAGACAAGTATGAGATGGTTGGAGAGACGATGTTAAAGACCTACAATGTGATGAGGTATAACAAAGCTGTTCATCTTCAGTCTGTCTGGCTGATTTAACTCATTAAATACCTGAAAATATAAAATATCTTTTTGTTTTCACAGTCATATATCAGTGGTGCCACCCACTCCCCCTCCTCACTTGGATTATCAGTTTCTAAACAGACCTGGGGTAAGAATACTAAATGTCTATTATTATTTCACAGAATTAACATGAAAATGAATAAACAGATTGTTAATCATTTTCTGTACGGATCTGCAGGATCTGAAAAACTCAAAACCTTTCAACAAATCTGTGGAAAATTTAATGGTTTGCTTCACAAGTCACATCAAAAGTAAGTTGTCACAAAACATGTCCTCGCATCAGTTAAATTATCAGCATTAACGTGTCGAGTGTTGACACTGCGTAGCTGTGTGCCACTGCAGCATCAGAAACGTTGCTTCCTCTGGTTAGTATTGTCGCATAATCTCATCTCTGCATCAATGAACTGAATGCAAGCACAGTGAAACCCACAAAGGAAATGTACCTGAAATAAAACGATGCACGAAAAAGACTTGTGACTTCATGATATATATATGTGTGTATCAGCGGAAGTTGCATAAGATGCTGGGCCCAGATATCAACAACACGTTGCTTGCATTGCAAAAACAGCTCTGATGCTACACAGCTGTTTAAGTTATTTGCTATGGCATTGGATGACTTTTTGCACAAAATATTTGTTGTGTGTGTTTGACTTGTCTTTTGCCATTGCAGAAATTTCTTCACAAAATGATGTCCAAGATGACTTGCTGAGAGTCGATAACAGAGGCAGGAGGACGCATTTCATCTATAGCTCTCAAAAGAGCCTGTCTGACACTGACATCAGCAAATGTGGCTATGTAAGTCATGACAAACAGGGAAAAATACATTTCTGCTTCAAAAACTAAATATTTACTGGGAAATTACACATATGTTGCTTGATTGCCCACACTTCACAATCCAAATGGGCTGATGAGGTCACTGAGCGGGACAATAAAAGAGCCTAAAGTTATTATGGTTTTGTGGTTCTGATAATGTACTTGGTGTGGTTTATCAAACCAAATCACTTCTGACAAATCATATGGTACAGTATCACTGTGTAAAGCACAGTAAAATAATGCTTTCGTTCTCATTTTTGTAGATCTCCAAAGTCCCAAGTCTACCAAACCTGTTCAAGAAAAGCAAAGACAGTGACCAGGAAGGTTCCTCCACCGGGGCAGAGGAAGAAACGTCTTTCGGTTCTGAGTACTCCGGAGGATGGAGAGTGAGTAGTAGCTGAAAAAATCCCCATGCAACATCCTGTGGTTGAAATATCAGATTATAGATTGTGATCATTTTATCTTCCTACGTCATATAAATAAACTGAAATAAACTTTTTTTGTCCTGAATGTCCTGTACTACTCTCATTAAACTAAACTCTGTTGTATTATGTTTTTATACTATAAGTGGTTTTATTTTAAAACTTGAAATGGTAAAGTCACAGCCTGTCTTTTGCTCCTTCAGGGCAGTAACAGCAGCATCAGCACAGAGTGCGGCCTCTATGAGAGCACCAACGTGACAGGAGAGCTGGAGCTGGCTCTGGCCTACAACACCAAAACCTCCTGTCTGGAGATCACGGTCGGCGCCTGCAGAAATCTCACTTACGGAGACACCAAGAAGAGGAAGTGTCACCCGTAAGGACAATCAGTAGAACACAATAGAACATGTACAGTGTAAAAGTGTTGTGTGATACTCTAAGCAGCTTGTATGTGTGGTTTCTGTGTGTAGATATGTCAAATTATATGTGCTGCCAGAAAAAAGCGGCAAAATGAAGACGTCAGTGAAGAAAAACACAACTGATCCAGTTTATAATGAAGTTTTGAAGGTAAAAAGACAGAACAACTTTTACCTACAGTATCTATTCCAATAGTCAGCTGGGTGCGTTGTCATGCTTTAATATATATCTCTGACTGTTTTTTTTGACAGTACCAGACAGAGCGCCACTTGCTCTTTGGAAAGAGACTGCAGGCCACTGTTTGGCACACGGGGACTCTGAAGAGGAAAGTGTTTCTGGGTGAGGTCCTTATCCCACTGGATGGCTGGAGATTTGAGGAAAAAGACTCACAGCGCTCCAACTCGTATCCACTGTGTCCAAAGGTAAAACAGAGCAGACACGGGTTCAAATATCCAGCCGATGATTAACAATAACTATAGTGTAAAGGAAATCTCATTATGAAATGAAGCATCATTGTAGAAACGGGTTCTTAAATAATTGTCTTCTGTTTCTAATATTTAGCTGTTTAAAAAATGTTTATGATTAATTAAAACATGAGCTCATGTTCTTCTTTTTTGTGTTTCTCTATCAATCAGTCTGAGAGTCCAGATGGAGGTGCTGTGGAGTAGGACAGAGAAGAAGGCAGACCACGGTGAGCTCCTGCAGATCAACACCAAAGAAACACATCTGTCTGTTCGCCAGATCATTTTATATTAGTTTAATGTAACAGTAACTTAATGAGCCTTTAAATCTCACTGAGACATATGTTTGATATTGGGCTTTACACATACACTTAATTGAACTTGAGATCTCATTTAATTATATTAGGTTAACATTAAATATCCCATCTTATAGAAGTATGAGTCTTTAGTTGTAGTGTTACAGATAACTTACAAGAGGCTTATAAAGTTGAATATCATGAAAGCAGATTTTACCGTGTGGTTATCATGTGGTTTAATGTGCTACATGTGGTAAAAAAAAAAAACACTTTTCAAAGAGTGATAAAAAGACATTTAAATAAAAGACAATAGTAAATAAAACACCACATAATGCAGACAGGAACTGAAACAGTGTTAAAAAATCTAAAACAAAGCATGTCAGCATCATTGGCGCTCGATTCTAATTTTACAGCACTAGGGGTCAGAAGAACATTTGTTTTGGATACAGTCATGCCCCTTGCCCCTTACAGAGGTTAACACTGGGCCACACTGCAGTGACCGACTAACTGTTCTTATCGAAGGTGTCAAAAACCTTCCCATTAATGCAAACATGACTCAGAACACCTGCGTCACTGTGTAAATACACCTCATTGTGTCCCTGCGTGCCTCTTGCATGCATGCATTTCAGTGTCTGCAGGACTGCAAGGTGTGTTGTGTGTGTTCTGGTGTGTGTCCATGAATGCGTTAGAGTGTAGCGTTTAGTAGACATGAAGGTGTGTTCAAATATCTGTTTGTGTTCTGTTTAGGTGTCTGACTCCGGGAGCAGGGAGAGAGTTTGTACAGATGAGGCCTATTTCCTAAAGTGTCTCACCAACGGATGATTGACAGAGGCTCCAGGACATCTCTCTGAATCTGGACCTGTGAGACCTGTGTTGCCAGATAGACCCTGACAACAGCAGAGATTTCTAAGCAGTATATAAACAATTACTTACTGGTCTATAACACACTATATCTTAGTTGTAAGATAAAAAAATAAAAGATATAGATTAAAGGTAGACTCATAGAGGATTAAACCAAATCATCATCAATGAAAGCATTTGCATTAGCATAGCATAAAACATGAAATGTGGTGTATTTATTTATTTAACTTGTTCATTTCTATCATATTTATTATAAATAATAATTTATTTGTAAATAATTATTGATTCTTCATCACAACTGTACAAATGCAGTCTGCTAATAAAGTTTATTACAGGTCTGTAGATCTGATCAGGAAATTAGTTTGGCAGTATTGATATGTTCATCCCTGTGAGACACACCTTTCGCATTAGATGTTCTGTGGTTGATATAAAAATATTGATCATAGCAACTTTAAACTGGTATTTCTGAGGACAAGAACTTTAAATCCTAACATCTCCATGTGTTTTTCATAAATTATTAGTACATATTAATAAATCTTTGAAATGAACAGTTTGGTTTATTTCTTCTTAATCCTGAAATAAGCTAACAACTGGCAAATGGCTGCAACTTAATATTTATATAAAGTTACTCTTAAAGTTGATTATGCAAATGACCAGTTTGAGAATAATGAGTATTAGGCTATTTACAGTATGTCCTTGTATTTTCTTGTCTATAAAGTATAACTTCTTCTTATAGGCCTAAATATGAAATACGTGGCGTTAAGGTTTTGGTTTTAGGTTACTTGCTAATCCAGATATCAAGTTATTCTCTATGTGAAGCTTTATTAAATGAGTCAAGCAACACAACATCCAAGCCAATAAAAAAAATTACCTACTTAAAAAAGAGAGTAGGATAATATCTCAGACAAATGAATTTGGGAGCGCCTGTAACAGGAAGTTGTCGAGTTATTTCAGTGAATAAGCCAGGGGGCAAGACTCTTCAGTGTTTCCTTCTTGACAATGAAGTCTTTCATTTGTCCTTCTAGGCAGTGTGTGAAAGACATGTTCAGTCTCTGGTTTCACAGCACCACGCAGAAGTAAAAAAAAAAATAAAATAAAATAAAACAATGTTCCTGTGGAAGCGGTGGTGATGTCACAGACCTGGAATTCTCTGTCAGCCCACTCTTTTCCATGGCCTCCATGGTAACCCGGAGTTGTGAAAGCCTAGCCACAGACGTGACGTCAGCGTGCCCCTTCACATCGATGTCAGGAGAACATGATGACACTGATTCATCAGTTTAGATTTTTAGTTTAGTTTGCTTTAGATTTTAATGACTGTTACCATGGCAACATTCATGTTTTGTGATCTCATGCAGCAATTTTGTACTACATGTCCATAAATATGTGGACATAGTTCCTGGGTTAAAGGGTTGTGGAAGACGAGCAAGCAGTGTTGTCTCTACCTTTTCCATAATATGAAATGTTTTCTGTCTAGTTGTAGTGTGTTTTTTCTTTTGTTGCTGTGTTTTGCACCGACAGTCCATCGTATTTCCATTTGTAACTGACCATTAACAGAAAATAGTCACCTACTTGTTAACTTATCATATATTAACATATTACTCTATTATAATCGATCAACTGTGCGGTTGTAAATGTTAATGAACATTAAAAACAGTGCATTCAGAAAGTATTCAGACAGCGGTTCAAATTCATTTAAAAATTAATGTGAATATAACGTAAGAAATTTGAAAGATGTGAAGGGGGTCTGAATACTAATGCACTGTATGTCCTAGAGCCAGAATATAAATGATTTAACCATCCATTTATCTCCCTGGGTGACTAAGAAGACAAATATCAGGTTAGAGAACTTTTCACAAACTGATGACCTACATGTTATTAATCACTTATGACGCATCTATAAAGCATTTGTAAATATTTATTAACTAATATTTGAGCCATTATATTACATTAACGATTTAAGCCTTATACAAGCTCCCATATCAGAAAGTGTACGCATTGTTAAATATCCCACTCTTTATGAAGGCTCAGCTGCACAGCAGGATGCACAAGGCTCCCAGTTGTCAGCGTTTTCATTTAAGATGATGCCATTAGCTAATTCACACTAAATCCAACGTACACCTGAGACTGTTTCACATGTCATAAGTTCTGAAAGTATTTTATCACAAACCAAAGTATCAATCTGATTTTGAAATATGATATTTCATATAAAAAAAAACACACACACTACAAACACTGAATAATGGCAACTCCTTATTTAGATATGAAGCCAGAAGTAGAGAAAAGAATGTGGTCAAATAGTGTATAAATACACGCTCACTTGGAATCATTGATGGTTTTATTGCCAATATAATGAACATCTCATTATAAAATCCTGTTCATATACAAAGGCCAGCAGAGCTGTGTGTTTCCATTACAGTGTCAGTAGGTGCTACTGTAGTCCATATCCACAGAGACGAGAGTGTGATGTCAGCGTTATACTGTCTGGGTCAGTCCTTTATGACCAATCTGCAAAATCAAAACTCTTTAGAACATTCACCTCAATCCTTATTAAACCCCAGTGGAGGTCTAACACTAAAAAAACTAAAGTTTTTAAGTTACATCCATATTTGTTTGTGGCTATGCACCATGATTAAGAAGTGAAGACCAACTGTCTGGGACTGCACCCCACAGAGGAGCAGCCAGAGAGAAAGGCCACTTAGGAGGATAAATGCACACAACATGTGCCATCTCTCACTCAACCGTGACATGACAGAACAGAGAGAAAAAAAAAATTAAACCTAAGTGTCCCACAGCGCTCTGAAGACAGACATTCCTCAGCACGATGTGAACTGCACGGCAATAAACTAATCATAAGTACCTACTGTAGACAGACAGCAATCTCCTGATCTCAGATTTAATAGCATGCAGCTGGATATTTGCTATAGTACAAAATAATAATTTACAATTAAATCTCTTTAATTTATTGATCTAAAGGAAAAGATATGGAACACAAGACTGCTATTATTTGGTCAATATATAAAAACATATTGAATGTTCTCATTATAATTAGTAGATAGCAAATTAGCAAAAATATACAAACCAAGATGAAATACCCTTTTATATGTCCCATATACAGTATAAATATTAAACTAGATGAGATTCTAAACTACCATATAGCAATTAGAAACATAAATGGAAGTGTCCAAATATAATGGAAAACTAAAACATACATTTTGCTGCTTATACTGTCTTCCCCTTTCTGACTGATCGCTACAGTTGACAAACTGTGCTACACAACAAATGACAAGCATAAAAAAAAGCCATGCTGCCAGGCTATGAATGAAAATATTCTATGTGCACATCATAAGATAATGATATAATCTGGCTAGTCCCACTACTTCATCACACCTCTGGTTAAAAACAAAAATTATTTTGGTCTGAACTGATCAAATCACAATCAAATACAGAAATAGGATCTGAAAAAAAAAAAAAAACTAAAAAGAGAAAAATTTGGCACTAAAGTTTCTTCAAATGATTTGCAAAGCCCTACAAACTGCCAAACAAACTCACAGCAGGAGTTTATCTCTCTGTAAGTGATGCTTCTGCTGCGCTTATACTGCTCCACTTTAGCCTGCAACTGATGTGGGTGCGTTTGAGTCATTTGAGCGTATTTGTGTGTTGATGTGAATCAGCCGAGGAGCAAAGTGTAGTGACCATTCAAAAAGGGTACGTGGCCCGAGAGGTGAAGGCTTCTTATAAGGCTTCAAACTCATCAATCCTCTGCTTGGTGTTGCCCTGCCTGATCTGTCGCAGGGTCTTGTATTTGTCTCGGCCGGCCCGGACGTTCTCACAGTGAAGAAGGTCGTTCTGGGTGTTCTTGGATTCATCACGTGCCTGAGCCAGCTCTGAGGTGAGGGCCTGAGGGCAGAGGAGGAGGAGAAGCATGAGACTACACAACCAACAACTCTGCCACTAAAACATATCTAAGACAAAAGCAGAAAGTGTGACTGCCTGAAAGACTGAAACCTATTTAATATTTGCATTAAGAGGATGACTGAATGTTTAAAGGGGTTAGTTTTCTCTGTATCCGATCACACGGTCCTCACCTTCAGCTGATTCTGGACACGCTCGTTCTTCTCAGCCTCAGTCAGGCGATCCTCCTCTTTGCGATGGTCGTTGATGCCTTCGGTGTGCAGCTCGGCGCTGTGTGTGCTGGTGTTCTCCTCGCTGTCGCTGTTGTCATCCATGTGGTCGTACATGGGAGGGGGAGGAGGTGGTGGCGGGGTCGCCATCACCATGTGCAGCTCCTCTTTAGTCTTAACCAGATCGTCCTGGGCCTCCCGTGCCTGGGGCAAACAGAGAAGACCAGTCTTCAAACAACTGTTTGTTGTAATAGCAGAGAAAAAGGTCTAAACTAATCCAATTCTAGTCTTTGTGTGTACAGTGTACTGTATTTGTCTGCCTTGAATGTATATTTCTGATATTCCCCCCAGAAAATGTGCGCCAGCATAATGTGCATGCTGTTTGCACTCAGTTAAAGCTCGCACCCTCAGCTGCCATGTATTGGCTTCCTCCTCTTTGCGTTTCCAGGCATCCTCCAGTAGGGCGATTTTGGCTGTGTGCTCTGCCAGTTCTGAAGCCTGACACAAAACAACAGTTATTAGAGAGTTTAGATTTAACACACACACATACACAGGTGGATAAAGACACGAGTGTTTCAAATGATAAAATAAAATACAGATAAAACAACCGTAGATTGTACAAATTAACATGACCTAAATTTAGATTTTTAGTTTTTGTATGTTGTTAAAGTAGTTTCCTAAAGGCTTTAATAACTTTACGTGTACAACAGTTCAATCATCTTGACCTCATAATAACTCTGGCTGCTCAGTACAGAAATATCGAATAATTTTAATATAAAAAAAGGAAACACAAAGCATGTGTTGTGGTACATTCCTCCTGACCACAACAATGTGAACAGCGTGTCATTCACTGTAAAGCTCAGTACTACATGCTGCACCTGCTTTGGTTGTTCTGTGTGTGTGTGTGTGTGTGGGGGGGGGGGGGGGGTGCCCAATTATTAAAAA